>CM052801.1:33716470-33783905 GCA_028533885.1 Nasua narica | reverse complement strand
GTCCCTTCCATCAGAGGGGCTCAGAGTCTGATGGCCGAGCGCACAGGGCTGAGAAGTCACACACCCCGCCCCACCGGACCCATTCTCAATAGTCAGAAAGTTAACACCCTGGATGGGGTTCATGGTCTGGTCTGGAACAACTGCTTTCTTGTTGGAGAGAGTGCTGACTCAGAAAATTCAAAGAATGGGTAACTTCAGTGCACAAGATAGCCCTAGTCCTTATACTCAGGAATTCATCCAGTTGGGGGTCCTTTTCACCCTCATGTCAAAATCTGCACTTGAACGTTGACTAGTAGCTTTAAGCTTGGTTCTATAAGATTTGCCGTCAATGTATGTTTCTTTTCTTTTCTTTCTTTTTTTCTATCAAAAGCTAAGAATTTTTTGGACCATTTCTCTCTTCCAAGGCCTGGCTTAATCCTCACTTCTCCTTTTAATCTGTGGTCCAACCAGTTGTAATATCCTCTAAAAATAATGAAAGGGCAACAGGTTAATACATTCAAGAAAGTTGATGAGCTGTCAGAAAATGCTCGGGGATGACCTTTCTGCAGTATCGCACAAACCAACAATTGCCCTAAACAGGGAGTCCCCTTCCATTCCGCCATCAATAGGGAATACAAATAGGTCACGGGAGAAGGGACAAAAGAGAAGGAGGAAGGACTATTTTTGATGTTCCAAATCTGCTGCCACAGATTTTTAAATAGCCCACTTTCCGCAAGGGAAGCTTCCCTTCATTTCACCTGCTCCCTCCCAGGGAGGAAGGTTTGAACTCTGAAGTTGCCTTCTTTACTTGGCTTTAGAAAAGGAGGTCAACTCCTCCAGGAAAAAAAAAGCATCCCTCTGCTCCAAGTAAAATGTAGGCATATACATGTCTAAAATGGACGTGAAGAATCAAAGTCCAATTTCTTTTGTAAACACGAGGTGATATTTCAGGATCTGATACATTTCTGTGATTTTTCCCTCCAAAGGATGGGCAATTAGTCCTTTTCAGGCTTTAAATTTTTCTTTTGAGGTTTGAAGTCCAAAGGCAGCAGAAAAGAATGGTGAGAGGAGAACCAACAATCCAATGACGTAGCCGTAGCGTGCGGAGTTTAAGCGAAGCAAAAACGCAGACAGGAGACCAACAGCCCGATACGTTCAGAATTCTGAGCAATTCAGAAACATGTATTTCTACATGATTTTATTTGAACCGTGCCCCTTTGACAGAAGTCTGCATCCGCAAGTGTTCCGGATTGCAATGGGATTGAATTCAGTATTCAACTCCCACCATTGGGCAGAAAAGACAAATTGACTGGAGGCTGAGTTGGTCCCATTGTTTATGCCCCACTTCTGACTAAGGGCCCTACAGCTGTTAGGTGAGGTCACTACCCACCATTCCAAAACGCTGTTGTGGCTGAGGATATTCAAATGCAACTTTGGAAACCCTTTGCTGGATACTTTGAAGAAAAGCCAACATACTCATTTGGCCCCAGGGTAAGAGGAAACCTGCACCCTGAGTTGACATTGGTCACCTTTCTCCTCCTAAGGCCATAGCAGAGTCAGCAGTCCAAGGGGATAGAGCGAGTATCAAATTGCTTCAGCCCTGGGGTCCCCAGAACACGTGGCCACCTCCTCTTTTGCACAGGGAGAGAATGCATTGATGCTTTAGCAGGGGGACTGAGTCCCTGGGCTGGGCGGGTATCTCAAAACTCCCCTGCTTCCTTTCCAAAGGTAAGTGGTAGAAGCGTGTCTCACCCCTGATGTGAGACCGCCTTCCCGGGAAGGACTGGGTAAAATGAAGCGAACCTTCCCTTTCTGAAATGGAGCCATTTGAATGCCGCGGAAGGGCAGCGGCAGATTTTGAACATAAACACATCCTTCTTCCTTCTTCTCTGTTACTTCTTTGATGGCTTCCCCTCTCCCTGTTTTCATTCCCCGTTGATGGAAGGATGGAAAGGGACTCCTTGCTTAAGACCGTCGTTGATTTGCAGCACCAGAGAAAGACCACCACTAAGCATTTTCTGACAGCTCGTCACCGTATGGGTCACAGCTCGTAGTGGAGTGGTGGACTTACAGAAATAATCCGAACCCCCAGAGGAAAAGACCTGAACCGTCTCGTGCTTTTCAGCGCACGGGTAATCAGACTTCATCACTTCCAATTTATGCAAGGTTTTGTATTCTTAAAGTCAGTTGGTTATGTCAACCATTGGGAACTCAGTGTGAGTCTTTCCATAGAAACTACAAAAGCCTATAGAAGCCCAGCACTGGATCCAAGAGATGTAACCAACAGGCAACTCTTTTGGACCCAAGTCCCCACCTAGGGCTTCTGGAATGTACCTCCCCTAGCACAAAGGTTCTGTAGATGTTTTACCAAGCAGAGTGCCTTGCTCTTGACTGCTGGGACTTTATCCATTGCTTTGCTCTTGACTGCTGGGACCTTATCCATTGTGTATGTGCCGAGGAGGCAACTCTTCTAACCGATCTCCCTCTTCAGTCCTGAACCAGAGTGTCGCAGATGACCCCGCTAGGAATAAGGTCACTCATAGGGAAGATGCAGGAGGGTTGAATTCCGCTTATATCACTATCATCAAAAGACAAATGTCTTCTTCTACCGCGACTGCTCTCTATTAGCCTTTATCCTCCCCCCCAACTGGTGAAGACTGGAAAGAAACACTACACATTTTAAGACAGCTCTCAGAGTCCCAGGGACTGGGTAAATATCTTCACCAGCCACTCCTTATTATCAACAGCATATTCTTAATTTATAACTATATTTGGTACATTCAGGCACTGAGTCAATTGGTTATTAAGGGCTCTTTTTATTTCAGGCCACCAATATGGCCTCATCAAAAGGGCAAATTGTTATGGCTTGACCTTCGGTTTTGCTTCGGGCACCACATTATGACTTGTTTGGACTTTTCTGCAGTCATTAACTTCCTGAGGAAGAAAGGAACCCTTTCTGTAGGATCGCTTTGGGGGAAATGAAGCCCCAAATCAGGTGCTGTGCTCTGAGAGTGTCAGAAATGGGGAGCACCACATAAGCACCTGGACCAATCCGTTCGTTTTGTAGACGGGAAAACAGAGTCCAAGAGAAGGTGAGGGACATGCTCAAGATGGCACAGCCAATGATGGGAAGGGTAGGGCTCAGAGCCTGCGGCTCCTCAGACCAGCCGTCCTCCCAGTAAAGCAGGCAACAGTAAAATGCTCTTCGGGTTTCAGAATGCAGTGTAATAATTATCTAATACTTCTGACCAATGAGAGCGAAACACTGGGACACGTGACACTTGGCACGGGCTGGACATGGGTTTGGGGAAGAAGAGGTCAAAGCTGTAGGTAAGGGGGAGTTTGAATAACGATGAGAGGTTCTTCTGGATGTCCCGAAAGTCAAGATTTGAAGTTCCAGTCAAGTCTCAAGGTCAAGCCCTCCCACACCAGTCCCTCCCGAGACAGTAAAACTATTTAATCCAAGGACACACACAAGGGAGGAGCCATTGACATAGGTCCGCTCTCAGAAAATTACTTCTGTTCCCAGTTCTTTTTTGCACTCTTTTTTAGTCCGGGGTTGTGATTTATTGCTTCTCTCCTGGGCTGCATTTCTCCCGTCCTCTTGCTCCCCCGACCCCACCCCACCGCTTTTCTTCTTCCATCTCCGCCACTGCTGAATTTGACCATGCTTGGGTAGTAATGCAGCTTGGGGAAGCACAGAGTCCCGTCCCGGACTGGAGGGCTGCTGTCGAATTGCAAAGATGTCGCCTTCTCTCTCTGCTAAGGTGGCGCTGCGGGGGGCAGGCATGGCCGCCTCTGATGGGAGAATGGACACCGTGAGCTGATGGGGGCAGGAGCCGTAGCCTCCTCAGTAACCTTGTGGTTGCCCAGTCTTGGTATCGCTGCCTCCGGGTCAGCCCAGGCTTGGCTACTGGGCTGCCACTGATGTGCAGCCAGAGAGGAGTAATATCAAAAACCATTCGCTGAGCGCATGGGATGCTTTATAAAATCCAACATGCTGTTTACAGTTTATAAATTAAGTGCCTTGGGAAAAGGCATCTGACTTATTCTCCAAGGCATCTAGTTGACTAGATCCAATAGGAATTCTTTGAGTTCCTGAGAAGGGGCTACTTAGCACTTCACACTCTCTGATTAGACCTAGAATTCTTTCTTTCCTAAGCCTCATATGAAGCATTATCTAGTGGCGAGCTTTCTTCCACATTTAAACCTTTGATTTTTATTTTTGGCAATTCCTTGGATAGGGGCTCTCGGTTCTGCCCTCGCTACCTGACTCATGCCTGATAACGATTGTCTGAAATGACAGTAAATATCAAATCACTCTTGTCTGTGATGCCGACGCCATTCCGAAGTCAGGATATTTTATCTGCTGAACCCGATCTTCTTGAAATGATGCAGTGCATGTTGGATATGAATTAGGTGGTGAGGGAGTTTATCCTTGGGTCCTAAATAAATAAATAACCCAGGAAACAACAGACCAAGACTCTTTGCTTGTAGATGTGGTGAGCTGGAAGAAGGCACTAGAACAAGACCTATTTTTTTTTTTCTCCTGACCCTTAACTGTTATCTGCTACAGCAAAAAGAGACACATAGTACGTGCTTAGGGAATATGTGTTCGATAAATATCTGTAGAGAGAAGCCACGAGAGGCATTACTTGCATATATTAGTACTGAGAACAGCCCAGGGTGGGAATACAGATACCGAAGCCCCGCCCTCCCTTGCCTGGCAAGCGGGGCAAGAATAAGGCCACTCTTGGCACACGCTCCTGGTCTTAGCCTGTTGCTGGAATAACTTGCGTGAAACCAGCCCTTTACCCTCTGCCAGGCAGAAGGTCAGCCCAAGAGTGAGCTAGTCTGTGGACACAGCACCATCTCTCACCCAGGAGGCTGGGCCCGCTGTGAGCTCTGCTATATTATTTCCCTGAGGATGACAGGTGGGGAAATCTGGGCACCAGTTGTTCTTTTCCACTGGTATCGTTTGGAGGGTAGCTCCAAAGTCGGGCACGCCGGCCTACGTGCCTCTCCTGCCGGCAGAGGCTCCACACTGGGGCTATGAGAATGTAGGCTCTGTACGTCCGCCAAGTGCATGTCTCCAAGACCGTACCCAGAGCACGGAGCTGCCCCTGAGCTCCCAAGTTCAGCAAGCGAGTGGCTTTCTCAGTCAGTCCATCACTGGCTAGGCCGAGGTTCTAAATCCTGATGGGCAGGGCTTGGTTTTTCTGCTCCATGGCTTAAAAAAAAAAAAAAAAAAAAAATGAAAGCGAACGGGAATTAATTTAATTTTGAGAAACATGACCGAAGCTCCTATAAGACAAGACGTCGATGCCCCTAGGCTGTCATAAATCGGGGATCCCAAGTGATGGGAATTTCCTTCATTTTGATTTTCCTCTTTGTGGGAGTGTCGCCCTGGGCACCGTGCGCTTCTCCCCCAGGCACACCCCACCAACACCAAGTTCGGATGAACTTGACTTCACGCCACTTGTTTTTTGAGCGTTATGTTTATTTCTTCATTGGCTGGGAACACTTTGGGTGAAAATCCCAATGCTAGGTAGGGAGAAACTTAACCTTTATGTTTTGAGAGTTCCGTGAGTTCTATGGCCTGTTTACATTGTTGCTTGAATTCTTACTTCAGAGTTTAAGATAAAAACTGAGCCAAAAGTACCATGCTTTGTGAGCGTGTCGACCTGAAAAAATGTATTTCTTATTAGCCATCAAGCAACATTTTTCTCCGTCATGCTTTTCTACTTTATCTTTTTACTACTTCTGGGTTCAGCTTACCATCTTTAAAGAGAAAATCAGATAATAAAGTTATATTTTGTGTGACATTAACTGTCTCTTTATCATTATACACTTCACAACATTTGTCTGCAAAGTTTTATTCACCTTTCAGGAAAAAAAAAAATTCAACTGTGCTTGCAATTCAGGATGTCGCTACTAGGTGGCAGTAGTGCTAAGAATTAAATGATCCACTAGGAACACTATTTGAGAAAAGAGTAGCAGGAATTTCAATATTTATAAGAAATAAAAATATAATATTACTAAAATACTCAAACTGGCACATTCAAGATCCATTAACTTAATTACTATTTTTAGGCCAAGTTTTGAAAAGAGAAAGTACAGTTGTTTTTTTTAAGATTTTATGTATTTGTCAGAGAGAGTACAGAATGCACAAGCAGGGGTGGAGGCGGCAGGCAGAGGAAGAAGCAGGCTCCCCACTGAGTGAAGAGCCCAACCTGGGACTCAATCCCAGGACCCTGGGATCATAACCTGAGCCAAAAGCAGACACTTAACCAACTGAGCCACCCAGGTGTCCCAGAAAGAATAATTTTTTTAACGAAGTTTTGAATAGGTAATACATTCACAGGTTCAGAAATTTACAAATAAAAATGTATGTATACACTGAAAAGTCTTTCTCCCATACCTGTCCATAACTAATTGTATAGCTTCTCAAATATCCTTCCAGAGCTTCTCTGTATAAATACAAATGAACACAAATTTATGTTCTTATCCTTCTCTGGTTTAACACACATTAGTACCCTTCTTTATACAGTTGCATAGTATTCCAGTGTATGAATGTTGTATAACAGATCCCGAGAGATGGGTATTTTGTGTGGTTTCCAATTTCATGCTGTGACGACTAATGCCGAAATGGTTAACCATATGCTTGTGTGAACCCACATATAGGATAATTCTCAGAAATGGACTATCTGAGTCTAAACATTCACATATACAGGGTCTTGTTATTGATTTTTGTTGCTTATTTTTGCCATCAAGCTATATGTTTTCCTTTCATTTAACCATACCTCTTGGCCATGGCTCTGAAGCGGAGGTGGGAGGGCCAGGCCTGGAATGTGTACTTTTCCCTTCGTTCCTTTGCCATTGACTCCTGGGGGAAATATCGATAGACTGGAGCAATGAAAGAAGAAATCTAATAAATTCCTTTTCTGAGACTAATTAAGGCTTCAAAGAGTCGGATAACCACTTGGGATAACATAGTCATATTGAAACGCAGGAAATGGTCAGTAATATGGCAGCCCCTGAGCATTGAATCCAAGAAAGCTCTGGCTCTTTGAATTGAAATCTTAGTGAGTTTCAGTGTGATGTGCAGCCGAAAAGAAAACAAACAAACAAAAAATAATGCTCTTTGGCATCCCTTGCCAATTTGGAGCTTTAGCTCAGGTTTGATCCATTTCAATGAGATGTTGCAGTTAGCATGCTCGTGAGGGAAAGTGGCGCAAAGTTGTATGAAAATATGGTCTTAACTTCAGGATTATCTTCTGCCCATGGAGATGGTGATGACTGGATCTGTGGGGACCAGGCAGTGCCATTTTAGAGCAGGAGGGGACTACGGATGCCATCCTTTCCAATTCTCCTGTTCTACGGATGAGGAAACTGGGGCCAGATCTGTTTAAATGTCCTGGGCAAGGTCTCCCAGTTACTCAAGGGCAGGGCTCGAGCCCAGGTGGGTCTCCTCATTACTGGTCCCTGGACTTCCTGCAATTTATAGGATTTTTCTGGCACATACGCGCTGAGATGGTGCCATTGTCAGGGATGCTCTCATCTGAAACCGCCCTTTGCCACACTCCCTTTTCAGTCTGGGATCCCCTGTCCCACACTCACAAGACAGCTAACTGAGGTTAAGTGGGTCTGGGGCCACTCTATTGGAGCTAAACTAATTGACTTCTATGGACTTGAACTTTTTTTTTTTTTCAAGATTTTATTTATTTGAGAGGGGTGGGGTATGCAGAGGGAGAGGAACAAGCACACTCCCTGCTGAGCAGGGAGCCCAACTCGAGGCTCCAACCCAGGACCCGGGGATCATGACCTGAGCAGAAGGCTTAACCGACTGAGCCACCCAGGTGCTCCTCTTTTTAATTTTTTTAAAGAGTGTATTTATTTGAGAGAGCGAGTGTGTGCGAGAGAGAGCGCAAGCAGGGGGATCTGCAGAGGGTGAGGGAAAAGCAGGCTCCCCGCCGAGCAGGGAGCCCAACGCGGGGCTCCATTCCGGGATGCCGGGATCACAACCTGAGCCGAAGTTAGGCGCTTAATCGACTGAACCACCCAGGTGCCCCTGAACTTGAACTTCTAATCTTGATCTTATCAATACTGTGCCCTGCTTATTTGGACTGTCCATGAGTAGGAAGTTTTAAAAAAAAAAAAAAGTTGCACAGTGAACAGAACAATCAAACTCTTACCTGAAATACCTTTGAAAGTTTTTTCTGAGGCTTCAGTTATTATGATCCTTTTGTTTGGGATGCAATGACAGCTCTCCCCAGTTGTCGCAAATGTTTGAAATTATTTGTGACACTCTGTCTTCCGGTGTGATAAAAAGCGCCCATGTTGGCCGGGCTTAGGAGGATTGGTGAGGTGATGCGGGGCGCTCTCCGATTTGTCCCAGATGCATATGATTAAAAGAACAAAGCAGATTTCAAGGCGACCCATAGACCCCGATCCCATTTTACTGGTAAGTCTTTGGTCTGACCACCACTTCCTTTATCAAATTATGCCACGGGCTCAGGCTCCCGAGGCTCTGCCAAAATGTGCAGCTCTTTGGCAGATACGTACGTGTGGCTTTAATCACACTGGAGGCCAGTTAGCATAATGCGTATTTCAGGTGCTGTTTGCCACTGATGCTGGGGGGTGCCCGGGGTTTATATCAAAAACAGGATGACCCCAGAGCAGGATGAACCCTAGTGGAAAACTAAGTGGGTGGGTGGGTAACGGACTTGGAAATGGAAAATGTACTTCTTTCCCGCGGGACGTGGCCTGTGCTCATTAATGCTGACCTGCCTCCTTTCTGGCCCTGTGAGCTGACATTGACACCAGAGATCATTGAGAAACTGAATAGACCCTCCTCTGCCCCCACTCCCCCCACCCCAGCCGGGGAGACGAGAATGAGATGAATGAGACCACCCAATTCACTTGTGCTGGGGCCAGAACCACATGTCTAGTCTTTGCCATGAGTTCCAACTCTTCTTGCTCCTCGAAACATGGACTCCGGCGATTGAAGTCAACATGTGCTTCCACTAAACCACTGTGTTCCCCCTCCAAATGCTTTACAAATAAGCTCTAGGGGTGAGGGGGAGCAGGTTAGAATAGACGATGGCCTACACTAAGGGCACTCTAGAAACCGACAGCCCTCATTCAAAATGACGCGGAAAAAT
Organism: Nasua narica; assembly: GCA_028533885.1. Lineage (NCBI taxonomy): Eukaryota > Metazoa > Chordata > Mammalia > Carnivora > Procyonidae > Nasua > Nasua narica. The sequence goes on along the minus strand of CM052801.1, from coordinate 33,774,762 downwards.
TCTACTCCATACCTCCTGGGTTCCATTCGTTTTTCTGGGTAAATGTTCCCGGGGAAACTAATTTCTGTTTTCATTCCAGCTGTGCAGCAGATCCCACGATGATGGATTGCCAGTGGAAAGAGTAAAACAAGACTCGGGGAGCCTACAAAGGACAATGACAACCAGAAAGCTTCAGCCCGATCCTGCCCTTTGCCTGAAAGGGACTGGATCCTAGGAGGCGAAGGCATTTCCCATTCCTAGTGCTCTGCCTCCCTCTGCTGTCCCTTCTCCGAAGTTTTTCCTTACAACAATGAGAAATCATGTACTAGCTGCATCCTTTTCTATGCTCTCCCTGCTGGCGCTGATGGGAGATACGGACAGCTCTTTCATGATGGACTCGGACCCTCTACGCTGCATGAGGCATCACTATGTCGACTCTATCAGTCACCCATTGTACAAGTGTAGCTCAAAGGTAAGATCCTGATCTCTGCGAAGGTAGTGCTACCTCGCAGAGACCCGAGAGAAGCCCGCGTTCCTTCGTCAGGGGATGGAGAGCTATGACCGTAGCCCAGAACTGAGCTCTCGGGCTGGCCCCCCGGGGCTTGTGGGAGAATCTGGTTTTCAGGGTCTCCCAGCAGGCTTTGAACCTTTGTCAGTAAAGCTGCCTGACTGACCACGTACGTACCCAGACAGCTTCTCTTTTCAGCCTGGAAGGTTCTCATCAAAAAATTGTGGCTGACACGAGGTGAGGCAGGTGTGTTTCATCCTTGGCTGTGAAATTTAGGAGTAGCGCTCTTGATGGAGATAGAAAAGTGTTCTTTCTATCAGGTTCTCATGACTCCTGCTACCTCCACCAGCAGTAAAGAGGAAGTGGATGCCAGAAATACAACTGAGCAGTTAAATGTATTTGTTGGGGTGGGGGGCTTTTCAAAGAGATTCCTGATGGAACAGTTGCTCGCTGACCTTGTGGTCCAAGCCTTTCTCCACTTGCCACGCTTACGTTAAAATGATTTCAAAAGATATATGGCAATTGGAGCATTTCCCATTTTTACATGGATTATCCGAATCGCTCTTGTTCGGAGTTCGGAGTGTTTTTTGGGCCGGCAACCCATGCGAGGGATGTCTCGGTGTTGAGACAAGGCGTACCAAGGAATACCCCGCTTCAAAGGCCACCGAGAGTGGCCGGCCGCCTGGACCACCCAGAAGGAAGGCACATGGTAGTGGAAGGACAGACTCAGGATGAGAATCTCACGACCGTCACTGCCCCCAAACGGTCACACGAATGAAATTTGCCCACATTTGGTAAATGAGAATGTGTTTAGCCCAGCCTCCGAGATTTTTCACTCTAGCCCTGAGACCAAAACCACTTAAGCATTCTCAGATGGCAAGTATTTTTTAAATTACCGGTATAATTAAGAAGTTTTTGTAATATCAACACTAGAATTAAGACCATATAAGTTAATGTCTCTGCCCTCCATTTACAATCATGATGGCTTCTGTCTGCCTTGAAAATTTCCATCACTTCTCTGATTACAACTCAATGATAATGGCTTGTTTTCGTTTGGGGGAATCTGAATTTGAGTTAAATCACTTTAACCATTATATTAATAAGATCTAGGACTGTGGGAAAAAAATAGAGACTTTCCATTTAAAAACTTTCTGGCTCTTATTTGTACTTGTGGAACTAAAAAAAAGGAGTAAACAGATAAACTTAAATTTTTGTAAGACTGCAATCCCTTCTTAGGCAGGAAAAAAAAGAAAGAAATTAAAGTGAAGGGAGGGGGGAAAAAAAGACAGGACATGTTTTTACAACTCTGATGGCTCAGAAATTGTGGGCTTGAGCAATTATTAGCTTCTTCTCCCCTCCCCCTACAGATAGCACTTAGTATTTGGTGGTTTTTATTCCGTGGATGGTTTCTCCCTCTGTTGACGTGTTCTCCGTAATCATGATTCTTTAACGACAGCAGGGGTTATTAAAATTATTTCAAAGAAAATGTCAGTATGATGATAGGAAGGAACAGGGAAATAGGAGCATCTCTAAAAACTAAACACAATCCAGAAAGATTTGGTGAAACAGTGGAAGAACACCTTAACAATGATCACACTAATTAAGGGCAGGTCAGAGAAGAGATGTCGTTAACTCAGGCCCCCAAAAACTCACGGTGCTTGACCGTGACTCCCAGAAACAGACTTCAGTCTACCTTTGCTCACGTCCGTTCCTTCCAGAATGCCATGGTAAATGGCACAAAATTGTGATAGTAGCAGAAATGCTTGTAATTTCACGGAAACAATCTGTTTTCAAACAGCCCAAATGATCTCAAATATAGCAATAGTTTTATGTAAATGGTGCTTGTAATTATAAACCTTTCATTCTTGGCCTTAAAATATGCCTGGCAGAATGTCAACTACCCAGACCTTTTCTGGATTCGATTTTCTCTATGTATCCAAGAACAAAAACTGTTTTTCATTTTTAAATGATCTATAATTCTTGACTCTCACAGACTCGGGCTGGTCTTCTTTCCAATGGGTCTCATTAAGGAAATCGTTCTTTACAGACTTGAGATAAAACATTTAGCCTGTGTCTAGGAAACAGCCAACAAGGGATTTTACAACGGGGAGACTAGGGTCGATCTTTCCTCTCTCCAAAGTTTCCCTCCACATGACGTTCAAAGGCCGTTGTTTACCAGACACATGCCTACCGTTTGTCTATCCGTAGTTAACGCTTCCGATTTACATTTACCCGGTGTCTGGCCTTGGGAAGACAGGTGTCCAGGAGAGTGTGACCCAGGCGCAGGGGAGGGGGGACATCTGCTTGAACACCTAATACGTGTCAGGCATCTCATAATATAGGATCTAATCGTCACCGACAAACCTGTGTCGGAAGGCATTACCAGCCCCATTTTACCGGTAGGGAAAACTGAAAGGCTAAAAAAGTATTCAGTATGATTGCGCATGTAGTCCGGGAGTGGCCACGTCTGCCTCAGGTCATTTCTCTTTCAACTACTTGGATCTTCATTTTGGAGAAATGCAGGTAAAATGCAGAAGCCACTATTTAGAAGTCCAGGCTCAACTTCGGATCCACTGGGAATAATGATGTGTACTCAGCAATGTTTCTAGAAAATAGAGATCGTTGTCAACGTTACATGCGAGCCTCCTATGAGACCGTCTGGTCCCCCTAGCCCTGAGCTCCAGGGGCCTGTCGCCCATCGCTTAGCAATTTGGGACAGGGATGAGATGGAGTCAGGCGGAAACGATTGGCCACAGCGGTCCACCAAGGAGGTCATGTGACCGGAGATTAGGCTGTGCCAGGAGGTTTTCAGTGGTAACACCTCCTAGGACTGGGTATAAGAGATCCCGGGAGTGGCAGCTTCACTGACAATCTTCCCTGAAGTTCTGAGTGAGTAAAGGCTGTAGAGCAAACAGGCAAAAGGCCAGTGGTTCACGAAAACGAGCTGTCTGGAGAACATTTAAGGCAACTGAGGCATCTCAGACTTTGAAGTGAGAGAGACCTGGTTTCACACCCCAGCTAAACGGTGTGCCCAAAGGGTGACTTCGGGAGAAGTGAAATGAGTCTTTGGTGCCTCCATTTGTTCCTCTGTAAAATGGGGCAAAAGCTGTGTATCTAAACATGGGGGTATGGGTACTAGTTATAATATCTGCAAGGCCTTCAGCATGGCGTCTGCCATGTAATAGACATTAATGAGTGATGTTACGATCTTGATGATGAAGCTATAAACTGGACAGGTGTTTAGACTCACTTTCTATTTCAGTCACCATTGAGACCTCAATAACGGTTGGGATCTCGTGGAGCCTCAAAGGCTTAAGAAAATGAACCTCATCGCGGTTCTTGTTAAATACAGAGATCTGGCAGGAGGGGGGAGCGGGGGGGGGGGGAGGGGGTTGCGTGCTGAAGAGCAAAGTAAACACAAGCCCGTCCTGCTGGGTGTTAAGAGTGGGCAGAGAACAGTAGAAGAGAAACAGAGCCTGACCTCCCTGCCCAGGTGAGTGGAGGGAGCAGGAAGAGGGGGGAGGGGACAAGGTCTGGATGCAAGCCAGGGAGGAGTTTTCAGGGACTGAGGTTGGGAAAGGGAGCTAATAGGGCAGGCCCGTGAAGTCTGAGTTGGGTGAGGAATGGCTGGGGGGGGGGAGGGGGGACTAGGAACTAGGGCATGGGGTCGTCTGAACTCTGAAGGGCCATGGAGAAGGACAGTTCACTGGATAAAGCCTGGAGAACTTCCCGGAGGAATTGGAGAGGAAGCTGTTAAGATCCCCCCAGCCTCTCCTAGGGCTGCTGACAAAGCTCATAGTACGTACGGTAGGAGAGTCAGGAACATTGAACTTCTAACACAATTAACTACTGGGGAGAGATCACTTTTTTCCTTTAAGGAAGGAATTTATATGGAATGCCTACTAGGTGCAGGCCCCATGGCTGGCAATGGAAGCTCCAAAATCGGAGGGAATAAAAGAGCAAGTTTTTACCCTCTTGATGCCTATCAGTAAATAGGAGAGAGAGGGAGGGGAAATGTTCTATGTATAAAAGTTTCGTTTGAGTTGTGACCAGACCGAAGGGACCAGATTCCTTCTGTCCCCTTGCTGCTTCATTCCTCTGGTTGCAATTTTGCTGATGTCCTCAGCCTGGCTCAGACCCTTTGGGGGTTGACCCGGGTGCCCTGGAGATGAGCTGAACGATCATTTATTGAGGGTGCTGGGGAGAGAAGGAATGAGTGCCGCCAGAGGGATAAGGGGTACATAGTGTTCACTGCCGAGAAAAAGGCAGAAGACTGTTGTTCATTTAAATGAAGTAAAATGGCCAAACTCCCGTTCTAAAACAGAATGTTCTGGGTCTTTATTCTGAGACCAATAGAGGTATCTAGTCAGTCATGGCCTGTGCCAGGAATTCGCAGGAGTCCCTCATGACAGAGGAAGAAAGTAGCTTTGGCAATAGTAAGAATCTTTCAGCAAGGAGTGATGAAAACCATCCATGTTTGGGTTTTTCTCTTACTCAGAAGATAGTTGTGTATTGCAGCAGAAGACATAACTGCCTGAGAAGTATGGTAGGTCACCAATCGGAGCAGGGGCCTGGGGTTGCCCCGTGCAATCTTTGGTCAGGACCCAAGAATCACAGCTGGTTCTAACCCTCACAATGTAGCCTGAACTTGCCCGTGACCAACTTGAGCAGCTTAGGAGGATCCAGGCTGACGGCCATGGTTAGGACAGAGGGCTCGGGAATCAAGCTGTCTCAGGTCAGAATCCCGGCTCGCCCTTGGACGGTGATGGGACCTCAGGCTGGTGACTCATCCTTTGCCTTTTCATGTCTTCACCTGTGAAATGAGGAAAGTTTACCTTTTGACATGGCTTTTAAGAATCAGGTTGCATATGAAGGGCTTAACACAGGGCCTGGAGCCTAGTAAATGTCCCAATACGTGTTCTGTATCAACATCATTACCATTCTTTCATGATCGCTCAAGGACCTTTCATTCCTCTTAGCTTCCGCATGTGGAAATCAGATTAGAACATGAAGGAGCCCATCCCTGAGCAATCTCTCTGAACCCCGCGGCTCTGTTTGTACCAGAAGGAACTGACTTTCACATCCAGCTGAAGGCCAGTGACTCTAAGGTTGGGGGGATACCAAGAGACCGCCGGAGAAGTTGCCTAGCTTCCTAGCTTCGGGCCACTTGCTTGGGGAAACCTAAGAGAGCAAAAATTAAACTGGACCCAAAGCAGATAACATGTATCTGTCACCCACCTGAGCTGTGAGAAGTCCATTACGAGCAGTTAAGGGCAAGGCCAAATGCAGAAGAGCCTTCCCACGTTAGCAAGGCCCCGCCAGGTCACCTAGGCGTGAGGGACATGCATTGACCACAAGCTGGGTTTTGGCAGGTGAACCAATGTTTACTGACCTGGTTAAGGAGTTAGACACTGCGTAGTACCATCCAGGAAGTTTCTGGGAGTCTCCAGATCACTGGGGGAGGCACCTGGGGGAAGGTTTTGGAGATATCATTCAGGAGGGCTTTCAGGATTCAGCTCTGCAGAAGCTTGGGGATGGTGATGATGTATCCCAAGAAGTTCCTAAGAAAAAAGTCAGACTTCTATGGTTATGGAATGGTTAGGGCTCCCGGAAGTAAGTCAAAGTAGATTGGAGAAGGGTGTGAGTTGGCTCATGCTTCAGGAAAACATACCAGAAAGCAGGGTATAATCATGATTTAGACCAGGGGCTTGGTTTTAGGCAGATCTGGGTTTGATTCCAGCCTTGCCTTGTAGCAGTTATGTGAGTTTGGGCAAGTTAGTTCAACTCTCTAAAAGCCTCGGCTTCCTCTTCCGTAATGATAGTACAGATTAAAAGAGTACCTTTAGCATCAGATTGTTATGAGGATTAAATGAGATTAAATGTTGCGAGCACTCTGGGACGCCTGGGTAGCTAGCTGGGACTCCTGGGTGGCTCAGTGGGTTAAAGCCTCTGCCTTCGGTTCAGGTCAGGATCTCAGGATCCTGGGATCGAGCCGTGCATGGGGCTCTCTGTTCGGCAGGGAACCTGCTTCCCACCCTCCCTCTGCCTGCCCCTCTGCCTACTTGTGACCTCTCTCCTCTCTGTCGAATAAGTAAGTAAAATCTTTAAAAAAATAAATAAAAAATAAATAAAAGTTGCAAGCACTCAATAAATGTCAGCTGCCATTATTATTTGTTAAATGATCACTATTCTTGTGACAAATGCAGAATTTCACACACGATCTGCATTTTAACAAGATCCCCAACTGATTTACATGCATGTTAGTGTTTGAGAAGCTCTAGGTCTGGAGTAGGTGAGAAGATGTTCATTAAATCTGTAAAACAGGTGAGGCATGACAGGGGCTAAAGCATGGAATATCAAGAGTGGATCTGGAAAGCAGATATTTATCCCTTCCATCCCTTAACGGCACTCATTTCTGGATCTTACCTCCCAAAGTCCCCACTGTAGCCCTCCAACACACATTTACGAATCGGAGCTAGATTTTTATGTCACTTCCAGCTTTGAGATGGGCTCTGTAGACTGGAAATCTCCCAGGGAGGAGATTTGTGTGTGTGTTGAGAATGTCCAGGGTCCTACAATTGTTTCATAGTCTCTTCTTCGAGGAGAGGGCATTTGAACTTGGCAATGGAGGATAGTTGGGATTTCATTAAGCAGAGCTAAGAGGAAAGGGCATTCCAGAGGGGGAAAGAACACGAGCAAGGGCAAGAGGCAGGGAAATCCAGGGCAGTTCCATGAACTCCAAAGTGATTGAGCTTGATTAGAATAAGGAGGGATGAAAACTAGAACAGTTGTAAAGGAGTGGGTGACGAAAATGAGAAGAGTTATAAGTAAGACTGGAAAGATGTGAAATCCAAGTCATGGAGGATCTTAATACCCATTCTGGGTTTGGGACTTGAGTCCAAAGGCAGCAGGCAGCCACTGAATGTGTTTATTATACATACATGTCTATGCATTCTCCTTGCCCCAATAGTCCATCTCCTGAGCTAGAAGGACCCATTGGAGGTGGCCTCAGGGTCTTCAGTGCTAGAATTCTTATCCTTCAGAATGAGCTGAAGGTGGAGCTTGAGACCCTGAAAACGCTTAGTGTAATCATGATCCGGTCAGTCCTTCTACAAATGGCCCAAAATTGCTGACTTGGTCACTTTAAGAACAGTGCTAACTGCCAGGTCATTCCGGGTTTACATCCGGGTCACCCGCATGTAAAGATGTGAGAAGTACCGCCATGTCTGTGCTCCTTGGAATCAAATGTGTTGACACAGGTTCGCTATATTCATCTGGACTGAAATTGGATCTCTGAAGACTCCATTTGGGGATGTGACCTTTGAATATTGCTTAATCTGTGGAAGTACTCTGAAAGGAGCTGTTGGGGAGCTCTTCTCACAACCTGGCAGGTGTGGAGAGAAGGGGCTGGGGAACACCTTGGGCTTCTTCTCATTAGAGGGATGGAGTGGGCACCGAGGCCTGGCCCGTGTACTACTGATCTATGGTATAATCTCTCAAAAGCTATTTCAGATCATGTCTGTTTTCCTATCAACATAAAGAGTGGGCAGGATAGCACCGACGCCTTCACAAATTCAAAACAGCTCATAGCTGCCATTTTCTCTCTGCCTCTGTGATCTTTCAGAGAAAATAAAGCAGTAGGTCCTACTCCAACTTCACCAAGCCCTGCTGGTGGCTCCCTAGTATCTCATATCCTATTTTTGGATTCATCCTAGCATCTTCTTTGATAATGATGTTAATCATCTATAATGACCAGAAGTCATGTTGTCTTCTTTTAAGAGAGATGAGCAGACAGTCTTTAAGCACCTGCCTTCGGCTCAGGTCCTGATCTCAGGGTCCTGGGATCAAGCCCTGCATCAGGCTCTCTGCTCAGCAGGAAGCCTGCTTCTCCCTCTCCCTCTGCCTGCCTCTCTACCTACTTGTGATCTCTCTCTCTCTGTAAAATAAATAAATAAAATATTAAAAAAAAGACAGATGAGCAGACCATTTCCTTCCATCACACAGGCACCCTATCCCTCCCACTCCCCTCCCCTCCAGCAACCCTCAGTTTGTTTCCTGCGATTAAGAGTCTCTTCTGGTTTGTCTCCCTCTCTGGTTTCATCTTGTTTCATTTTTCCCCCTCCCTTCCCCTATGATCCTCTGTCTTGTTTCTCAAATTCCGGCTTATCAGTGAGATCGTATGATAATTGTCTTTCTCTGATTGACTTATTTCACTTAGCATAATACCCTCTAGCTCCATCCACGTGGTTGCAAATGGCAAGATTTCATTTTTTCTGATGGCCTTCTTTTAATTCTTAATCAAGCTGCGCACCCTCCCCTACCCATAACTGCCACTCCCAGGAAACCCGGATATATGTAGGGGAGACGGAAATGAGCCTCTGCTCCACCCTCTTAAGCTGGAGGCAAAATACCCAGCATGTGTCTGCGTCCATTGTTCTGGGCATAACCTTGGTAGTTTGCCTCTGATTTTTCAAGAAGGCTGTTCACTAAAGCCACATTAAGAGCCACTATAGAGAACACACAGCCTCTGTTACTACAGCCCAAGCTTTATTTTTATTTTTTTTTTTAAGATTTTATTTACTCATTTGAAAGAGAGAGAGGGAGAGAGCATGAGAGGGGAGAAGGTCAGAGGAAGAAGCAGACTCCCGGTGGAGCCGGGAGCCCGATGCGGGACTCGATCTCGGAACTCCGGGACCATGACCTGAGCTGAAGGCAGTTGCCCAACCAACTGAGCCACCCAGGCGCCCCCAAGCTTTATTTTTTTAATTTATTTATTTGAGGGGTGCCTGGGTGGCTCAATGGGTTAAAGCATCTGCCTTCGGCTCAGGTCGTAATCTTAGGGTCCTGGGATCGAGCCCCTCATTGGGCTCTCTGCTCAGCGGGGAGCCTGCTTCTCCCTCTCCCTCTGCCCACCTCTCTGCCTGCTTGTGATCTCTCCCTCTCTGTCAAATAAATAAATAAAATCTTTTAAAAATTTTATTTATTTGAGAGAGAGAGAGAAGAGTGAGAGAATGAGCAGTGGGAGAAGAGGATTGAATCTCAAGCAGACTCCCCTCTGAGCACGGAGCCTGAGGCAAGGCTCAATCTCGAAATCCTGTGAACGGGACTTGAGCCGAAACCAAGAGTCCGTGGCTCAATCCACTGAGCCACCCAGGTGCCCCTTGGGTGTTGATGTTTTAAAACCAAGTTTGCAAGGCGACTCTAAGGTGCAACCAGGGTTGAGAGCCACTGGTCTAATCCAGCGGAAGTCGGCAAAGAGTGTTAGGGTACTGTGGGCCCTGGCTGAGGTTTTGGTCTCCCCACAGGGTAACCCTGTCTCTTCTCTCCCCAGATGGTGCTTCTGGCCAGGTGCGAGGGGCACTGCAGCCAGGCGTCACGCTCTGAGCCCTTGGTGTCCTTCAGCACTGTCCTCAAGCAGCCCTTTCGCTCCTCCTGTCACTGCTGCCGGCCTCAGACCTCCAAGTTGAAGGCACTGCGCCTGCGCTGTTCGGGGGGCATGCGGCTCACGGCCACCTACCGGTACATCCTCTCCTGTCACTGTGAGGAGTGCAGCTCATGAGGCCTCCCGCCGAGTGGCTTCTGGATGGGACCACGTCCCCCCCTCACCGAGCCAGTTCAAAAGGCCAGGGAACGACCGGCAAGAAAAGAGTTAAGGGAAAGAAAGAAAGAAAAAAAAAAAAGATACAGCTATTGCCACGGGATTCTGCATATTCTAGTAATAAAGACTTCCATGCTTGTCGACAGAGAGAGATGCTCTGGGAACTGGTCTTCCATCCCTGTCTCTTTTCCCTGGTACAATTTCTTTTGGTTCCTTTTCAGATTCAGGCATTTGCCCCCTTGGCGCTGAACGCTGTTCGGGTTTCCTACAATTCCAGACTTAGCGGGGAAAGTGTGTCCCGCCCCCACCCACCCCCCTCATCATCCCCGCCCAGCCCCATGCCTGAGTGGGTCAGGTCGTCACTGTTTGGTGCAGCTTAGGAAAGCATTCACTCCGGAAAGCAGGAGAGCGCTACTCTTTGTGCGATCCCCGTCTGGGTTGGTTTGGTTTAGTTTTGATCTTGTCCTTTGGTCTAAGGTTGCCATCACTGCTAAAGATGGCAAGTTCCAGGCGCCAAGCAGGTTGGAGACGTGTAGCCAGGCTCACTCACAGCCAGCTAACGGACATTAAAATAACTAACAAATGGATTCTCTTATGTGATGTTGGAACTCCTGATAGCGGTCGTTATTATTCAGAAATGACTTTCAGGAAGTAAAGTTGGTATACAGAATTTGTCACCTGAAGGCTCTTGCAGTTAAATTATGGTAAAATTTTGTAAGGGAGCAGACTTTTAAAGACCTGCACAGATACGGATCCTGCACTGACTTTGAAAAAGGCATATATGTACTAGTGGCATGGAGAACGCACTATACTCATGCATGCAAATTAGACAACCAAGTATGAATCTATTTGTGGGTGTGCTATAGCTTTAGCCATGTCGCGGGCATCATTCTCTACCATCCACTTGTCCATGTGAAGCTTTGCTGCCAAAATGGTGGCCTGGCTCATCTTCTGAACGTTTGGCTCGACTCTATTTTGGTCCTTGAGACTCAAAATTTGAGTTATTCCCATGTTGTGAAATAAAAAGACAGTATCTTCAAAATTGTGGCTGTGTGAGTATTGCTTTTTCCAACTAAATATTCTATTATAATGCATCCCCTATGGAGCGTGTTGGGGGGGGGGAGTTTTCCAGAACGCATGGGGAGGACATTTTTTGAAATCAATAGACGAGGGAGATGGGGGGCTCTGGAAATTTGGTTTTTAGTTTTAGAAAGTAGCTTATCGAATGAACATAAAATCCAATGCATTCTGGCTTCCTCAGGCATATGGGATGAAATAGAGGTCATCTCTTTTTTAACCTTTTCACTTTTCTCAGAAAAGAGTAAGTAGCCATTAATGGAAGACCAGGAGGACAAAGAATTCGCCAATGATGGTTTCTGTGCCACTGACAGTCTAGTGTTCCAGGTCCAATGACACCGCTGGGCACTATGAGAATAATCATGGGGCTGGCATAATGCTATGTCCACTTTAGGCACCACAACGCTACCCTAGGTTGGTGACTCAGTTTCCATGGCAACCTTTACACCATGCTGCCTTGGTTCACCAGAGATGACAGTGCACCCCACTGTTCACATAGTCAACCTGTGAATTATTTTTCCTGTAGAGATGATGGCTTTGTACACTCTCTAGGATATAGCTTTCACACATTTTTTTTTCGAAAGCCAGCAGGGTTAAATTTGTATTTGTGACTTTGGAACAGAATAAAACTAATGCTATTAAACCTTGACCTTGATCTTAACCTTCACGGTGACGGAGCCAGCTGGCTCACTAATCAGAGGTCTCCTCATTTTGAAGGCAAATCTGAAATGGCAATTTGGATCATTACAGCAAGAGAAATTTTGTCATAAAAGAGAATTAAATTTAAAACCTGAAGTTAAATGGTTATAATCCTTAACTGATAATGAAAGTAGTAACTGCTGGTCACATTTATAGCTATTCTTTCATGTCACTAATCAAAGAGTGAAAATAATACTTCTAGCCTTAAAAGATCTCTTCCTGGCTTTGAAAATTCAATTTGCTTTGAGAGTCATATGCCCCCAAACTCTAGTCTTTATTTCCTTACTACCCATTTGGGACTGGAGGGGGCACTTAATGTGACTCATAGTTTCCAAATTCCCTGGAAGCCATAGAAAATATTCCTGTCGAATCCCATTGCATAGCCTACTGTCAAAGCTTTCCCCGTAGAAATAAACAGAATATGCTTGGAAGACTAGAGAATCATAGAACAGTGACATTGGGAGGCATCCATCCTCCTGTCTCCCTAAACAGATGAGGAATTGGAGACCCGCAGAAATCCAGGAATTTGCCCAAAGACACACACCTAGTCTCGGATTTGGAACCAGAACCCATTCTTCCTGATTCACAACCATGGGCACTTCCCTTCCCCCACCCGTGAACAGATTCTCAGTCTTTTCAGGCTCTTGGATGCTGAATATGGTGAATGGGCTGGAAAAGAGTGAGAGAGACAGAATAAAGTTTAATGGGGCATATCAAGGCTGAGAAAGAGGAAAAAGAATTACATTTTCCCTAAAGACCTCAAAATAGCCCTGGGAACCAAGAGAATTTAGACATTATTGGATATTGAGTTACTATGGAATTTGTATTATGTCTTTTAAAAATTAAACATATTTAGCCTTATTTTAATATCTACCCCTAAGGATTGAGAGAGAACCAAATGAAAACATTGATCAGTTAAAAACACTACTCCCGGAATGCCTGAGGAATGTTCACCCATCTTCCCCATTTGCTATGCATGAGTAAAGGGAGATCAAAATATGTTATAATCTTAGTAGCTTATATCTTCAAACTCTGTATAATAATCTACAGTGATGGAGGGCAAGCATCTTATAAACTGATTTTACCCCTCATCATTTATAAGCATTTAATTATAGTCAGTTAACACTGCACCAGAAGATAGAGGGGATTGTGGACTGAATTGATTTTCTTGAGTTTCCCAGACTAGTGTCTGAAGTCTTATTCACGTAAGCTTCTGAACTTTCTCGGAGAATGAAGGACCGATCAGCCCTTCTTGGTCCCAAGGAAATAACAGTTGATTTTCTTCTAAACTCAAGTGCTTGCTAATCCATCCAACACATTATTTTGAATTAGGTAGAGCGGGCTGCATACACATTATGACTGGGGAACTGTTTGGGGACGTTCATTTCTTCCTTGTGACATCGGAGGAATTGAGGTCCAGACGTGCTTTTGGCCACTTCTTCAGGTCCTGCTGAAACATACACACTTGAGCAAGATAGCTGCCCAATATGGAACACCAAGTGCCTGGGGGGCGGGTGGTTGGGAAGGCTTCCATCAGAAAGGCAAGCCATATCCTGCTGATGCTTCCCCACCCTTCGTGACCCCAGGGCGTAGCCACATTGTGGTGGATAGACACGGTCACTCCCTTCAGGAGCTAGAACGTGGGAGAGGCTTGGATCTGGGAAGAGAGGTTCGGCGCGTGGTCGTATCATGACACACCGGAAGGAGAGTTTGGTTAGAAATGCCCGTTTCGATGCACAACGGGTACCCAGCAACTACTAGCCAAAGGACGGTATTTCTTGAGAGAACGACATCACATGCCAACAAATCAATGTTTTCCTTTAAGTCTTCACTGTAGTAATGAAGCGTTTTGGTATATTCTACCATAAATCTGTAAGAGCATCTGCCTTTTCTTTAATTCATTTATGAATGGAATCTCCGATTTCTCGTTGAGTAAAGTCATTCTGTGCCCTCAGGTATTAATACCGTCTTCTCACATAGCAGACAGGACCTATTAAATTTGGGGACTGCGGTGAATATGGACATGTACCGAGGAGGGATGTGTTGCTCCAGCCATCAATCCCCTCAGGAACTGCCTCAGCTACAGCATCACCTTGTCCAAAGGCTTGTTCTTCCAGGGCTGGCTCAGATCCAGTGACTGACGGAGGCGGTGGGGGCGCCGTCTAAGAGCCTGGTTAGCCTGGCCCGATGGAAGACAACACTAGCAGGGCATCCTGGCTTCAGGATGGGCCACTGGGTTGACAGACACATGCCGGCTCTACGTGTCTTTGTGCCCAGGCTTGCTTCCCTACCCCTTGCTTCCACGGGTACTGATCTCTAATCAGTACCTGCACCACGAACTCCACCTCAGCCTCTGACTCTTGGGAACCATGCCCGCGGCAGTAATTTTTGCATCTTTCAGGGCCCTGTAAAAGGAGACAAGTGCATTTAAGCCATCTAGTCTCATGACATGCCTGGCCTGTAATCCGTGGGGTTCAAATCAATGTTCATGCTTCCTCTGAAAGCATCGTTTAAACATATATGCCGGCATCAGCTATGTGTCAGCTAGAATGGTGAATGGCTGGAGAAACTGAGGTTAAAAAAAAAAAAAAAAGCGATAGCCTTGCTTTTAATATGTACCCAGGCCAGAGAGATCGAGAAGTAATTATATTAAGTGATAATCCACCAAGCGGACGATCTTGTATGCTTGGCTTTAAGGCCGCCATTTTATTTATTTATTTTAAATATTTTATTTATTTATTTATTTGAGAGAGAGAGAGCACAAGCAGGGAGAGGGCCAGAGGGAGAAGCAGACTTCCCATTAAGCAGGGAGCCCAACATGGGGCTCGATCCCAGGACCCTGGGATCATGACTTAAACCGAAGGTAGACGCTGAACTGACTGAGCCACCTGGGCGCCCGCGGCCATTTTAAAAGTAAGGAGAAGCGTGACTGGAGATATAACATTAGCATTTTACGGCATTTGCAGAGAGAGTCTGTCATTTGGTTTTCAGAATAGCCTTATGGAGTAAGTTAATTATTACAAAAAGCTCACAGATAAGGAACCGGAAGTTGACTTTTGACCTTAAAGTCTGTGCTGTTTTCACCATTTGCAAACACCGTCTTTTTCTTTTTTTTTTCCTCAAGCGTGTGGACAGAAGGAAAGGAGCTCCAAGCCACTCTATGTCAGAACATGTCAGTTCTTGTTAGGAAACTATGATTCCAGGATGTACACAGAGCGCCCAAGACCTTGACCCTGTACAGTTTCAGAGAATATACTATTCTAATATAAACATCTGGAGAAAATAAACACATTCCAAATTAAATTATATGAAGCCAAACCTGTGCTTGTGACTTTAAAATCCGGTCACATTCGGCTGTTATCTTTTGAATAGCTTCACTGTCCCAGGGTCCGACGTACATGGTAACTCAAACGTTCTATTTTAAAACTGTTGAGATTTGGACAGGGCTCCCTGGGGGCAGTTTGACTCGTGTCCTCACCACCACCATCATCATCACCATCCTCATCAACCTTGAATAACATCAGATAATGAAGCAGGGATCATGATTAGCACTTTCTCTGCTTTATCTCATTTAATCCTCCCAACTGACCTTGAGGTTAATCTTATCCTTACTTTACAGATAGTAGGAATAAGTGCTATGGTTTTTAATCACTCAGACTGTTTTTTGTGTGTTTCTTTGGCATCCCAGAGTTCTTCATTATCTCCCAAATCATCACCAAAACTGATACTGCCATCGTCATCGCAAAATGTATATCAAGTATTTGGACATACGTATGTGCTATGGAAATAAATTTAAAGAGGTAAGTTCTCTCCTTGTAAGAGCTGACATTCTACACCCTGCTTATGGTTTTAAATAACTAAATTCTTCACAATGCGTTCTCTTCTATTTTGGTCTAGACCAGCAGTGTGTTTTTCCATAATCCTAACATCCAATTATTTCCTTTTTCGCGTCGGGACAGTCTCGTTGTCTTTCCCTTATTTGATGCCACAGCTCCATTTGCGATTCTTGACTTTTAAGGCACCTGTTGTGGGAAGAGGCCATGAGAAACCACCGGGCTTACATCAACACCAGTCTGAAAAGGAGCAGGGAGGCGTGCGGTGCAGCTCTCATTTCATAGAGGTTTTTGATTCTGTGTCTTCTGATTTCTCAGCCCATGCTCATGCCATTGGCCAATATTATGTTTCCTATTTTTCTCACATGACAGCTTCTCACAAATGAGACGAAATCTTTCTTTGCTGTTGCCGTTGAAACTAACAGCCCAAGATTTTGTTTGACTGTGTGCCCACTTTCACCGACTAATTCACAGTGCTCAGCACGCATACTATTGCCTGTGTCAAGAGCACGAACTTTGGGGCCAGACTGCCTGAGTTCACATCCCTGATCTCCTTTTCATGAGCCATGTGACTTTCAGGCAAGTCGTGTGGCCCTTTTGTGCCTTGGATTCCGCCTCTGTAAGTATGTTTCTTTTTTTTTTTTTAAGATTTTTTATTTATTTATTTGACACACAGAGAGAGAGAGATCACAAGTAGGCAGAGAGGCAGGCAGGGGAGGAGGGGAGGGAAAGCAGGCTCCCCGCCGAGCGGAGATCCCGATGTGGGGCTCGATCCCAGGACCCTGAGATCATGACCCGAGCCCAAGGAAGAGGCTTTAACCCACTGAGCCACCCAGGCACCCCTCTGTAAGTATGTTTAAACTTCAGGATAGCATTATGAGGAGTAAATGCATGATGTGGAGAGACCTAGAACCAGACCTGACATCAAGTAGCACTCACAAAGATCGGCGACCCTTCGCACTATGCTTTCGTAGCGCCAGCAGGTTGTAACTTCTCAACTAAGGCTTGGCTTAAGCTGAGTATTATTCTTACCCCTATTTTTCCCCCAGCAAAAATTATGCATTCTTAAGCTTTCTTTTTATATGGCTCCACAATAAAAAGGTTTTACTATTTTTTTTAAGGTTATGGTACTACACTGATGGAAATAAATCAGGGCCAGTTGTTATTTTATCGCTTAATTTTTAGTGTGGCTTTTCTGCCTTAAGATTGCATTCATCCTACCGGCAGAAGATACCTATTAGATCATTTTATTTCCCTCTTATGTGCTTGGAAACAACCAAAGCAATGAAATGTGCAAGTTTTTCAATACCTTTTCTCGGAAATTTATTTATTCTGAAATAAGTGTATAGCCTTCTTGTTCTCCAATTATCTAATTGTTCTTAGAAACACTGTCCTCGGGGCGCCTGAGTGGCTCAGATGTTGAGTGCCTGTCTTTGGCTGGGGTCATGATCCCAGGGTCCTGAACATTTATTCCTTGTATTCATTTTTACTTTTCCAGAACAGCACAACTATTGATTAGCGCAGCTTAGTACATATCTCTTACAGGATATGTACTAGTACTTACAAGTACTTAGTACTAACACTAAGTATAAGTACTTAGTATAAGTATCTTAGTACTTACAAGTACTTAGTACTTACACTAAGTATAAGTACTTAGTATAAGTATCTCAGTACTTATCTCTTACAAGAATTCCTGTTTGTCCCAAACAGCAGTCTTTCACCCTGAGCCAGACATTTCTGTAGCAAGTGTTGAATTTGAACAAAAGATAGGATATCAAATTAAATTTGGAAAATCACAGGGGTGCCTGAGTGGTTCAGATGTTGAGTGCCTGCCTTTGGCTCAGGTCATGATCCCAGGGTCCTGGGATCGAGTCCTGGGATCAAGCCCCGCATCCAGTTCCTTGCTCATCGGGGACTCTGCTTCTTCCTCTGCCCCTGCCCCCCTCCGCTTGTGTTGTCTCTCTTAAATAAATAAATAAGATCTTTAAAATAAAATAAAATTTGAAAGTTACAGTTCTACATTACTTAAGTCCATGCTGCTTAACAGAAATGTAATGTGAGCCACATAAATCATAAATCATTTTAAATATCATAGTAGCTGCCTAAATGTGTGTGTGTGTGTGTATGTATGTATAAAACAGGTAAAATCAATTTTGACAACATATTTTACTTAATCCAATATATCCTGAATATTATCATTTCATCATGTAATCAATGGGAAAACCTATTAATAAGATATTTTACTTTCTTGGAGCACCTGGGTGGCTCAGGGAGTTGAGTGTCTGCCTTTGGCTCAGGTCATGATCTCAGGGTCCTGGGATCGAGCCCCGCATCGGGCTCTCTGCTCAGCCGGGAGCCTGCTTCCCTCTCTCCCTGCCTGCCTCTGCCTACTTGTGATCTCTCTGTCAAATAAATAAAAATAAAATCCTAAAAAAAATTATAAATAAGATATTTTACATTCTTTTTGTTTTTGTCTCTACCCAGTCTTTGAAGCTGGGTGTTTCTTTTTACACTCACAGTGCCTAAAAATTCAAACTATATATGATTTTTGAGTTTTCATGGATGCAAGGACCAAAACCCCTGAGAAAAATAGCGGATACAGTGGGCAAGTCTAGGAACAAAAGCAGAGAGGATGAAGTTGCAAATTATGAATGAACCAGCTTGGAGGCTAGCACGAAATAGCTGCTTGGACATTTCCGAGACTTTATTGTCAATGTGGTTTTGCCCAGCGATATATCCTAGGAGTCAAGAAACCTGAATGCTCTCCTGACTCTACCACTAGCCAGCTGTGTGATCCAGAGGGAAGCGCCTATGCTTTGCACTCCTCAGTTTTTTAGATCAGATGAAAATCTCTTCTCTATCATGAATAGTCTAGCTATATCCACGTGCAGGTTTGTGAGCACGCACATGCGGGCACACACCCTTGTTCTAACACTTACCTACTCTCAAGGTAAAGGAGATTTTTTTTCCCATTGAGGTATAGTCAACACACAATGTTACTTTAGTTTCCGGCACACAACACAGCGATTTGACAAGTCTGTATGTTATGCTATGCTTGCCACAAGTGTAGCGACCATCAGTCTAAAGGAGCTTTTAAAAAAAATCTGTTTCCGTTGTATTTGCATGAGTAAAAACACCTTATATTCTTGCTTATCAAGTTTCTCCATTTTGCCTTCTCTGCAAGAATTGTGCATGGTGACGTTTTATATAAGTGATTAAAAATGGGAGCGAGCTCATTAAAGTATTGCGTTGAGTAATATCTCGGAACATAGTGAATTGCTGATAATGCAATCATTCATTTTGAGAATGAAAAATTTTGTTAAGTCTGGTGTATTTCATGCAAAATGCATTACACGTCTCCTTTTCTTTTCCTCCTAGCTCGTTTTGCCTCTCTTCCTTTCTAACAAAGGCAGCGAGCGGCAGATGGATGGGAAGAGATCGGGGGTCATTCAGTGGTGGGTGGATGGATCAGCCACCCTTTTGCTTTTGTGCATCGAGGCCCTGGATAGATGCCAAGGGTATCTGAGGAAACAAGAGAGCAATGCAGGCTTTTAGGCGGAGTGCTCATTCATAATTAAGTTGCTTAGTTGCAGGGCCATCAAAGGGAAACTTCAAACACCCTGACAGCAAAGCCACCTGTGCCAGAAACAGAAGCAGGATTGAGCAGGGGAAAGGCAGAGCCCAGGGCAGATACTCAGGAAGCCCTGAGCCGAGAGGGACATTTTTAAAATACAAAAGCAAGAGCCTGAATTATATGTCAGAGGAAATTGGCACGCATTTGTGAGGTCAGAGACGCAGCATCTACCCCTGGGGTCCATGCCAATAGGCAAGAAGCTTGAGCCTGTCTTTGTGCGCTGTGTTGTCTCAAACCAGAGTGATTTCCAAATAATAAGCCAGTGACATCACCCGTGGAACATTGACTCCGTTTCGAGTGTTGTGCTAGATGCGATGAGTGCGGTATCTAATTTAATCGTCTCGAAAACTTTGTCTTTAGGTGCATCTTACAGGCGGGGAAATCAAAGCTCGGAGAGGTCGAATGATTTGCCCTGAGTCTGGAGATTAGCAAGGGGCTGAGGCGAACCGAGCACAGATGTCTGCCTATGAGGCTTGGGATTCTTTTCCTTTTTGCTCCACCCCCCCATCCCCACACCCACTCAGGTTTGACCCTCGGGCAGACACATTCCCACTGGATGACTCATCAGAGGGTCAGGATCAAAGATCAACCTCTTCTTAAAACCTCTGACCCCTCCAGTCTTCTTAAGACCCGCCCCTATTCCTAAAAGGTCCTTGGGAGCTTCTAGGGAATCTAGGGACTCCGGCTAACCCCTGGGACCCTGTAAACGTGCCAAGGAATCTTGAGGTCAGATTTTCCTTGGCCTTGAATTCAGAAGATTTGGGTGAAACTCAGCTGGGTTTAAGAACTCCATAACAGAAACTTGCCCGGATCGTTTTATTTGGCTCTCTGCAAAGATATGAAGTAGAAGAATGGGACCGGGCCACCTGCTATTACCTTCCCAGAACCCAGGGCCACACGGATGGTAGAACAGGAGAGAGCCCTAGAGACAATGTAGTTGAAGGGCCTTGTTTTATGCATGAGAGGCTCAGAGAAGTTTAGGTCACAAACCCAGCAAACAGCATCGTGGGACTGGAGCTCCCCTGTCTCCCACCAAGGCTAACCACTGCTGGATGGCGACTCCATCCCCCTCCCCCGGAGCCTATCCCCCCTACCCACTCAGCGCTCCTTCCTGTTCAACACCAAGTTCAGCGGAGACCCAGGGGCAGGGTCAATTTCCCTGAGCTAAAGCATGACAGGTACCTACATAAGCGAGCAAGCCAACAACAGCTGCTGATAAGCTTGGTCCCCTCTTTCCAACAAGCCATCACGACAGGTCGCATGCACTCTCCAGGAATGTCACGGTCACCCCCACCCCCAGAGCCCGTGACAGGGGCCTTGTGTTTCCTTCTGGCTTAGGCAGAATTTTCCACAGCATCAGTCGCCCAAAGAATGAGGTCTTCATAGTAAATGGCAAGACATTTGGTATGTAGCCTTTAGATGGCGCTCGTGTTCTACTGTAACACAGCTCTGCCAAGAACTCGAGGCCCAGAAATCATGGACGTGATGGAAGGGAGCCCAAAGGGCTAGCTGTATTTCAGCCGTCCTATGCCGGGCCCTGAAAACATGCCCCACGCACACACTTTGAGAGGTATCTTGATACACATTTCTGGGACTTTCACTGCCATAGCAAAGTCTTGGCAGTGCTGACCGTGCCCAACTATTCTAGGCAGGTCTCACGCCGTCCAGAAAGCACCAACAGTCAGCATGTGATTTTTTTTTTTTTTTTTTTTAAGGCTTCATTTATTTATTTGACAGAGAGACGGAACACAAGCAGGGGGATTGAGAGAGGGAGAAGCAGGCTTCCCAGCTGAGCAGGGAACCCGATGCGGGGCTTGAACCCAGGACCCCGGGATCCTGACCCAAGTGGAAGGCAGACGCCTAACGACTGAGCCACCCAGGCGCCCCAACAGTCAGCACTTTAAATGTGAATACACGTCCTCCGAATTCAGATTTCGTCCTGTGTCTTGTGCACCATCCTGGGCTTGGGGAGATCTCAGTGCCTGCGGTCCAATTGTGTCCCTAGATTGGACGATGGAGCCATTCATTTTGTTCTTCAGGAAACCCTCATTCATTCACTTAATAAAGGGCTGGTGAAACCTACCATCACTCTTTTTCTTTTTCTTTTCTTTTTTTTTTCCTGGCTCTGAAAAGAGGGGTGGGGAAAAACACACCACCCCAGAGCAACCTTTTATGGCAGGCTTTTATATCTTAGTTCTTCTCTCTTCCACATGCTGTGAGTTCTGAAGCCTCTATTTGTCTCATAGTGCCATCAAAAGGGACAATGGTTTGCTATGCAGTTTTTTTTTTTTGTCAAAGCAGCAGTGACAGTCTGTGTCACGGTCGCACTGAGAAGTCCTACACATGATTGAGGTTTTCGTTCTTTTTCCTTTTTTTTTTTCTTTAAAGATTTTATTTATTTATTTGACAGAGAGAGAGAGATCACAAGTAGGCAGAGAAGCAGGCAGAGAGAGAAGGGGAAGCAGGCTCCCTGCTGAGCAGAGAGCCCGATGCGGGGCTCGATCCCAGGACGCTGAGATCATGACCTGAGCCGAAGGCAGAGGCTTTAACCTACTGAACCACCCAGGCGCCCCTTTCCTTTTTTTCTTTTTTAAGATTTTATTTATTTATTTGAGAGAGAGTGAGAAAGCACTGGAGGAGAGAGGTTCAGAGGGAGAAGCAAACTCCACACTGAACAGGGAGCCTAACCTGGGTTTCGACGTGGGACTCGATCCTGGGACTCTGGGATCGTGACCTGAGCTGAAGGCAGTCGCCTAACTAACTGAGCCACCCAGGCGCCCTGGTTGAGGTTTTCTATGCAAAGAAGAAAATAACTCCTTGCCCATTCGCATGGATGGCTCTACACCTGTGGGGGCTGATAAGGGTCTCCAAAATAAGACGTCACACATAGTATTTATACATGTGGTGCGGATGGGTGTGTGTGTGTGTGCCCACCTTGAGTACAAGAAGACCGGGGATCAGGGAGATATGAAAGTCAGGAGGGAGGTAAATTTCCCATCCATAGCATCTTATGAAAAGAAATTTGGGAGAGTCACAATACCATTATTCTAATGTCTGAAATCCTATTACACTCAGGGGAAAAAATCAATTTATCCAGAAAGATCATGTAAGGAGCAGAATTAGAACCAAAGAGATGGAAATTGTTGGAATATAGATTTCAATTAGATTGCAGCAAGAACTTTTTTTAGTTTTTAAAATTAAAAAGAAAAGATTCTAACTTACAGAAGCATTCCAAGAAATGTATAAAGATTGCACAGACGCTGTTTACCTAGATTCTTCAGTTGTTATCATTTTGCCACATTTCATTTATCTCTTTCACTCATATATGTATTGATATTTTCCTGAACTTTTTGAGAGTAAATGGCATTATCATATCCATATATTCCTAAATATTTCATCATGGAGTTTCCAAAGAATAAGGACACTGTCTTATGTAACAGAGTCAAATTATATGCTCCATATTCACATTTCAGCAAATGTCCCAATGATGTCCTTTGTAACATTATTTCTTCCTCTGATTCAGGATCCATTAACGTACTTTACTGGTGACGTTAATAAGGATGAACTTTTTAAGGTTTAGGATTTTCAAAGAAAAGCAAAGCTGGAGGCATCACAATTAAAGATTTTAAGTCATATTACAAAGCTGTAGTCATCAAAACCGTATGGTACTGGCACAGAAACAACCACCTTGATCAATGGGACAGAAGAGAGAACCCAGAAATGAACCCTCAATTACATGGTCAATTACTCAAACCAGTCAAAAATTCCTGCCCCTTATTATGCTAAGCGAAATAAGTCAGTCAGAGAAAGACAATTATCACATGATCGCTCTGATATGAAGAATTGGAGAGGCAGGGCAGGGGGTTATGGGGGGGCTGGGGAAGATGGGATGGGGAAGGAGACAAACCATAAGAGACTCCTAAACTCACGAAACAAACTAAGGGTGGCTGGAAGGTGGGGGGTTAGGGTTATGGACGTTGGGGAGGGTATGTGGTATGGTAAGTGCTGTGAAATGTGTAAGCCTGATGATTCACAGACATGTCCCCTGGGGTAAATAATACATTATATGTTAATAAAAAATTTAAAAAAAATTCCTACCCTTGAGGAATTTTAATTCGGACAAGGAGACAGAAAACAAATAAGACACCTGATAAATAAGTTAATTGGCTAGTGCGTCCGAAGGTGGTAAGTATTACGGAAAAAAGAAAAAGTAGGGCAAGGTCTGGGGCACTGGGAATGCTGGCAGGGATGTAAGAGAAGTTTGAAATAGCGTGCACAGGGGAGCCTCACCAGGAAGGGAGCTTTTGAGCAAAGGCTTCACTGTCACTAATGGAGTGAGATGATCATATCTGACGATCAAGGCTATATGGTTCAGGTTAGATGAGGGCACAACCCAAAGAAGAGTAGGGAAAGAAGGGACGTGTGACCCGCAGATGAAGGGAGACGTTTCGATGTGGAGGGCCATGCTGGAGTGGCCTGTTTGTGAGTTGACCTGCACATTCTGCAGGGCGTGTGGTCCTGGGCCCTTACAAGTGCTGGGCTGGGCAAGGTGAAGGCCAGCCATAGACGTGTGCATAGCAGTCTTTGTCCCAGAAATCATGAGGGGAAGCCACCAGGATGAGCAAACTTAAAAGGAGCGCCTGGGAACATCCATGTTTAAGGAACAGGTTGAAAAGAGGAAACTGAAGGAGATACCCGAGTGTTTTCAGCCATCCGAGGCTGGGCCAGCACCAAGGCTTAAGGAACAAAGGAAGCAGAGATTGGAGAGGATCCAGGGGATGGGGAGCAGTGCTTCCCCCCACCGCCAGCCAAAGATTGCATGAGGACCGAGAAGTTTAGTGGTGTTATGGGGGAGTCTTTTTGGTGACTTTTCAATATACAGTCTATAGGCA
Source organism: Nasua narica (assembly GCA_028533885.1). Taxonomy (NCBI): domain Eukaryota; kingdom Metazoa; phylum Chordata; class Mammalia; order Carnivora; family Procyonidae; genus Nasua; species Nasua narica. Next base: position 33,750,542 of record CM052801.1, on the reverse strand, counting down.
AACTGTTGTGAATCTACAAAGATTCAGGGAATATGAGCCCTCTCTGAAAAATCTACCGGACAATAAGCTTCAGAAAACCAATTTAAAAAATGATCTAAGACTAAAATTATGGTAACAAGGGAGAAAGCAGGGGTGCCTGGGTGGCTCAGGTCACGATCTCATGGGTCGTGAGATCGAGCCCCGCATCGGGTTCCACGCTTTGTGGGGAGTCTGCTTGAGATTCTCTCCCTCTCCCTCTCTCCCTCCCCCTGCTCGCACATGCTCTCTCTCTCTCTCTCTCTGTCTCAAATAAATAAATAAACAAATACATCTTTTAAAAAAAGAAGGGAGAAAGTAGTTTGTAATGGTTATGTCTGACAATGTAATTACCATATTCAAAAAAATTGAACGAAAAAGAATAGAGTACATACCAAGCAGGATACATTTGCTCACTGCCTTATGTAAATTGGGATCAAAAGGATATTACTTAAAAATTATACACTGGGAAGAGAAGAGGGACAGAAAGTGTTTGCAAGCTGACTTCAACATTGCTCATGGTAAACAGTGTAAAAGAAGAAGGGACTAAGGGTATTTACAGAGGCATTAGTATATAGGTAAATGTATGAGTTTCCTATTGTTGCTATAACAAATTATCATGAATACTGTGGCTTAAATGATACAAATTTGTTATGTTACAGTTCGGGAGGTCTGAAGTGTGAAATGGGTCTCAATAAACTAAAATTTAGGTCTTGGTAAGGCTGCATTACTTTAGGAGGTGCTAGAGAAGAATTCGTTTTCCTTTTTTTTTTTTTAAGATTTTATTTATTTATTTATTTGACAGAGAGAAAGAGATCACAAGTAGGCAGAGAGGCAGGCAAAGAGAGAGGGGGAAGCAGGCTCCCCGCTAAGCAGAGAGCCCAATGTGGGGCTCGATCCTAGGACCCTGAGATCATGACCTGAGCCGAAGGCAGAGGCTTTAACCCACTGAGCCACCCAGGTGCCCCAAGAATTCATTTTTCTTGCCTTTCCAGCTGCTAGAGAACACAGCATGCATTGGCTCGTGGCCCCCTTCCTGCATGTTTAAAGCCAGCAAAGCGAGTCAAAGCCTCTCACATCACATCACTCTGACCTTGCTTCCTTTATCGAACATCCTTCTCACTCTGACTCTTCTGTCTCCCTCTTGCACTTTTAAGGACCCTTGTGATTAGATCGGGCTTATGCCAGTAATGCAGCATGATCTCCTTATCTTAAGGTCAGCTGATTAGCAATCCTAATTCCATCTGCAACCTTAATTCTCCTTTGCTATACAACAAAGCATATTCATAGGTTCTAGGAATTAGGACATGAGCACCTTTGTGGGGGGCGTTATTCTACATATCACAATAACTAGGCTCTAATAAAAACATAAAACTTCCTAAGTTTCAAACTATATCCTCTCTCCCAAAAAGAAAGTGCAAATAAAATACAAGCATGGAGAGAAAATCGTGGCTCCAAGGTAAATAAGCTAATAACTTGTAGCCAGTGATTTCTAAGCTCAAGTTGAGAATAATTGACTCCAAAGCTCTTGCTTTGTATTGCTTCACATGATAAAGTTCAAAGACTCATCTCTTAAGAAGTGAAATAATGATTATCAGTCTGGTCCTCATAAAGAGGGAATGTCTAAAGATGAGGACAGACATAATTATGATCAGGATGTCATTCCCCCAAAATACCAAAAAATTAATTAAGGAAAGTGGAGGAGGACAAGAGAGCCAAAGGGATAATTACGATCCTGAAATATATAATAGGATTTTCGTGGGGATAAACTGGGTCATTTTTCTTTCTTTTTTTTAGGAGATAGAAGGACAGGAATAGATTTAAGTTAAAACTGCAGGCGTTTTAGATCTTCATTAGAAGGAAAGTCTTTTAAGAGCAGAAAGCACTGGAAGAAGAGTGGAAAAGATAGGGACCCTCTGCTTAGGGAACCTTGAAAAAGGATCAGAATAACAATTTGAGAGAGGCTGACGCAATTCTCCAGGCTTGAAGTGACCACCAGGCAAGATGGTTGATTTCCTAGGATCTCTCTTAATTCTAATAAGAGATGACAAGATTCTGAGCGCAGGGTAGAGAACGTGCCATGGGTCATGGTCCAAACCCCAAACAGCTGTTGTTTCTGACAGTCACTGGGTAATTGGGAAAGCTCATCAGGCCACGTGCGAAAGAAAGCTTGGGTATCAAACCTTCGGAAAGTGAATGCTCCTTGCTCAAGCACGAGATGGGGGAGGGTCAGAGGGAGAAGCAGACTCTCCGCTGAGCGGGGAGCCCGATGTGGGACTTGAGCCTGAGACTCCAGGTTCATGACCTGAGCTGAAGGCAGACCTTATGGTACCCTTTGGGTCATAACATGCTTGGCAAGATGGCAGGTGGTCAGTCTGAGCTGTAAGTTGAGCTTTCTGCTGGCCTTGCTGCACTTTGATTGGGTAGGTGCTCCTGGGGACAGGTGCATCCCTATTGTGAACTCCAAAGAAGTGCCTCTAATGTTATTGGTAGTGATTGATGCTTTGGGGCTCATTGGGCATTTTCTTATTCTCAGATTGCCCTGCTTGCCCCCTTCCTGCACGTAAGATGCATATGGTGGCAATCTCTCCAGGGCCATCAAACCGTCTCATCCTAGAAAGAAGCATACTAAGAGATTCTGTGAATTCCAGCAGAGGGGGCACCCAGGGGCCCAACGCCGACGCCTGGCTCCTATAGGTCTCGCTGTGTCTTGGTTCTTTGGTAGATCATTTAGATAAGTGACTTATGGTTGGCTGGGAGCTAAAAGATCACAAGTTCTTCCCCTCCCACCAAGAGGTATAGTCTATTTTTTCACCCCTTGAGTTCAGGGTGGCCTTGTGACTTGCTCTGGCTAATAGAAAAGTAGCAAACAGGATGCAAAGAGAAGCTTGGAAAATGCTTGCTACTTCAGCTAACCCCATTCTAGACCATCCAGCCTGCAGCCAACCAGCATCTGAACCCAGACTAGGGGTTGACAACCACAGTTTGCTAGACAGCTGCCTATTTTTGCAAATCAGGTATTATTGGAAAGTGGCCGTGCTCATTCACTCCTGCACTCTATGGCTCCTTTAGTCCTATACTGGCGGGGTTGAGTAGTTGTGACAGAGACTTGAGAGCCCACAAAACCCAAAATATTTACTCTTTGGCCCTTTTCAGAAAAAGTCTGCAACCTGGGCCCTAGACATGTGAGAAAGCCCAGCCGAGTCCAGCAGAAAAACTTCCCTGACCCATCCTGGCCCAAATAGCCAATCCATAGAGTTATAAGCTAAACAATGATTGGGTTTTTTTGTTTTTGCTTTTAAGATTTTATTTATTTGAGAGAGAGAGTGAGAGAGCATAAGCCAGGGGGAGAGGCAGAGGGAGAAGCAGGCTCTCTACTGAGCAGGACCCCGGGATCATGACCCAAGCTGAAGGCAGACGCTAAACCGACTGAGCCGCCCAGGTGCTCATTAAACATTCAAACAATCAATTAAAACAATTAAACATTAAACAATCATTAAAACAATGATTGTTTTAAGCAACTTAATTTTGGAGTAGCTTGTGGTGTAGCAAACGCTGTTACAGTCATATAAGGTTTTCTTCGAGAAGTTTGAGAACTACATGTAGCTCATAAGTCAGTCCAAGCCAGCACAGTATTTTCGCCTTTAGTCTTTGACAATGTTTTGGAAGAGGAAATTGATTTATTTTCATAATATCCCTGCACACATATATGAACTGAAAACGAAGCAATTTGTCACAAGGTTTAGACCTATAGTTTCACACCTATCAATCTATTAACATCTATCAATTCGTCCCAGCCATGTGCTGGTAGCGATTGGAGACAGATTAAATAATTGGATGACACAGCCAGAGGAAAGAGCAGAGAATTCGCAAATAAAGACCCTCGGAAATTAAATTTTGATAAAACTTTTGTTAAAACCGGTGAGACTCCGCTTTTTCTTAATAACTATGAATATTGAGATATTGTCATTAGAATGTGCTTACCCAAAACGAAATAAAGACTGTTGGGTGGTTTTTCAGTCTGTCGAGAAAAGATCATCTGTGTTGTAAGACAAATAAAGATTTTTAACTCCCAAAGAGCGGATGCATTATTTCTATTTCAGCAAAGTAGGACTTCCCCGGCCCTATGTTCCAGGCCCCTCAAAATTCTCGCAAGTAGAATGCCTTTGGGAGACATCACTTCATCGTGTCTTCAAGCAAATTACTTGTTCTTAATCTTAATTTGTGCCTGATTTGAAAAAGTTTAAATAAACATAGAGACCTCATGTGCCTAGAAGACCTAAAATAACCAAATATTTTTGGCCCGTCGACGGATTTCTTAAACCAACATTTATCAGGATTTTTGTGAGAAAATAAGGAATTGCAATTCCCTCCATTGTGTGAAGGAATAAAGCCAAAAGTTACACACAACCATCCAACGAATTGTCATTAATTCTAAGTCTGATACTCATGACTCTTGGCCCCCAAACCCGAAGTTAAAACTTCTGCATATCAATTGGGGGAGGGGACATAATTCAGCCCAAAAGAACATGTCATTGTAGGGACATCTGTGCTGCTCAGTCGGTTAAGCATCTGACTCTTGATTTCAGCTTGGGTCATGATCTCAGGGTCATGAGATGGAGCCCCATGTTGGGCTCTGCGCTGGGCGTGGAGCCTGCTTCAGATTCTCTCTTCCTCTGCCCCTCCCCCCACTCACGCATGCGTGTTCTCTCTCCCTCTCTAAAAAGAACATGCTACTGTAAATCAGTGTCACTTTAGAACCAGGTGAAAAGACTTTACGCGTGTAGTATTTCTTCTTCTCCACCACCATTGCCACCATCTTCCTTCTCCTCCTCCTTTTTCTATCCTGCCTCCTTATCATGAAATATAGCATCAGGGAAGTGAGACTGGGAAACACAAAGCCTACTCTGGCCCTAATCCTACATCTGACGATACTGTACCTTTGGCTCACTGGGTCTTGATTTCCCTCTCTATGAAGCATTGGTGGAAAGGAAGATCCTCGAGACTTCATCTGTGCCTGAAATTTCACAATTCCGTTATTGTATTTATGACAGTAAGCAAAGTAAGGAAGATTGGAGGTTAATCCCAGGATGATTCTTGGTGCTCCCTAATAACTCCCTACCTCACTTTGTTACACTCTTAAATTATGCTTAGATGTTCCTTCTTTCTAAGGGAAACATGCCAGACACAGAAAAACAAGTTCTGCATGATCTCGTTTATAGGCAGAATCTCAAATAGTCAAACACGAAGAAGCAGAGAAGAGCACAGTGGATTCCAGGGACTGGGTGGAGGGGGAAATGGAGAGGTCTTGGTTAAAGGGCACAAAGTTTCAATGGTGGAAAATAAGTTCTGTAGCTCTATTGTACAACGTAAAGCTTATTCTTTTCGTTCTTTTTTTTTTTTTTTAAAGATTTTATCTATTTATTTGTCAGAGAGAGAGAAAAAGAGCAACAGACAGAGGGAGAAGCAGACTCCCTGAGTCTGAGTCTGAGTCAGACTCCTCAGCTGAGCAGGGAGTCTGATGCGGGATTCGATCCCAGGACTCTGGGATCATGACCTGAGCTGAAAGCAGACACTTAACCGACTGAGCCACCCAGGTGTCCCGATAGAGCTTATTCTTAAGAACACTGTGTTGCATACTTCCAAATTTGCTGAGAAGGTAGATCTTACATTAAGCGCTCTTACGGGTTCGAGGAGAAAGAAAAGAACAAAGAGAGTTTGATTCCGAGGAAACATTCCGAGGTGAGGAATAAGTTTATGGCATTAATAGTGACAGTGGTTTCACAGATGTGCACTTATGTCCAAACAACATGTCCAAACAATTATGTTCATCATTCCTCCATATAGTGATTTTTTTAAGTGCCTTCTTTGATTGAAGACTGTGTCCCTCTAAGCATCTTGTTAAAAATATTACTTGTGGGAGAAGCAAGTATGTAAACAATAATGCACAACCGCACATACCAGGATCACTTTGCTATTTTTCCAAAGAGTGTAACTGATTGCATAATTCCAGTGCGTATCCCTTCCATTAGTCAGCCAGAAATGTCTAGTTAGCACTGGCCCTAGGAAATATTACTAATAATTGGTAATAGCTACAATTTGTTATTTACTGTCTCCATTTTGCAGGTAAAAATCCTGAGACCCAGAAATGTTTATTAGCTTTTCCAGATGTACAGCAAGAAAATTTAAATCCTGGTCTACGTGATAGCACTTCTCTCTCTAATGCACCATTATTTCGCATTAATCTGACAAAGATTTTACTCCCCAGGACCTTGCAGACTAGTAAATGAGCCACAAAAATAGAAATGAAGTAGGAAGACTAGAAATGAATGAAGGAAGACCTCCTTCCTAAGAAGTAAATTACTGCCCAAACATTTTATCATTAATGAGGTTTTATCTTCAACTCCAGAAGGTGATGAAAATATTAATAATGTTAACAATAATGATAATTCTTAGACCAGGAAATTTGAAGATGCTCATACCTTATCAGTAAAACTACCCAGAAGATACCAAGCATGAGATCTATTTTTAAATTAGACCTTGAAAGAAATTTTAAATCCATCTTAAAAACTGGTATTTTTCCACCTTAACTTTTTGCTGATTATAAAACTAATACATGTTCATTGTTAAAAACTGGGGAAATGGGGCACCTGAGTGGTGGCTCAATGGGTTAAAGCTTCTGCCTTTGGCTCGGGTCATGATCTTGGGGTCCTGGGATCGAGCCCCGCATCAGCGGGGACCCTGCATCCCCCTCTCTCTCTGCCTGCCTCTCTGCCTCCTTGATCTCTATCTTTCTGTCAAATAAATAAAAATCTTTAAAAAAAAAACTGGGGAAATGCAGAGAAATGTGAGGAAGAAAATACAGTAGTCTATATTCTTACTTCCAGTGACAATAGCCAATAATGTATATGTGAATATCATCCTGGTTGTAAGTTCCATGAAATTTTCATATGGTTGAATAGTTACCATATATTTGATTTTGCTCCTGTTTTTTAAATTTAATAACTCTGTTTGTCCCTAAATTCTTTGTGACCAATATTGATAGCATACCATTTTATTATTTAGATATATCATTTTAAATCAATATTGGACTATTTCCAATTTCTTATCATTTGAATTTTTCCATGTACAAATAAATGTATGCATTTAGAATTAGTTTTGCTTATGGGTACTTTCCCAGAAGTGGAACTACGGAATCAGGAGAGGAAGACTTTTAAGACTGTTGGTAGGGGCGACTGGGTGGCGCAGTCAGTTGAGCTTCTGACTCTTGGTTTCGGTCCAGGTCATGATCTCAGAGTTTAGATGGAGCCCAGCGCCCAGTCCACTTGTCCCACTCCCCGCCATCCCCCCATCTGCCCCCTGCTCATACTTGCCCTCTCTCTATCGCTCAAATAAATAAGTAAAGTCTTTTTCATAATGTTGATACATATTGTCAAAGTGCTTTCACAAGGAAAATTCTTATTTTTATTTCCACTGGCAATACAGATAAGCACTCATTTAATTTCCTCCACCGCCAACTTGGGGTTTCATCTTTTCTTAAAAATAGATTCTCATTGTTACTTTTAGTTTGCAGTTATTTGATGACAGCCATTTTCAGTAATTTATCACAAGCTTACTCAGTAATTGAATTTAACATTTTGAGGAATTTATACTCATAACATGGACTCACTTGTATTTGGGGGTCATATTCATTTTTCTGTTAATTTCAATTTCTCTTAATTTACAAAAAGTTATTAACAGTGTTTATAAATGTTCACTGAAAAGAGTTTTCTCAGCCCTTTTTGTTTGCATTTAATACTTCTTGAAATGGAGGGGTTTTTTTATTGCTTCAATCAGATCTATTATTCTGTGTTTCCTAAACAGTTTTTAACTTAAACTTAGAAACTCCGTGCATGGAGGAATTAAGCAAATACTTCATATCTATTTGTGTTGTATTTGCTTTTTGTATTTTTTCTATTTGTTTGTTTTTGATTTATAGTTATTTTCTTATCCCAACTGACATTTATGTCAAGTATTTTGTGTGATGAGGATATACACTGATTTTGTTCCCAAATAGCTAAGTCATTTTCCAGCTCATTTTACTGACTGAGTCCTCCTTTTGGTCACAGACTACAGATGCCACTTTTATTATGCATTACATGAGTATCTGTCAATGATATACATATTTATTGACTGCCAAGGAATTCTTGCATTAATTAAAGAAAGGTTTAATAATTGCACCTTGATGATGCATACTGAAAAAATGTTTATTTGGTATTTCTGCTTCCAATCAAAATGGAATAACAGGGCCACGAAACGATTTTTTAATGGAAAAAATAGATGAAACAACAGTTTTCAAACATTGCACACCAGGCAGGCTGCATGGTAATCCTTGAGAGATGATAAACAAATGAGTCCTATGACTACCCCAGCTTGCTACTTGCAGAGAATATCCCAGCAGCAACACAGGGATGCAAAACCCTGATGAAGCTTGGTGATCTCCTTGAGTTGAGTCTGCGGGACAGGGTACTGAAGAAGAGAGCTTTCCAGAGATCTCTGCAGGGTTCCCTTGACATTTCAGCTGAGAGCTGATCCACGCATGTGCAGAAGGGAACCCCCAGAGGCTGGGGGAGAGAACAACCCAAAAATAGCAGAAGAAAAAAATCTCTAGAACTCGTACTGGGTCAAGAATAGTTTGTGTTCCCACCAGCCAGAGAGGCATAACTCATAATTCACGGGGCATCAGAGAGAGTAATTACATGTATATTGGCAAAATCATAAGACAAAATGAGAACTACATTAAAGGCTACTCAGGTCTCATCTAACAAAGCTTAAAACAAAGCCGCAAAATAATCAACTGTTTCCAAGTAACTTAACCACATCCTGGAACAAAGCTCACAAAATTTGTTCAGGAACACAGAAATATGCAACCACTAACAAGATAAAATTCACAATGCCTAACAACCAATCGAAAATTATCAGGCACACAAAGATGCAGGGGACTATGAGCTAAAATGAGGAGAAATATAAACTAATGAAAACATATCCACAAATGGCAGAGAAGACAGAATAAGTAGACAAGGACATTAAAACTATTATAGTTATAGTCCATAGGTTGTAGAAGGTAGGAGACGACCAAGCATATTAAGTAAAGACATAGGGGTGCCTGGCTGGGTCAGTCCATAGAGCGTGCAAACCCTTTTCTCAGGGTCATGAGTACAAACTCTGCATTGGGCTTGGAGCCAAGTTAAAAAAAAAAAAAAAGAAGAAAGAAATACATCATTGGGGCGCCTGGGTGGCTCGGTGGGTTAAAGCCTCTGCCTTCAGCTCAGGTCATGATCTCAGGGTCCTGGGATCGAGCCCCGCATTGGGCTCTCTGCTCAGCAGGGATCCTGCTTCCAACTCTCTCTCTGCATGCCTCTCTGCCTACTTGTGATCTCTCTCCTCTCTGTCAAATAAATAAATAAAATCTTAAAAAAAAAAAAGAAATACATCATTAAGTAAGATATGGAAGAAATAGAAAAGACTCAAATGGAATGTTAGGGATAAAAATGGCAATATTTGAGATGGGAAATACTCTGCACAGGATTAATAGCACATTGAACTTTGCAGAAGAAAAGATTAGTGAACTTGACACACAGCAATAGTAATTATGAACAACAAAATAGTGAGAAAAAAGACTGAAAAGATAAATAACGAGAGGACCAGTTGATGTGGGACAATATCAAGTGACAGATCTGATTGGGATCTCAAAAATAAAAGAGAGAAGGAGACAGGAAAAAATTAAAAGTACAAAAAAGGCCAATCATGAGGAAAATGATAAACCCACAAATTCAAGAAGCTCAATGAACTCCAAGCATAAGAAACATTTAAAAAACTACAAAATTTAGAACACAATCAAATTGTGTAAAACCAGAACTCTCATTCTTCTCGTATCAACTGCACTTTTTTATTACTCAAGTAATAAATAAGAATTATATAAAAGTCTAAAAATTTGGGGTGCCTGGCTGGCTCAGTCGTTAAGCATCTGCCTTCAGCTCAGGTAATGAACCCAGGGTCCTGGGATCAAGCCCCACATCAGCCTCCCTACTCTGCAGGAAGCTTGTTTCTCCCTCTCCCACTCCCCCTGCTTGTGTTCCCTTTCTCGTTGTCTCTCTGTCAAATAAATAAACAAAATCTTCAAAAAAGAAATCTGAAAATTCTAATAAGGAAAAAAAAAGAATTGCCGTTTTCATTAGGTATGACAAGTATAGAAGAAAGAATGCTTTTGCATACTCTTTATAGATCCTCTGCAATAAATTCACTCACTAACTATAATAATTTTCTAATTGATTTCCTTGTAATTTTCAGGAAAATATTATGTAGTCCTCCAATAGTGGTAATTTCAACTTTTTTCATTAAAATGCTATCTCTCTCTTTTGAACTTATAAGTATCCTTTTACGGTAGCTATCCTGACTAGAATTTAAAGCAGATGTTCTCAACCCTCTTTTTCCAACCAAAAAAAAAAACACTTACAGGTATGTTGTTTTTCTACTTTGAACATCATAAAAGGGAACCTCTTATCTTGTATAGTCTTTAAATTTTTTTGGCTATTTTTTTTCCTGATTCCTTCTTTTGTCTTCTTTTTCACCTTTTCTCTGCCACCTCTTTACCTTTGTGTTAGTTTCCTGTTGCTGTTTACAACAAACTTACTGGCTTCAAACACAAACCTCTTTGAGTTCTGGGAGTGAGAAATTCAAAGCCCCCTAAATCGGGCATGGGTCAGGGGGTATGGTCTACCCTGGGGAAAAATTCCTCTGCATCTGTGAACCTGTGAAACTAGACAACAAGCTAACTGCTTCCAAAAGCCGACGGTAGGATAAACACAGGCCAGGCATTCCCATTCCAAAAGGGAGAAACTGGTGTAAGGATAAAAGGGATAATGGGTCCCAAGGAAGTTCAAAATTCAGCAGGAAAAATCCCATTCGATTTCAAGGCATCAGAATGATTCTCTGTGGCTCCATGCTCTGTCCTCTCTGCCCATGGGGACAGCCCTGACCCCTTGACCCTGGATGACAGTCCTTCCTACCCATTGACCTGGAGTGGTGGCCCTATGCTCTGGAAATGAGGAAGGCCCATTGATCCAGGCCTCTGTGTCTGTGGCTTTGCCCTTATTCCTTCATTTTAGCCCATCACTGCATCTTCCATTCCAGGCTGGCAATTTGTGCTGGTATAAAATGGTCTAGTCTGTCTTCTAGAAAGAGGGTCCTCCACAGATCTCTCTGGAACAGCTACATCACCCATCCTGATTTCTGGTGAAATGGTTAATTGGATTCAGGAGTCACACAGCTAATCTCTTTAGCAATACCAGTTGTCCAGCCAGATACTTGGCCTTGTTTTCAGAGCACGCTATCTGAATAGCCTAAGAAGTTTCCAAATCATCAAGTACATACTGGTTCCTATTTGCTTAACAGTTCATTCCTCAGCTTATATCTGTCCTCACCTTTTTTATTATAATCAGCAAGCCAAACCAGGCTACACCTTCCACACTCCGGAAGTTTCCTCAGCTAAATATCTAAGTTCGCTGCTTACAAATTCTTTCTTCTTTAAGACTTTATTTGTTTATTTTATATGAGAGAGAGAGAGAGGGAGGGAGAGAGTGTGTGCAAGTGGGGGAGGCAGAGGGAGAGAGAGAATCTCAAGCTGACTCCACGCTGAGTGCAGAGCCAGACATGGGGCTCGATCCCACGACCCTGAGTTCATGAGCTGAGTTGAAACCAAGAGTCAGAGATTTAAACGGCTGAGCCACCCAGGTGCCCTCACTGCTTATAAATTCTATCCTCTACCCAACAGAAGAACACATTTCAGACAAATTTTTAGGCCACTTTACTAAGTGTCCAATAGCTTTCCAACACTTTCTTCCAGTGTCCAGTAACAAGCTCCTTACCCCACCAGAAGGATAATAGATGTATTCTCCAAGGTGATAGAGATGATAAGATGCTTTCTTTACTGCTGCCCTCTCTTCTTTCAGAGTCCTCACCAGAACTGTAGGCAACTTCCACGTTTCCACCAACTGCCTCTTCAAGGCAATGGTACAAAGCCTACAGACATCATAATCCATGAAAAATATTGAATATTTTACCTTTAAGATTGGGATTGAGATAAGAATGCCTGTTCTTGGGGTACCTGGGTGGCTCAGTGGGTTAAAGCCTCTGCCTTCAACTCAGGTCATGATCTCAGGGTCCTGGGATCGAGCCCCGCATGGGGCTCTCTGCTCAGCAGGGAGCCTGCTTCCTCCTCTCTCTCTGCCTGCCTCTCTGCCTACTTGTGATCTCTCTCTCTTTGTTGAATAAATAAATAAAATCTTTAAAAAAAAAAAAGAATGCCTCCTCTTGCCACTTTGAGTCACCATTTAACTGGAAGTCCTAGCTAGTGCCCTAAAGAAAGGAACAAGAAAACAATATATAAAAATATGAAACAAAGGATTAAAGCTGTTTTTATTTGCAGACGACATGATTGCTTGGTTGTGTATGGAGCAAATCTTTTCTTTAAATTTATTTTTAAGTTTTTTGGTATTTTTTATGTATAATAATTTGTATATAGCAAGTCTTAAGGATTCTACAAAAAGATGATTACAGCTAATGTGACTTTAGCAAGTCGAGGATAGAAGGTTAATATGAAATCATCAGCTGTATTTTCATGTACTTATAACAAACACTGAAACACAAAATTTAAAAAGAACATTTGGAGCAATGTCAAAAGCATAATATACATAGAAATAAATTTAATAAAAAATATGGAAGCTATGTTACAAACTATAAAACATTGCTGACTGAACAATCTTTCTAGAAATGGAGAAAAATGTGTTCACTGAAGAGAAAATTGGATATTGTTAGGATGTCAATTTCTTCCAAATTGATTTATAGATTGAATGCAATTTCAATCATAGCATGACAGGTTTCTTGTTTTGAGTAAAAATAGACAAGCTGACTCTAAAATTTACATAGACATGCAAAGGACATAGAAGAGCCAAAACAAGGTTTTAAAAAAAATGTTTTTATTTAAATTCAATTTATTTAACATATAACATATTGTTAGATTCAGGGGTAGCGTTTAGTGAGTCATCAGTTGCATAGAATACCCAGCGCTCATTCCACCAAGTGCCCTTTTTTTTTCATTTTTTTTTAAGATTTTATTTATTTATTTGACAGAGAGAGACCACAAGTAGGCAAAGAGACAGGCAGAGAGAGAGAGGGAAGCAGGCTCCCCGCTGAGCAGAGAGTCCAATGCGGGGCTCGATCCCAGGACCCTGGGATCATGACCCGAGCCAAAGACAGAGGCCTTAACCCACTGAGCCACCCAGGCGTCCCTTTTTTCATTTTTTTTTCAAGTGCCCTTCTTCATGCCCATCACCCAATTACCCCATCCTCCCACCCACCTCCCCTCCAGCAATCCTGTTTGTTTCCCAGAGTTAAGAGTCTCTTATCATTTGTCTCCCTCTCTGTTTTTATCTTATTTTATTTTTCCTTCCCTTCCTCTATGCTCATCTGTTTTGTTTCTTAAATTCCACATGTGCCTGAGATCATATGGTGTTTGCTTTTCTCTGACTGACTTATTGTGCTTAGCTTAATACCCTCTAGTTCCATCCATGTCACTGCAAGTGGCAATGACATTCTTTTTGATGGCTGAATAATATTCTGTTGTGTGTATATACCACATCTTCTTTATCCATGCATTTGTTCATTAGCAAAAAAAATTTTTTTTAAATAAAAGAAAATAGGAAAACTTAACACTGTTTTGTTTCAAGGCTTACTATAAAGTTCATACAGTGTGGTTTAGCATAAGGATAGATAAATAGATCAATGGAATATATTAGAGTTCAAAAATAGGCTCAGAGGTGCCTGGGTGGCTTAGTGGGTTAAAGCCTCTGCCTTTGGCTCAGGTCATGATCTAGGGGTCCTGGGATTGAGCCCCGCATTGGGCTCTCTGCTCGGCGGGGAGCCTGCTTCCCCCTCTCCCTCTGCCTGCCTCTCTGCCTACTTGTGACTTCTCTGTCAAATAAATAAATAAAATCTTTTTTAAAAATAGGCTCATATCTACATAATGAAGTGATTTTTCAATAAAAGCACGAAGTTTATTTAATTGGAAAATAAAGTATTTTTAATAAGTTGTTCTTAAACAATTGCGTATGTGTATGGAGTCAAATGAACCACATCTTCTACCTCATCCCATGCCTGAAAATTAATTTGAGATAGTAATAAACTTAAACATAAAATCTCAGGCCATATAGTCTCTAACACATAAGAACATATCTTCACAACCTTAGGCTAAGCAATCTTTCTTAATGAGAACACAAAAAGCACTAGCCATTAAAGATAAAATTAATAAACTGGATTTTATCAAAATTTTACAACTTTGGCTAATCAAAACACACCATTAAAGGAGTGAGGAGGCAACTCATTTGGAGAATATATACATAATACATACATATGATAAAGACCTATATTCAGAATACGTTTTTAAAACTCCCAGAAATGTTGTAATGTATTCGATTTAATTCTATATGTCCAAAATATTATCATGCCAACCTATAATCAATATAAAAGTCATCAATGAGAAATTTCACATCTTTTTTTGTAAAGTCTTCAAAATCTAGTGTGTATTTTCCCTTTACGACATGTCTCCATTGGGGCTAACCACATTTCAAGTGCCCAACAGCCTCACATGGCTGGTGGCAGCCATATTTGACAGTGCAGATCTAAGGGATAAAGACATTCTTACTCAAGACTTGAAACTCAGAAACCACTGAGCACAATATAGATAGTTTGACTACATCTTGGGACAAATGTTACCATAAATAGTTAATAATGAAATTGGAACAAATATGTGTGATACAGAGGGCAGACAGAGGGTCACTATCTATTACAAAGGGCTCTTATGATTGGACAAGAGGAGTAGTCAAGGGATATGAATAGACAATTGACAGAAGAGCAAAAACGAAGACCCAACAAATACATGAAAAGACGCAAATTGAATTAACAATGAGATTTCACTTTATTCTATCAAATTAGCAAAAGTTAAAAGGATTAATAACAGCTACTGCTGGCAAGAATTCAAGGGAAAAGATTCTGTCATACACTGCTGTTCAAAATATAAAAGATTAAAGTCATTTTAGAAAGCAATCTGGCAACGTCTCTCAAATTTAAAAATGCATATGCCCTTTGACTGAATGCCTCAGTCTTGGAAATTTCTTCCTTAAAAATAAATTACCAGTATATAATGATATTTATACAAGGATACTTACTGCTGTGTGGTCATGGATATTAAACACTGGAAACAAATGAAATCAAAAGGGGAATGGTGGGGTGCCTGGGTGGCTCAGTGGGTTAAAGCCTCTGCCTTAGGCTCAGGTCATGATCTCAGGGTCCTGGTATCGAGCCCCGCATTGGGCTCTCTGCTCAGCAGGGAGCCTGCTTCCCCCTCTTTCTCTGCCTGCCTCTCTGCCTACTTGTGATTTCTCTCTCTCTCTCTCTCTCTCTTTGTCAAATAAGTAAATAAAATCTTAAAAAAAAGGGGGGGAATGGTTAAGTACATTACACCCATCAACTATAGACTATTAAAAAAAACTATAGACTATTATCTCACCATTAAGAAGGTACCAGTTGATTTGAAGGGATTTTTATAGGAATATTAGAGGGAAAAAAAGATGCAAAAATAGGAGTGTAATATAATCCACCTTCAGTAAATAAACAATGACAAGCACACAATTGTGTGTATGTGTATGTATGATTAAGTAAGCTCGGTAAGAAGTATGGATAGATACATACTAAGTGGTCAACATGATGCATATGTGTGTGTGTGTGTGTGTGTGTGTGTGTGTGTGTGTGTGTGCATAGGAGGGATGATTGTGGGCGAGGGTGGACAAAGGAGATTGTCAGAGGTGCCAAGCAAAAAATGAGAAAGGGAACAAAATGTTGGCATTAATAAAATATATGCATATGAAAACATATATGAATTCACATAAAAATTTAAAATATATTTTTAAAAGAATGATGGGGCACCCGGGTGGCTCAGTTAGTTAAGCATCTGCCTTCGGCTCAGGTCATGATCCTGGGGTCTTGAGATCGAGGTCCGCATTGGGATCCCTGCTCATTGGAGAGCCTGCTTCCCCCTCTACCCCTGCCTGCTGCTCTGCCTACTTGTGCTCTCTCTCTATCTCTCGCAAATAAACAAATAAAATCTTTTTTTTTTTAAATAGAATGTTATAAAGTTTTGCATGCTTCCTATCCCTACTTAAAACACCTTTGGAATTTGAAGTTGACTCTTACAGATGTCTTTTGTTTTGAGAAACTTGAGCTAAATAAAGGAAGCATTGTTTTCTTCTAGGAAGGACTGCAGAACCATATCGTTCATAACTTATGATCTTACAGCCAAGAAAAAATCAGAACCTCAATCTATGAAATCCATCCTTTGTTTCATATCGACATCCACCATCCCCCTCATTGCCTTGTCTCAGGCATTGACATCTGGCCAACTTATTTTTAAAAATGTCTGTTGTTGTTATTGAACTGAATTAAATATTCTATGACTGTTACTGAAGCAACTGGAAGATAATATAATGAAATTTTTCCCAGATAAAATTTTTCACGGCGCTTGGATGGTGCAGTCGGCTAAGTGCTGGACTCTTGGCTTCGGCTGGGGTTGTGATCTCGAGTCTGGGATGGATCCCTGCATCAGGCTCCACATTCAGCTGGGAGTCTCTCTCTCTCTCTCTCTCCCTCTGCCCCTCTTGCTCGTGCTCTCTCTCTCTCTCTCTCTCTCTCTCTCTCTCTCTAACCCTTTATCAGATATATCCTTTGCAAATATCTTCTACCATTCCGTAGGTTGCCTTTTACTTTTGTTGATTGTTTCCTTCACCGTGCAGAAGCTTTTTATTTTGATGTGCTCTCAATGTTTATTTTGCTTTTATTTCCCTTGCCTCAGGGGACAGATCTAGAAAGAAGTTGATACAGCTGATGTCAAAGAAGTTACTACCTGTGTTCACTTCTAGGATTTGTATGGTTTCAGGTCTCACATTTAGGTCTTTAATCCATTTTGAATTTATTTTTGTGTAGGGTGTAAGAAATTGGTCCAGTTTCATTCTTCTTCATGCTGCTGTCCAGTTTTCCCAACACCATTTGTTGAAGAGACTGTCTTTTTCCCATTGGATATTCTTTCCTGTTTTGCCAAAGATTAATTGACCATATAATTGTGGGTTCATTTCTGGGTTTTCCATTATCTTCTGTTGATCTATGTGTCTGTTTTTGTGTCAGTACCATGCTGTTTTGTTTATTGCAGGTTTGTAATATAGCTTGAAGTCTGTAATTATAATGCCTCCAGCTTTGTTGTTCTTTTTCAAGGTTGCTTTGGCTGTTCAAGGTCTTTTCTGATTCCATACAAATTTTAGGATTGTTTCTTCTAATTCTGAAAAATGCTGTTGGTATTTTGATAGGGATTGCATTAAATGTGTAGATTGCTTTGAGTAATCTATTATAATTATATATGTAATATATAACCTAATAATATATTAACAATATTTGTCCTACAAATCCATGAGCATGGAATGTCCTTCCATTTCTTTGTGACATCTTGAATTTCTTTCATCAATGATTTATACTTTTCCAAGTACAGATCTTTCAACTCTTTGGTTAGGTTTATTCCTAGGTATCTTATTGTATTTGGTACAATTGTAAATAGGATTGATTCCTTAATTTCTCTTTCTGCTCCTTCACTATTGGTGTATAGAAAGGTAACAGATTTCTGTACATTGATTTTGTATCCTGCAACTTTACTGAATTTGTGTTATGAGTTCTAGCAGGTTTTTGGTGGAGTCTTTTGAGTTTTCTGTATAGAGTATCATGTCATCTGCAAATAGTGTAAGTTTTACTTCTTGTTGATTTGGATGCCTTTTATTTCATTCTGTTGACTGATTGCTGTGACTAGGACTTCCAGTATTATGTTAAATAATAGTGGTGAGAGTGGGCATCCCTGTCTTGTTCCTGATTGTGGGGGGAAAGCTCTCAGTTTTTCCACATTGAGGATGGTATTAGCTGTGGGTTTTTCACAGATGGCCTCTATTATGTTGAGGTATGTTCCCTCTAAACCGGCTTTGTTGGTGGTTTTTATCATGAATGGATGTTGTACTTTGTCAAATGTTTTTTTCTGCATCTATTTAAAGGATTATATGGTTCTTAGCCTTTCCTTTATTAATGTGATGTATCACATTGCTTGATTTGCAAGTATTGAATCACTCTTGCAATCCAGAAATAAATTCCACTTGATCGTGGTGAGTGGTTTTTTAAAAATATATTGTTGGATTTGGTTTGCTAGTATTTTTTTGAGACTTTCTGCATCTGTGTTCATCAGGGATATTGGCCTATAGTTCTCTTTTTTAGTGGTATCTTTTTCTGGTTTTAGTATCAGGGTAATGCTGGCCCCATAGAACGAATTTGGAACTTTTCCTTACTTTTCTATTTTTTGGAATCGTTTAAGAAGAATAGGTATTAACTCTTCTTTAAATGTTTGATAGAATTCGCCTGTGGAACCATCTGGATCTGGCCTTTTGTTTGTTGAGGGTCTTTTGATTATTGATTTAATTTCCTTGCTGGTTATCAGTCTGTTCAGGTTTGCTATTTCTTCCTGTTTTGGTTTTGGTACTTTATATGTTTCCAGGAATTTACCCATTTCTTCTAGGTTGCCCAATTTGTTGCCATATTGTTTTTCTTAATATTCTTTTAGAATATGTTTGTATTACTGTGGTGTTGATTGTGATCTCTACTGTCTCATTTGTGATTCTATTTATTTGGGCCTTTCCTTTTTTCTTTTTGATAAGTCTGGCTAGAAATTTATCAATTTTATTGTTGTTGTTTTTTTCAAAGAAACAGCTCATGGTTTCATTGATCTATTCTATTGTTTTGTTAGTTTCTATATCATTTATTTCTACTCCAATCTTTATTATTTCCATCCTTCTGCTGGCTTTAGGCTTCATTCATTGTTCTTTTTCTAGCTCCTTCAGGTGTAAGGTTAGGTTATTTATTGGAGATTTTTCTTACTTCTTGAGGTAGGCCCATATTGTTATATACTTCTCTCCTAGAACACATTTTGCTGCATCCCAAAGGTCTTTAACTATTACGTTTTCATTTTCATTTGTCTCCATGCATTTTTAAATTTCTCCTTTGATTTCCTGGTTGACCCATTCATGGCTTAGTAGCATGTTGTTTAACTTCCATGTGTTTGTGGTCTTTCCAGACATTTTCCTGTGGTTGACTTCTAGTTTCATAACGCTGGGTCAGAGAAAGTGCATGGGATGACTTCAATCGTTTTGTATCTGTTGAGGTCTGATTTGTGACTTAATATGCGATGTATTCTGGAGAATGTCCCATGTACACCCAAAAAAAAAATACGTATTCTGCTGTCTTAGGATGGAATGCTCTGAATATAAGTTAAAACTATCTGGTCCAGTGTGTCATTCAAAGCCATTGTTTCCTTGTCAATTTTCTGTTTAGATGATCTGTTCATCGATGTAAGTGTTGTGTTAAAGTCCCCTACTACTGTTGTATTATTACTGATTAGTTCCTCTGTGTTTGTTACTAATTTATATATTTGGGTGCTCCCATGTTGAGTGCATAAATATTTACAATTGGTATACCTTCTTGTCACTTTGTCCCCTTTATCATTATACAGTGCCCTTCTCTGTCTCTTGTTACAGTCTTTGTTTTAAGGTTCAGTTTGTCTAAGTTTTGCTACTCCAGCTTTCTTTTGACATCCATTTGCATGATAGATGTTTCTCCATCCCCTCACTTTCAATCTGTAGCTATCTTTAGGTCTAAAATGAGTCTCTTGTAGGCAACATATAGATGGGTCTTGTTTTTTTTTAATCCATTCTGACACACTATGACTTGTGATTGAAGTATTTAGTCCATTTACATTCAAAGCAATTATTGATAGATATGTCATATCTAATATAACCGTCTAAGACCTTTGAGATGCAGCCAAAGGTGTTCTAAGAGGAAAGTATGTAACAATACTTATTGTCATTTTATTACTTGTTTCATGGTTGTTTCTGGAGAGTTTCTCTGATCCTTTCTTTTTCTTTCTTTCATGCTTTCCTGATTTTCTTTAGTGATATAGTTGGATTTCTTTCTCTTTATTCTTTGCATGTTTATTAGTGGGTTTTGATATATGGCTACCATTAGGTTTGTATATAACCTCTTCCGCAAATAGCAGTCTATATTAAGTTGATGGTCATTCAAGTATGAACCCAATCTTTTCTCCTCTCCTCCTCCACAGTTTAGGTATATGTTATATTTTGTATCCTTTTGTGTGTGTGTCTGAGTTCCTTGACTGATTTTTAAAGAAATATTCATTTTTACTGTTTTTGTGTTTCCTGCCTTTATACTGTCACTTTCAGTCTCTCCTTTCCACCCAAAGTGTCCCCTTTAATATTTCTTGCAGGGCTGGTTTAGTGATCATGAACTCCTTTAGTTTTTATTTGTCTGGGAAACTCTTTATCTCTCCTGTTCTGAATGATCGCCTTGCTGGGTAGAGTATTCTTGGCTGCAGATTTTCCCATTCAGCATGTTGAATATATCATGCCACTCCCTTCTGGCTTGCCAAGTCTGTTGAGAAATCTCCAGCTAGCCTTATGGGTATTTCCCTGTACATTGAGGACTACTTTTGTCTTGCTGCTTTTAAGATTTTTTCTTTACTACTATATTTTTCTAATTTAAGTACAGTATATCTCAGGATTGGCCTGCTCTTGTTGATTTTCATGGGAATTCTTTGTGTCTCCTGGATCTAGATGTCTCTTTACTTCCCCAGATTAGGGAAGTTTTCAGCTATTATTTCTTCAAATAAATTTTCTGCCCCCTTTTCTCTCTCCTCTTCTTCTGGAACTACTGTAATATGAATGCTATTATGTTTGATGGGGCACTGAGTTGCCTAAATCTATTCTTGTGTTGCATAATTCTTCTTTCTCTCTTTGTTCAGCTTCATTATTTTCCATTATTTTGTCTTCTAGGTCACTAATTTGTTCCTTTGCTTCTTCCAGTCTGCTGTTCATTGCACCAAGCCTATTTCTAATCTTGTTTATTGCACTATTAATCTCTGATTGATTCTTTTTAAACTCCTTTATCTCTGTGGTAAGAGTCTCACTGATGCCTTCTGTTCCTTTCTAAAGCCCAGTGAGTATCCTGATGATCACTGTTTTAAATTATCCATCAGGCATGTTGCTTATATTTGTTTTACTTAGATCTCTAGCTGTAGCTTGTTCTTTCGTTTGGGATAAATTCCTCTGTCTTCAGATTTGACTACATCTCTGCTTCTTCTCTGTATTTGAAAAAGCATTTATGTCTCCTGCTCCTGAAATTAATGGCTTTATGAAGAAGAGGTCATGTAGTGCCCAGGGCCTGGTGCTTCAGAGAATGTCTCTAGTGTGTGCTGCGTGTGCTCTACCGTTGTGTTTTGGCTGCTCTATCCTTCAGGCCAGTCATCTGTAAAGCCTATCCTTGCCTGCTGTGGACACTCTTTGGTCCGTGGCCTGAATGTGGGGAGTTTTAACTAGATGTGCTCTGGTCAGCTTGTGAAATGAGATCTTTCACCACCGCCACTAGAACTGAGGCCCTGCAAAAAAAAAAAAAAAAAAAAACTCTCTGGTCAGAAGATGTGGTCTGGGCAAGGTTTTGTACTGGTCTTCTGGGGGCAGGGCCTGCGACACTGGGACTGAGGCAAGCTTGACTGAGAAGGGCAGTTCCACCGAGAGTGCAAGGGTGTGGGACTTGATGTAAGCAACTTAGGCACCCAGTATCAGCACTGTGGTGCTTCCTGCAGATGACTCTGTGTTTTGCTGAGGTGTGGAAGAGGGACAGGGTACTGGTCAGCTCCTTTGTTCCCAGAGAGGTGTCTCCATGAATACTGCCTCTCAGAGATAAGCTCTGAGAAGAGTGAATAATCCCTCTACTGTTAACCCCAGGTGCTCTTCTGATCTTTGTTTCCACACCATCTGCCCCCAGGTTGTTTGCCTGTCTTCTCTCTAGGAGCAGGGCAGTACCTTCTGGGCTCTATCCCAGCCAAGCCCCCTGACTTTTAAAACCCCAGGCTTTATGCTCCATTGGTTGCAAGAACTCATGAAATTCAGCTGCTCTCATTTTCCAAGCCAGTGGCTCTAGGTGAACATTCTCCTTGTGCATTCCCCTGTGTGCTCCTCTCACTCTCTTGCCCTTCCCAATGACCATAGCTCCCTCCGCTCCACAGCAGCTAAAATCTGTTTCCACCCTAAGCCGCATCTCTGCATTTCCTCCCTTCTTCATTGTGCCCTCTTCTCTCTCGGAAACTGTGAAGTTTGTTCTGTCGGTCTTCAGGTCAATTTCTAGGGTATTTAGGATGATTTGACAGTTATCTAGTTATTTTCTTGGGATGAGACGAACCCAAGATCCTCCTGTTCTGTAGCCGTCTTCCTCAGTTCCTCTCAGAAATCCAGTCTTTTGACAATCTAGAGTACCCCAGATCCCCTTAGGTTGCTGAAATCACCATGATCAGTCTGAAATACGAAATCTTTTTCCAGCTTAAAATTACTCAGTGGTTTCCCTTGCCTTTTAGGATACATTTCAAATTCCTTACCTTTCGTATGCAAGGTACAACCATGATTGTGCTCCCATCTGCCTCTCCACCTTATCCTCTATCAGACCTTCAGGTTCTTTTCCTTTTGAGAACATTGAGACATCCTGAATGTTGTGTTGCATTCACCAAGCTACTATACCCTTCCAACACAATACTGAGTTTTCCAAAAACACTCTTTATTCATCTTGTAAACATCTACTTCTACAAAATGAATTTTTGTCTGTAACATCATCCAGAAAGCCTTCCTAGCTGGGACTTAATTTTCAAGTAATTTTCAAGATACCACTTAGAACTTGGTTAAGGGGCTGAGGGCCAGGTTATAACGGTTGGAAATAGGAACTAAGAAGCCACTAAAACCTCAGGAGTCTTGGCACCCTCTCACTTTTCGTTGTGTATCTATCCTACTTCTTCTTTGCTGTTTACTCTTTGAGTTTTTTTAGTCATCAGAAAGCATGAAATATAATCTCCAAGACTCAGTTTCTCAGCTGTAAAATAGGTAATAATAGTAGTTAACTCAAAGCAATGCTGCACAACTTAAAAGAAATGATGCTTGTAAAGGGCTTAGTTCATTCATTGGCATGCAATAAATATTAGCTATTATCTTATTAGACAAATGGATCATTAGAGTATTAAGGTTCTGGATACATTTCAATCAATTCCAAAGACAGTATAAAAATCCAGTACTGAATTAACTAATCCACAAAAGTAAAATGAGCAATTTTTTTTTATCACATACTTTGGGAACAAAATATAAAGGTAAATGAACCTATTGGAGCCAGAGTGATATTTCCATTTTCCAAAAGGGAAGACAACTGGGTTCTGGAACCCAAGGAAGATTGTGCTTGATGGAACTGCTCAGTAAAAATCTCATACAGATATCCGAGAGACGGTTTGGGGCACACAGATGGAAGTCATAGCCACTAGGTTGGAATGAGTTCACCAACAAACAAGCCAGACTTTTTTTCTTTTGTTAATAGTGTTAATGAAACTGGTATAAGTGAGGTGTTTTGCAGGCCCTGTGAATCTTAAATTCAACAGGGTATTTGACAAGGCATTTCATTATGTATTTGTGGATAAAATTATTGGATTAGTAGTTATTTGAACAGTTTTACCCAAAGGATGGTGAATTGCTTTCCACCAGGTGTGTCCAGGAGAGAGCACGGGAGCTCTGTGCTTAGCCTAGCTTGATTCATTTAACCCCTACAACAACCCTGTAAAGTAGATAGTATTTTTACAATGAGGAATGGAAGCATAGCAGAGCAAGAAACTTGTGCAAAGCTTCCAGCTAGTAAATCAGAAGACCTTCCTGGAGAAATCTAGCTCTATCAGACAATACTCTGCAACCTTAGGTAAATTACACGACTGCTATGAAAATCAATTTCTTCATTGGTGAAACGGGGATAATAACGCTTACTACAGGTTTGTTAAGATGATAAGGTTGCTTTTATCCATTCACTTAACAAATACCAAGCATTGTGCAAGATGTTGGGGATACACTATGGGCGGTGGGGGGGGAGGGTGGAGATAAACACCCAAGGTGGAGGAAGGGAAACATATAATAGCAAGTAAACAAACAAATAAATATCAATTGCAAACTGTATTACCTACAGGTACTGTGAGAAAGAAAAGCAGATGGAAGATTTAAATTTTACAAGTTTGGGAACCTTGCTTTGGTCAGTGAGTTGTCATAAGAGAGAGATATTAAGCTAAACCTTTAAGAACAGGGAGGATTTGTATACTTAGAGGAGGAGAGGTGGGCATTCTTTTTTTTTAATTTTTTATTAACATATAATGTATTATTTGCCCCAGGGGAGAAGCAGGCATTCTTAGGCAAGAGGGGAAGGTTCAGACAAAAGAATCAGAAGAAAAAGTCCGTATGCCAGACTATAAACAAGATGTGTTCAATATTTATTTTGTCCCCCAATATTACAGTTTATGAATAGATATGTGTACTTACCCTCTTTAGGTTAAACTACAAGCATCATGTACCTTTAAAGAGTATTAAGTAAACTTAGAAGGAAGTGTCTCTAAGAAGATAAGCTTGTGTTATTACAGGGTAATTAGAGATTTTATAGATTAAAAATGAGGACAATACATAGTACAGAGCTGAGAAGGAGATTAGGTAAAATGGATATTGAAAATTTAGTGAGAATTGGCCAAGAAGGAACCCTAGACTTAACTCCCTTGAAACATAATACATTTTGCCCTGGGTAAGATTTATGGCCGGTTTGCTTGTGTTTTTGCATTCTTAATAAAATACATCTAAGGAGGAGCATACGGATAGCAAAGAGAATGAGAGTAAGCAAAGTTTTGGGACAAGGAAGGCCTTCAAGGTGTAGGACGCATGTGATATTGATGCCTAGTTAGAGGGCAGAGGTCTTGGGATCTCAGCGAGCTTTCTAGTGATAGCAGTGAAACCCTAACCTGATTTGAAGTGGATGGCATTATCATGAGTCAGGAATTAGAAGCCATTTTCTGCACTTTTTTCCTTTGAAAGCAATGTAACCACAAAACGTATAGGCCCCTCATGAAGATGCCCAGCTAGAAGTTGTTTTTCATTTATTCTCAAACCAGGCGAGTCCACACTAAAATGGCATATCCGTTCTCTGCTCTCCAGTGTGGGATCTGAAGACCCTAGAGTAATAGATCAAACCAGGATCACTTTGCCCAGGAGTACAAACTCCATTAAAAAACTGTTTAGTTTTGTTTTTTAATCTGAGAATGAGGTGAGCGAAGGGTCACTTAATAGTGCTTTAAATATACGCAAAAAAAAAGGCAAATAATTAAAAAATAAATAAATATACGAAGCACAGGTTGATGAAAGTGCAGGCTTATTTTTCCTAAGGGAGAACCAAAGGAAAGACTTTGACACAATGAAGACCTTAGATAAGATGGAATGAATTTTTGGTAATAAAGTTCTTCTAATAAGCACTCAAATGGATTACTCGATGATCTTGGAAATCTGTTACAAGAGTCCTGGGCGGGGGATCAGAAGACCTTTAAGCTCAGTTACTGATTAGTTCCGCGACCTTGGGCAAATTACTTAGCCTCTCTGGGTCCTAATCTCTTTATCTGTAAAATTACAGCTTTGGACTGATAGAAGACAGTTTGGATTCTTAGCTAGATTTTCGTCTTGCTGGGATAATTCCTATCTCAAGCCAAGGAAACAGGCTAGATTTGCCTGCAAGGCTATTTCGTGATTTACGGTAATGCTTTCCTCTTAAAGCACCAATTTCTTCGCATTTTTCTCAGCATTCCAGCAGCACTCTGAGATAGAAAAATGCAAAATATCTTTTTTCTAACCTTTCTTATCAAACATATATTTGCACTGAAAGGTCAAACTTCTACGTTGTTTGGACTTTGGTGCTTTGCAAAGAGTACTATACGCTTTCTTGGAGCGCTTTATAACTGCCCTTTCCATTCACCCAGTAGCAGGGATGAGATGTGGGCTCAGGAATCAGAGTCTTGCATTTCTTTTATTACCTGAAAAACAGAGTAATGATAATCTTTTCTTTTCAGCCTCTTTGGGCGGGTATGTTTGGGGTATTTATTTGCAAGGCTATGGATCAACTACAGATCTTATATATTTTTTTAAGATTTTATTTATTTATTTTAGAGAGAGAGAGCTAGAGAGAAAGAGAGCACGAGTGGGGAGAGGGACAGAGGGAGAAGGAGAAGCAGACTCCCCGCTGAGCATGGAGCCCCACACAGGGCTCAATCCCAGGACGCCAGGATCATGACCTGAGCCAAAGGCAGCAGCTCAACCAACTGAGCCACCCAGGCGTCCCATACAGATCTTAATTAATGTCAACCAACATCTCTTGCACAGGCTTCATGCTGGGAATACAAAGTTCCATCAGGCCCTGGGAAAACTTTGAAACTAACAGAATACAACTGCGCCTCTAAAGATAACTTTGCAAAAATGTACGGTATTCTATGACAGAGGCACACACATGGGCCGGTGAGGTCCCAGAAGGTTTTCAGGCCAACCCAGCATTTCAGGGAGGGCTTCCTGGAGGGGAGGGGGCTTGAAATGTGTCCCAAAGAATGAGTAGGAAAGCACTGCAGTTAGGGTAACCAGATAGAATACGGGACCCACGGTTAAATTCGAATTTCACATAATAAACTGTTTTTAGCATAATTTTTAGTATAAACATATCTCAAATAATGTATGGGACACAATTACACTAAAAAAGAGTATTCATTGGGGACGCCAGGGTGGTTCAGTCGGTTAAGCATCTGCCTTCGGCTCAGGTCAGGATCCCGGGGTCCTGGGATCGAGCCCCGCATCGGGCTCCCTGCTCAGGGAGGAGTCTGTTTCTCCCTCTCTCTCTGCCCCTCACCCCCGCTCTCTCTCTCTCTCAAAAATAAATAAATAAAATAAAAATAAATAAAATCTTCAAAACAAGTATTTAGCGTTTATCTGAAGTTCCAATGTAACTGGGCATCCCAGATGCATTTTGATTTCTTAATTCTGGCAACTTAGTTCCAGCCTTAGCTCTATCTGCTCTTTCATGCCCCTGACATGTTACAGTACTTACTTCTCCCCCGGGCAAGTAGTGGGCACCCTCACCTCTCCCTTCTATGGCCATTGCTGACTAGCACCAACCCTTAACATTAATTTCTGCATAAAGACTAATCATACTGTATTGCAATTATTTATGTAGTGTCTCTCTTACTGTCAGAACTCAAGCATCTGGTGGGAACACCTGGGTGGCTCAGTCGGTTACGTGTCTGCCTTTGGCTCAGGTCAGGATCCCAGGGTCCTGAGATCGAGTCCCGAATCAAGCTCCTTGCTCAGCGGGGAGCCCGCTTCTCCTACTGCCTGCTGCTCCCCTTGCTTGCGCGCTCTACTCTCTCTGATAAATAAATAACTAAAATCTTTTCTAAAAAAAGTGGGCATTAGGAAGATCATGCCTTATTCATCTTGGTTTGCTCAGAGTACCTGGAAGCAGAAAGAGATCTGTGAACATTTGCTGCCTAGGTGAATATATGGATACAGATATGCGTAAATGTAAATGGTCCAGGTATCTCTGTAGGATGCTTTGAACAGGGCTGTTAATGTATTTTTTCTATTTTCCTTTGCAACTGGAGTGTACTGGGTATTTATCATATAGTGGATATTTTTCCGCCTTTTGACCACCCAGGATCTAAACTCCCTTCTTGCATTTGGGGAATCCGCCACTGAATTCACCCAATGACAGGGTGAGAGATAAGGGAGTGGCAGCTGCGGCACGGTTGGGCGTGTGACCCAAACGCAGTTAATGAGCATAGACTTTGAATTCAGAATGTGTTCACGGCTTTGGAACCAGAGGGATGATCAGGGCAGTTTCCACTTCATGCTGGCAGTGCTCGTGGTGGCCGGTAGTGCCCAAGGGAGACACTCTAACCGGAGAATTTTCCCTCGGCACGACTGTGATCGTCCTGAGCACAGTTTGTCAAATATTTCCAGTTCTTTCCTTCTCTGCGGTGCATGGTACAATATCATTTTCTGGCTGCCTAGTGGCTGAGCGCAGCCCTATAGCCTGTGATGACTGATGATTTGAGCTGGGAGTGACGAGTGTTAGCTCAGGACTGAGAATTTCATTGGTCCAGTGAGACCCCTATGGGTTCCCTTTCCCTTCCGGCGGGGCCGCTGCCAAGGTTAGAGATGGTGGCTGGCCTTATCAGCTTGAGGCCCTAAGTGACTACGTGGAGCAGAGTCACTCTGTCAACCCAAGAAGGGTCTGTGGATTGAGCAAGAAATAAACCTTTATTGGTTTAAGTGGCTTATACCATCCAGCCAGTCTTGTAACGTTGGTTTCTATCGAGTCATAAGCTTCCTTCTCTAGCAATCCCACTGATTCTGTGAGGCAACGTGTCCCTTGCCAACAAGTTCTTTCCTTCTTAAGACAGATGGAACTGATTGCCGTTGTTTATTACCAAGAATATCAAGTAGCCCATTAGGGCTACGTGGATAACTACGTCAGAAGCTGCTCCTTGCCAAGTCCCAGCTTTCATTTGTCAGAAGAGAGTCATGTGAGCCTAAGAGCTGTTTTCTAGTTATCGTGTACAAGAGGTAGGATATCCGGGAGGAGCAAACACCGCTAGAAATCCTAATGTTCTT
Organism: Nasua narica; assembly: GCA_028533885.1. Lineage (NCBI taxonomy): Eukaryota > Metazoa > Chordata > Mammalia > Carnivora > Procyonidae > Nasua > Nasua narica. The sequence continues at coordinate 33,721,806 of CM052801.1, read as the reverse complement.
GCCATTGGAAACCTCTTCTTCCAAGATTGGTGTGAAGGCCACATAAGAAATGTCATGTGCAAATGTCCTATAACTTTAAGCAGGGCTGTGCAAATGTGGCAGTTCTTCTCTGACCCAGGCTGGGACTGAGCCCGTCTAAGTCATGGAGAATTTAAGGAGTCCCACCACAGTAACACTTGAGACTGGATTACTAAGAAATTCTGTAAAGGACAGATCACTGAAGCCACTGCATAAATGTGCAAGGGGATTAAGGACCCAGAGAGGGGAGGGACGCTAAGACAATCAGCTGTGGCTTCAGCTGGGCTTAGGAGCACGGCTTGTTAGAACACCCGACTTCCCGCCCGAGATATCCATGGAATGAGCCCAGAATGGCGACAGGCTAATGGGAAGGGCACCCCATCCGACTAGAGCTTCACCTGAAATCTTATCTCTTACAATGAAGCAATTGCTTCTGGATTCTTCCTCTACTTGACAAAAAGTTATTGCATCAGATCCTTTAGGTGCATTGCCTCACGGCCTCCCAGCACATCTTCATGCCCCGGTCATTGAAGTGGCAACCCTTTCTGCACAAGTTAAAGGCTCACGGCTCCTCATTGTAACTGTAACTTGAACTTCTCCCTTTCTGTCCTGGGGTCCCCGTGATACCACTATAGGGGACACCTGCAGGAATCCTGTTGGTGCCCATAGATGCATTAAACTGCATTGTGGGAGAGTTAGCCCCTGAACAGCCCTTGACCAGTGGAGGATGTGACTCCGTGGATAAACGCCCCCCCCCCTTTCTGTACCACCGACAGACAATGGTTAGACCCCTTCTAGCCAGTTCCCCGGAAAGTCTCAGTGAGATTGACTCTCAGGTGCCCACACTGTGTCCCTCCTTACTCATTTCCCTTTTCCCAACCCACAGTACTGTTCTTTGGAGTCACTCCCCCAAATAAGCTAGTTGTATGAACTCTCTTGTCCCAGCTTCTGCTTTCCATGGCAACCCAGGCTGAGGAAAATACCGTATTTATGCAGAGTCAAGACAAGACGTTAATGCTCTCCAGGCTCGTGGGTCCCAGTCTTTTGCCTCCTCGTTCCCAAAATTCCTCTCTAAAACTCGCATATTCCACACTGGCCTTCCCTGTCCCTCTCTTTTTCTTTGCGTGTGTCTTTCTCTTTCTTTTTTTTTTTTTTCATGCACATTCGCACATACATACTGCAGCTGCTGTCGTTCTTTTATTAAGATCTGCCATTTTTGTCTGAAATATGCAAGATACTCAGACTTGGCCATTTCAAGGACTGATAAAGTCCCTTCATTACAATAGCAATAATGAGTCAGTTGGCTGGCATAAGGTTGTTACCTTTTAATTGTGCCAACCAAAGTTATTCTAGAAACTATCTACTTCTGCCATCATTTTATAAGAAAGGACGCAATAACAGCAAAAAAACCAGGCAAGATATACTCTCCCGTTAGGTGATGGTCTCCAAATTACCATCGTCTTAGCTTTCTGAATATTTTACCGCAGTGTTCTTGGTCTTCTCATCGGGGCGGGGTGGGGGGAGGGGGGAATAGACGACACACGGTAAACACAGACATCATCGGCGGCTCCCATGTGCACTTTGCTGCTTCCCTCTCAAACTCTTTGGCCCCTGCATCCCCTTTTGCTTTGGGCTCTGTGTCCCAACCTGGATCCTTCCCTGTACTGTCGCCCAACTCTGTTCCCTGCACTATGTGCAGAAGGATTTGTATCTGTCTTATTCAATTCTTTCTTCTAACTAGACAACATTTCCGAGATTCCAAAGCCAAGAAAAAGAAGTCAGGAACAGAAACAGAACAACACGAAAACATTTGGTGTTTAATTGTGTCACTGCTTTTTGTTTTCCTTCAGTTTTTGGTTTTGCTTTTTTTTTTTTTTTTAAGATGAGAATTCAGGAAAACAGTAAACATCCATGTTCTCGGTTAGAAGACCCAACATGAAGTCATCAGCTCTCTGATATGAGGAAAACCCCTATCCCTGGGAGTCACGGTGTCCTTACAGGGCCACACGTCCTGACATGTGTATTTTTATTGAAGGGGTAACTGGGCTTTCACGTCGTCTTGTACATAGCCAAAGGATAGGGCTAGAACTTCTGGAATTTAGGAATGCCTGGGTGGCTCAGTAGGTTAAAGCCTCTGCCTTTGGCTCAGGTCCTGGGATCAAGCCCCAGGTCTCAGGGTCCTGGGATCAAGCCCCACATCCGGCTCTCTGCTCAGCAGGGAGCCTGCTCCACCCCCCCCCGCCCCCCCCACCGGCCTATCAAATAAATAAAATCTTAAAAAAAAAAAAGAACTTCTGGAATTTGGACTCTGCCACCATTGCCTCTGACATTGACAGTTTCTGCCCAGGTCCCACCCTGGGGCGTGGCCACTCCTGTTAGAAACTGTTACCAACTCTGTTATGAGTCATGGGACTGTTCTTTTTCCCCCACATTTACTTTACTTGAAAATTATTCGTAGCTTGGCATTTCTGTGTTGGTTCTTTGTTGGTTTTGTACACTCTTCCTCTGTTTAGCCTGTTTTCAATGACTCCTCTACGAATTGGCACTCTTTCTTCTTTTCCATACTTTTTAAGATTTGTGTTTTTATAAACTCTTCCTTTTGATTATCTCTAAATTTTACATGACCGGTTATTTTTTAAATCACCTTTATATGTTTTCCTTCTTTTCTGTTTTACTTCCAATGTATTAAAGACTCTTTTGATTTCAACTGCTTACATTTTTACCATTTGGCTTAAGTTAACTTAAGAGTCTAATAGGATAAATATCATTTTTTTTTTTTTAGATTTTAAATCTTTAGCCGTTACCTTCCCCTGTCATTTCTACCATTTATTGTAACCTGCTGTTACAGTTTTTCAGGAAGAAACTGCTATTATATTTTATTTTTTCTTGACAGCCGGATCCCAAGCCGAGCTAAGCTCTTTTTTCTTCTTTCTTTCAGGAAGGTAGCTTGTGTCCAATGAGCCTTTTTACTGACTCATTCCTTTTACTGTTTGGGCTTCATTCAGGGGTCTCAGTTCTGACAACATCTCATGCAGCATAAGGCAAAAGCACTACCACCTGTCCCGTGCTGCCCTTAAAGACCAATTCCTTGGGGTAGAAAAATCATCAAGGGTCCCAGGATAGCTGTAGTTTCCGATGATCGCTTGTATTCCCAGCTACCTCCTAAGTTTTGGTCTCTCATGATATCTATCACTTTCTTAATAACTTGCCTGTACAGGGGCATCTGGGTGGCTCAGTGGGTTAAGGCCTCTGTCTTCAGCTCAGGTCACGATCTCAGGGTCCTGGGATCGAGCCCCGTGTCTGGCTCTCTGCTCAGCGGGGAGCCTGCTTCCCCCTCTCTCTGCCTGCCTCTCTGCCTACTTGTGATCTCTCTCTCTCTCTCTGAAATAAATAAATAAAATCTTTTTTTAAAAAGGGGGGGGCACCTGGGTGGCTCAATGGGTTAAAGCCTCTGCCTTCGGCTCAGGTCGTGATCTCAGGGTCCTGGGATCGAGCCCTGTGTCTGGCTCTCTGCTCAGCGGGGAGCCCGCTTCCCCCTCTCTCTCTCTGCCTGCCTCTCTGCCTTCTTGTGATCTCTCTCTTTCTGTCAAATAAATAAAATCTTTTTTTAAAAAAATAACTTAGCTGTACAGTGAAAACACTGTTTGTTATGCCTCACTACATTTTTTATGGAGATGACATTCACATAACATGAAATTAACCATTTTGAAATGTACAATTTAGGGGCTTCTGGGTGACTCATTCAGTTAAGTGTCCGACTCTTGATTTCAGCTCAGGGCACGATCTCAGGGTGGTGAGTCTCTTTCTCTCTTTCTCTCTCTCTCTCTCTCAAAAAAAAAAAGTGTACAACTCAGTGACATTTAGCACATACACAATGTTGTGTAACCACCCACCCACCACCTCTCCTTCCAAAACGTTTTCGTCGTCCCAAAGGGAAACCCTGTACCCATTGAGCAATTCACACCCCTATTTCCCCCTCTGTCCAGCCCCTAGCGACCACCATTCTGCTTTATGTCTTTATGGGTTTACCTATCCTGGGTATTTCGTATAAATAGTATCATACAATATGCAAGCTTTTGCGCCTGGCTTCTTTTATTTAACATAATGAGATGTTTATTATATTTTATCGAGAGTTTTTAGCTGTTTTGTATTGGGAGAATTTTCAGGACGTCTAGTATATATGTCATTTTGCTGGAAATAGAAGTCCTATATCTGATTATTACTTAATGTTACCGTGAGTAGGAAATTAAGAGGCCTTATCGAAAATCCGTTTTGACTGATATTTATCTTTCAAAGTGTCAAAACTTTCACGCAATGCTTTACATTAAAAAAATAAAAAGCAAGGAGGGGTACCTGGGTGGCTCAATCAGTTAACTGTCTGCTTTGACTCAGGCCATGATCCCAGGGTCCTGGGGTCCAGCCCTGGGTAGGCTCCCTGCTCAGCAGGGAAAGTCTGCTTCTCCCTTTCCCTCTGCCCCTGCTCTTGTGCTCTCTCTTTTGCACATACTTTCTCTCAAATAAATACATAAAATCTGAAAAAAAAAACAAGGATAAGAGAATTTTCTCTAATATTTAGCTAATAATTCCCTAAAACAGTAGACATTCAAAATACAAATTCATTTCAGGACACCTGTCCTTAGATGGAGCCCCGTGTCGGGCTCTCTGCTCAGCAGGGAGCCTGCTTCCCCCTCTCCCTCTGCCTGCCGCTTCCAGTGCTTGTGTTCTCTCTCTCTCTGTCAAATAAATAAAAGCTTCTAATACATATATATATATACACACATATATATTCATTTTACCTTTATTTTGAATTCCATACTAAATTTTACTTAATAAATTACCAGAAAGATGATTTTTTTTCTAACCTCACCATAGGAAAAACTAATTTGTTTAAAAGATTTTATTTACTTATTTGAGAGACAGAGAAAGTGAGAGAGAGCATGAGAGGAGAGAAGGTTAGAGGAAGAAGCAGACTCCCCGTGGAGCCGAGAGCCCGATGTGAGAACCAATCCCGGAACTCAAGGATCATGACCTGAGCTGAAGGCAGTTGCTCAACCAACTAAGCCACCCAGGCGCCCAAGAAAAACTAATTTTTTGAATCAGGAAAAATACATTGTACATATATCTCATTGGTTTTATTTCCCATAGGGATCGGTTCTTTTCTGTAAGGACCAATTCTTTTTTTTTTTTTTAAGATTTTATTTATCTATTTGACAGAGAGAGAGAGAGATCACAAGTAGGCAGAGAGGCAGGCAGAGAGAGGGGGAAGCAGGCTCCCCGCTGAGCAGAGAGCCCGATGAGGGGCTCGATCCCAGGACCCG
>CM052801.1:33656971-33700680 GCA_028533885.1 Nasua narica | reverse complement strand
TTTTGGCCTTCCAAAGGGTGAAATATAATACATACCTTTTATTTCCTCGGAAATCGGGCTGCATGCAGGAGTGGTCAGAGTCTGAAAGGAAATCACATGGTCCTAGTTGATAAAAGGCAGAACATCCAAAGTGTACTGCCTGCGATCTGCTTTTCTCCCCTTGTTCCTTTCTCTCTGATATCGTGGAGAATGTGTCCAAGGGGAAAATGAGTTTTCTGTAGATAAATCAGTCTGCTGGTCCGCAATATTGAGCTTCTAGCAGACAGATCTGAGAAATGGAAAAAAGTACAAAGAGGTTAAGATGACCCCAAAGTGGGGCAGGGGCAAGCAAAAACAGTTTGCGTGCAGAAGAAACATAGTTTGGGACTTGGACTGGCTTTATTCCTGGGTTTTAGTTGGCAAACAAAAACTCTGAAAAGCTGGTGAAAATACCCAAACATTTTTTTTCTCCTCCTGTGTTCTTTTAAAGGTACGTTTCAAGAAACCTGTCTTTTAAATCTGGTTCCCTTCCTTCTGGGATGAATTCCTTTGAAAGGAATTTGTGGGTTTCAAGATTGCTGGAGAATAAGTTTAAAACCAATCTTTAAAATTAAAAGCAGTAGTGAATTTAAGTTTCCGGTGAAGATATATTTGTGTGGGCTAAGACATTTGTAGGGCTTCAAAAAAAAAATGAGCACTTAGAATTTAACCCGTGTTCTATATACAAACTCTTGGCATCAGTTCTTAATATTTTTCAAATACAGTGAAGGCTGCGGTGATGATGAGAAGGGACATGGGCAAATAATTTGCAAAAGTGAGAACTTATTTAGTCTCGCTGCTAAAATAATCGCAGGTATGGGTGAGGAACAAATCCATGCTTCTTATAAGGCGATATGGGCAGTATATCTATCTGTGCAGTTTTACATTACATTAAGTGGAAGGTCAGAAAGAGATGAGGATTGGAAACACAGGTTGAGAGCTTATATTTCTCTCGCACTGTTATTTGTCTGGTTGGATATTGTTTGCTACATCTTTGTTATCTGAGCTTTGTGGTACAGAGTGATATGGGGTATTTGGCCCCTATAAACGCTTATTCAACTAATGGTGGTTTTCCCAGAGTAGTTCCCACAATCTAAGGAAAGATTTTCCAGCTTCTTGTGCTGTGTATTAACAGGACATTTGAAGATATCACTACTTTTCTTTTTTTTCTTAAAGATTTTATTTATTTATTTGAAAGAGAGAGCACAAGCAGGGGGAGAGGCAGAGGGAGAGAGAGAAGCAGGCTCCTCGCTGATCGGGGAGCCAGATATGGGGCTCGATCCCAGGACCCTGAGATCATGGCCTGAGCCAAAGGCAGACGCTTAACCGACTGAGCCACCCAGGCGCCCCAGCATCACTTCTTTTCATCCCCTCCATTCCAGGGTCCTGCTTCCCTCCCACCTGTCTGGCTGCTCCTTCAGTCTCCTTGGCCCGCTCCGACTTGCTTCGCCTGCAGAGTTCCCCATTTTGGGAAATGGAACCAGCTTGAGTCCAGTTTTTAAGCCAAGCCCCTTGCCATTTGCAGCAGACACTGTGGGGATCTCCCCATCGCCCCTCAGCACCCATTCCCGTGTATAGGGACCTAGGGCTTCTGACAGCTGCAAGTCTTTGCCTGGGGCCTTTCTCTGGCTACTGGAGCGCACCCTATCCCTCCCCGCCCCCCGCCACCCCTGGCCTTGGCTCCAGCCCAAGACAGGCCAGCAGTGTGCTGGGGTTAATGCCCCCGGGAGCAGCCATCTGCTCCTAGGACTGACATGCTCAATTACCTGGATTCCTCACCTGTCAGTTGGAACCAACGAGGCATGTTCTCCAGGGTCCCCCAGAGCACCCCCCACAGTGGGATGGGGCCTCAGTTGCCCACAGGGGCAGCCCGCCCCATCCCACGCCTCTTCTTGCCTACCTTCCCTTCCTCGTCTCACCTCCCCGGAGACTCCAAGGGCTTCTTGAGATCGCTTCCCAAATAAACTGGTGGCACGCGACTCCCGTTTCAGGGTCTACCTTTGGATACTGGATACAAACCGTTTTCTTCTCTTCTCCCCTTATTACTTCTAAAGCCCTGTTAGTTCCAGTTTTAAAATGTAGCTCAGACCAGTCCGCCTGACTGTCTCCATGCCCCCTCCTGATCTGGGGCTCCCCAAGTGGACCGCCATTGTCCCCGGAGTTTGCTCATTTGCATCCTGCCGTTCCATCCAGTTCTCTCTGCTCCGTGGTGGGTTTGGGTTTTTTTGTTTGTTGTTTTTTTTTAATAGTGATAAAATCCAGGCTACATAAAATGCACCAGTTGAACCTTCTTTTTTTTTTTTCAGTTGAACCTTCTTAAGGGTACAATTCAGCCACATTTTTTTTTTAAAAGATTTTATTTATTTATTTAACAGAGAGAGAACACAAGCAGGCAGAGAGGCAGGCAGAGGCGGAGAGAGGAGCAGGCTCCCTGCCGAGCAAGGAGCCTGATGTGGGACTCGATCCCAGGACGCTGGGATCATGACCTGAGCCGAAGGCAGCTGCTCAACCAACTGAGCCACCCCGGTGTCCCACAATTCAGCCACATTAAGGACATCCACACTGTTGTGTGACCATCACCACCATCCATCCCCAGAATTTTGTCGTCATCCTAAACTGACGTCCTGTCCCCATTAAACATGGATTCCCCATTCCTTGCTCTCCTCAACCTCCGTCAGCCCCCACTCTGCTTCCCCCCCACTCCCTGTTTGCTCGGGGAACTTCATCTGAATGGAGTTATACAGTATTTGTCCTTTTACGTCTGGCTCATTTCACTTAGCATAATGTCTTCAGGGTGTATCTACCCAATCCATTCTTACACCAAAGGAAGAATAATTTGGTTTTAATGAGGAAAAAAAATTCAACTTTTGATATTTTTAAGCCCCCAAAAAATGTTTATGGCCAGAAGCGAAGCAAATGAAGTCATTCGGAGACACAGCTAATTATCCGTTGGCCTTTGCCCCATCTTAACCCTCCTGAGGTGACTCCTATTAATATTTTGGCATGTATCCTTCCAGACTGTTCTCCCAGCAGAGCAATCTTTCTAAAATATAAATCTCATGAGGTTCCTCTTCTGCTTCAGGCCCTTGAGTGGCTTCCATTAACCTCAGGAGTAAGTGCAGAATGATCACTGTGGCGCAGACACACAAGAGGCCTGACCCCTGCCTATCTCAGAAACGTCACTGGCCACCAGTGTCTCGGCTCTGCAGCCACACCAGCCCACTAGCGGCAAGTTCTCGAATAATCCACCTCAGGCTCTGGCCTTTGTACTTGCTCTTCTCCACATGGAATTTCTTTCCAGCTCTTCTCCCTACACCTGCCACTTTGGTGACTCTTGACCATCTTTCAGAACTTACTTTAAAACTCATTTTTGGGGATGCCTGGGTGGCTCAGTTCTTAAGCGTCTGCCTTCGGCTCAGGTCATGATCCCAGAGTCCTGGGATCGAGCCCCGCATCAGGCTCCCTGCTCAGCAGGGAGTTTGCTTCTCTCTCTGCCCTCTTCCCTCACCCCCACTTCTGGACTCTCTCTCACTCTCTCTCTCTCTCAAATAAATAAAATCTTTTTTTAAAAGAACTCATTTTTTTTTTTAGATCTCCATATCTGACAGTGTTGTGCAAACTACACTGTGCTCCCCAATTCTATTCTCCCAGGGCATCTGGTTTTACACCTTTTCTGTCCTCCCAACTGTAAGCCCCAGGAGGGGAGGCATTCTGTCTCCCACACCACCTTGGATCATGCCTCTACGTCACGGATTCACAGTCAGTATTAATTTGTTTATTGACTCTTTCCTTAAGAACTACATGAACAACTTTGGCTTTTAATTGCATTTGTACCTTTCTATGTTGCCCCCCTCTTCAGAATTACTTTAATACAGTTTTTATGATGGGTGTCTACTCAACCCATCATACAAGTATTAAATACAAGTATTTTGTAGGAAATTATCTCTTTCTTGAAGGGGGTGTCCTCACTTGCCCCGAGTTTTCTTGTCCTGTTTTTGACATCCGGGTCCTTAGCACTTATCTGAAGGCAGCTATGTCTCGAATCTACCATGCTTTAGACCACAGTTCCTTATCTGAGCTGCCCACATGCCCAGAACTCTGAAAATTGCAACTGTTTTCTAGAGCTTTCGGCAAAACCTGACCAGAACTGATGTGTCGTGTTTGCTATTAGTCATACTTTTGACTGCAGACACAATCAGGTGATTTCAAAGCGGTTGTCCCAGCTGTCACTAGGGCTATCCCCTAAGATATGCCTCTGTACTGGGTTGTCTTTCTAAAATCTGAAAATAAATAATTATTTAAAAAAATAAATAAGAAAATAGAAAGCAGAAGTGTGACATACACTGAAAAATAGAATACCAAAAACGAGACGCCAAACACTGTTGTGTTCATCATGAAGTTTTTGTTTGCTGGTTGGTGGTTTGTTAGTAATGCATGTGGCTCATTGTTCTCAGAAAAGACCTGACTATTCTCACGGAACTTTCAGCAAAAAGTTCATACCTGGGAGTGCCGATGAAGTTTCCCAGTTTTAAGCTTTTGGTACTCTTATGGCAGCATTTCTGCGGCATCTGCTTTTATGTCTCTCTGAGTAGGGCCATCATGTAAACTGAACCCCAGGGATGCCAGCGTGGCTCACTTCGATGAGGGTCTGCCTTCTGCTCAGGTCGTGATCTCAGGGTCCTGAGATCAAGTCCCGCATCAGGCTCCTTGCTTAGAAGGGAGTCTTCTCCCTCTCCCTCTGCCCCTCCCCCCTGCTCATGCTCGCTCACTCTCTCTCTCTCAAATAAATAAATAAAATCTTAAAAAAAATAAACTGAATCTCAGAGGAGAAGCTCCCTATTTAAGATGAGCCACAGCTATTATGGCAATTTAGGGAAAAATCTGCCTTATTTGTGAACGCAAGTCAACAAGATCTAAATTCTAAAGCCGTCTCTCTCTGTTGGCTAAACATAACCGCAGAAATTTTCTTTTAATGACTTGACCAATTCTCTTTTCAGAGCTTTCCGGTGGGGCAAGATATGAATATTAGTTGAGAAGGGAAGTGTGAGGTGGCCCGTGAGCCTGGAGTTACAGATCAGATGCCAGATTCAATCCCTTAATTGGTGAATGATAATTACATTGTATTCATCAGTTTAGAAAGCACAATATAAATAATGTTATTAAGTTCCAAATTTCACAGGGCAATCTAATAAAGATGTATTGGTGCTGTTGAAAGAAAAAGCAATTAAGGGAAGCAGCTTCCAAGTTTTGAAAAAATAATGTACATCCTTCTCTCCCTTCCCTAATCTGATCATTAGGTTGTAATTGAAGTAAATTTCATAAAGTATCATGTAGTTCGTTTTATTTTTATTTGGCTTGATATACAGTTGACCGTTGCAAAAGCACTTCTATCAATGTGCCTGCGTAGAATTTTTTTCTGAAATTCGGAGGGTTAGTGGCAATATGATGGAAGGTAGACTGTGATTTGTAGACAGTTTAGGCAATTATGTGACTCTGCTTTATTTTAGGTCTCTAAAAGGTATAAATTTATAACAAAAGCAAAACAACCACTCTTAGTAGTTAGGTGTATTTTCTCCCAGCCTTTTTTGTGCATTCGTTTTCTCTGAGTGTGTGTGTGTGTGTGTGTGTGTGTGTGTGTGTGTGTCTACACTGTGCCACACATTTATGTTAATACTCATATTACAGACACCATTTTGTATCTTTCACCTGATATAAAAACATAAGCATTTTTCACAATACTGCAGTCTTTCTGAACATAATTTAATTAATATCAAATAGGTGTATCATAGCATACTTAACCAATACCAGATTATTGGACATTATGTATTACATGTATGCTATTATAAATGACACGGCACTGAAGATCTTGTGGACTAATAATTTTTCCACGCGTGGTACTATTTCTCAGAATTGAATCATGATTTAAAGAAACAGACAGTTTCGGGCTTTTGCCAGAGACTGCCAAATGGTTTTTCTCAACTGTTTCACCAGTGATTATTTCAGCCAGACTTGTTCCATCACATTGTTGGTGGCATTTAATATCATATCTTTCTTTTTTTCAGTCTTGCAAACTGAGAGCAAAAAATGCTATTTCTCAGTTTCTCAAACAGAGAGCAGAAAATGGTTGGTTTTCATTTTTAATTAATAGTCAAGTTGATCATTCTTCTTAGGTTTATTATTCAGTTATATTTTCTGGGAGGACTATATTTAGTTCAAATTTTTTAAAAGATTTATTTATTTATTTGACACAGAGAGAGAGAGATAGCAAGAGAGCACAACCGGGGAGTGGCAGAGGGAGAGAGGGAAGCAGGTTCTCTGCTGAGCAGAGACATGGGGTCAATCCCAGGATCCTGAGAGCATGACCTGAGCCAAAGGCGGATGCTTAACCGACTGAGCCACCCAGGTGCCTCCAGTTCAATTTTTTCCTTGGCTTGTGCTTCGAATATGGGGTGAAATCCATTCTTTTTGAATGACCTAGTGTTTCTGTTTCTGAACTGATAGGCAACTAATACTAGAAACATTTTAGCCAAGACGTTGAAATGCTCAGTGTGCAGGACCACGATGCCCTTCTAACCCATGTAGTCCTCTGTGAGTCTCTCAACCCCTTTTAGTGCAGAGGTCTCACACCCGGGGGTATGGCCGTTAGCCACACGGTGCTTCTGATACTGTAATTAAAATGGCCTAATCCAGTAAGGAAACTTCCTTGAACATGTTTTTCTCATGGTATTATTCTATGTAAAGTTTGTGTTGTGATTCGACAATTTTTACAAAACTCTGGGAGAGGTCAGTGATTTCAAAACGCACCTGTACTAAGGTAACATGCAAATCTCTGTATACTTTTGGCCACATTAACATATAGGAAAATAAATAAATACCGGCTTTGTGTTTGGGTTCGTTAGGAGAGACAGAGGGAATTGGGGGCGTATGGACCTTGTAAGACACAGAGCTAAGGATGAACGTGGAGATTGTCACAAAGATATATACAGAGGAAAAGAGCCCCAGAAGTAAAGACTTATGGAATCAAACAGAAAGTCAGAGGGACAAAGGAGCACAGAAGAACATGACACGAACATGACATGATAGCATAACTTTCCAGATTTATAATCTACTATTAAAGGCTTTTATTTTATTTTATTTTATTTGAGAGACAGAGAGAGTGAGAGAGCATGAGCGGGGAGGAGAGGGAGAAGCAGACTCTCTAGTGAGAAGGGAGCCCAACTCAGGGCTCCATCCCAGGACCCTGGGATCGTGACCAGAGCTGAAGACAGACGCTTAACCGACTGAGCCACCCAGGTGCCCCTACCCAGCAGTGCTTAAAAAAAAGAGAGAGAGAGAGATCCAAGAACTGAGTTCTGGTGCTCTCCAACATTTGGAGGCTGGGAAGAGAAGGATCCAGCAAAAGATCTGAGAAGGAGCAATGAGTTAGAGAGAAAGAAACTTAAGGAAGTGTGTGGCCCAGACACAAAGTGAAGACAGTGGGTCAAGAAGGACGAGGTCCAAAGCTGCTAAGAGAACAGGTGGTTTGAGGACAGAGACTTGACCGACTGGATTTGGCAATGCGAAAATCACTGGTGGCCTTGACAAGAGCAGTCTAGGAGGAATGGTAGGAATGAAGGCCTGACCGGAGTCAGGTGGGGAAATAGAGGCAATGGGCGTAGGGAACTCTTTGCAGAAGTACAGAGGGGAGACGTTATAGGCAAAAGGAGATGTTGGGTCACAGTTAGGTGTTTTGAAGATGGGAGAGGCCAGAGCAGGTTTGTGCCCTGATGACTGTGATCCAGGCTAGAGGGAGCGGGAGAAGTACAGGAGCCACGAACCAAACCATGGGGGGAATAGGATCCAAACAGAGTGGGGGAGGGTTGGCTTCCTTAAAGAAGCCGCTCATTTAAGTCATAAGCGGTAAAGCAGCCCATACAGACACAGGCGAAGGTGTCTGTGCGCATTTATTGTGAAACGATGAACGAGTTCAGTAAAAAATGAAGCAGAGTCATCAGCTGCAAAGGGCTGGGGTGGGTGGTGTCATGTAGGAAGTTTAAGAAAAGGTATGAAAGGGCGCCTGGGTGGCTCAGTTGGTTAAGCGACTGCCTTTGGCTCAGGTCATGATCCCAGAGTCCCGAGATCAAGTCCCACATCGGGCTCCCAGCTCCATGGGGAGTCCGCTTCTCACTCTGACCTTCTCCCTTCTCATGCTCTCTCTCACTCTCTCTCTTTCCTAATAAATAAATAAAATCTTTTAAAAAAAAAAAAAGGTACAAAATAGCCATTTGGGGCAGTGAGAAAGTACACCCTGAAGTTCAAAGGCATCGTTCATTGAATTGCATAAAGGGAGCTGTCAAATACAACGGTCTTAATATTAGCCAAGAGATGTTCAAATATTATTTCTGGTAATGATTAATCAAAAGATACTGCTTAGATTGCAGTAGGTCCGTGATAAAAATGTTATCAACAGAGAAAGAAAAATCGCTTTCCATCATCTCTGCCGTGGTCAGTGGGCATTCATCCCAGCTCCTGATATAATTTATCCAATTGCTTTGTTACAGGTTGAAAAGAAGGTAGTTTAAGACCGGGTCATTTTTTGTGGGTGTGTCGCACAACTTGAAGAAATATTAAAACCTAGGAGGTTATGCTAATATTGTAAGACATGGTCTATAGATAAATCATCTTTACCGAATCAAAAGTTGATGAGATGCTATAAAAAGCCTTCAGTTGTCAGTCGGTGTTTGTAGGGCGATGGAAGATTCATTCCCTGAACAGATATTGTTGGGTATTGACCAAGCAACAGGCGATGGGCTGAATACCTTGTGCATTTTGCCTTAATTTCTTTTCACAACTACTCAGTGAGGTACGGGATAAATATTTTCGTGCTTTTTTTGCAGGCTAGGAAGTTGAGGTTTGAAGAAGCAGATAAATTTGGTCATCTTACTAATAGAGGCCCAGAATATGAGAGATGTTTAATTTTGCAGAAAGATTAACATTTCCTTTTTTAGGGTAATATGAAACAATTTAATGTAGGGAATTAAGGCAATTGGAATGGCAGGGATTGGGGCCCACCACTCAACATGGAATCTAGATATTCCGGCTAAAAGTGCCTGAATTTGCTTTTGATTTGGGGTAACTGAGCAGATATCCTAAAATGAATGGGAAACTGGATTCCAGTTACAGACACTCCTGAAATAATTTTCCCAAACAGCAACAGATATTTTGCTTTTCTGTAAATCTTCGCACAGTGTTAATTTTTATGTGGTGGGTCCTCTTCTGATAGTAACTTTGACAATTGAATCCAGGATTTCTCACTGAGATTTAGACTATAATTTTCCCTGAAAAGAATTGAATCTAATCAACATGTAAGTCATTTCATCTAAGTTCCATTTGAGGTCTTGTCTTCACAAATACAGCTAGTTTATTTTGGCTTTCTTTTAAGACTTTCATCAGGTCACAAGCTGGGCTCTGGCCGGACCTAAAGAGCTTTCAACCTATCTCTGATCTGTTGGTTTGATATAACAGGAAAAGCCTCTTGAACGGCATTGATGGGATGAGGGACCAGGAAAACTCAAGGATGAAGCCCTGGTTTTAGAGCTGACTGAGCCCAAGTCATAAGCCAGAAAAAAAACCCTGGGAAAATGGATAGAATCTGATCATTCGTTAGTTTCAGGTTTGTCAGTTATCCTTACATCATAAATATGAGGAAAGCTAGGAATCTTCTTAGTGGTTTGATGAAGAGCCCTGCTTTGGAACAGGGAGGGCCACCATCTTGGAAGCCATGCAAAGAGCTGAGGTATCGGTGAGGACCCGGGAAAATGGTGCCATCTTCTGAAACCACATCCTTATTAATGAAACGAGGCCCAGAAAGTAGCTTGTAGCAGAGGTTCTAAACTAGTAACCCTTGGGCCAGGTCTTCCACAATTTGGGGATCACTCTCCAGTGTTTTGAAATTTGAGTATTTTTGCAGATTTTCATAGATTTTTATTTACTTATTTAAAAGAGAGCCAGATTTTTAAATTTTTATACATTTTTGAGATTTTTTTAAAAAAATTTTATAGATTTTTTTATTTATAGATTTTTATTTATTTGAGAGAGAGCCAGAGAGGGCATGTTGTGTGTGTGTGATAGAGAAAGAGAGAAAGAGAGGAAGACAGAGAATGAGTTGGGGGGGAGGGGCAGAGGGAGAGGTAGAAACAGTAGACTCTCCACTGAGCAGGAAGCCTGATGGAGGGGCTCTATCCCAGGACCCCTAGATCATGACTTGAGCTGAAGGCAGATGCTTAACCAACTGAGCCACCAGGTTCCCTTACAATTTGATTTAAGTACTTTTGTTCAAGGCACACACAGTCTTTATCTCTCTACAACCCTTGGCCCTCCTCTTATGTTACATCTTCCCACTTTGCCTGCTCTGCCCTCCTCCCCGACTGCTTTTGGATTTTCAGTCCTCAACTTGGAATGAAAAGTAAAGGCAAGATTTTACCAGAACCTCGATATCCATAACTGAGAAGCCCAGGCAATGTAACTTCCAGGGGCTAGCACTTGGGAGGTGTGAGGTAGAAGTAGTTTACCAGAGCATCTGGGAATGTGAAAGAAAATTCTTTGTAGCCACATCAGCAAGTACTTTTTCTTACTCAGGAAGGCAGAGGCCAGAGTGAGACAGGCCACGTTTTGAGAAATGCTTTTGGGCTGCAGCTTTACCTGGAGTTCAGTTTTATGTTGAGATGGTCACAGAATGGGCAACCTGTTTCAAGATGCTGAAAGGAACTTTCTAGTAAATATTGATGGGGGGATGCTGGTGGTAGGGGAAGGGCTCTGGATCCACTGCTTTTCTATTTTAAAAGGAAAAAAACCCCCACATAATTAAAATTTTAGTAAATTGAAACAAATAAGAGAACACAGAGTGACATGACATACAAGCTTGATGGAAAAGCTGCTTGCTATCATTGAATTTTTAAAACACTAGGATTTCAACAGGGTCTTTTATCAAAATTAAAATAGTTGAACAATTCTTTAAAAATATCCTGTAGGGGGTTTTCTTTCCTCTCTTCTTTTCCTCTCTTCTCCCCTCCTCCTCCCCTCTCCTCTCTTCTTCCTTTTTTTTTTTTTTTTTGGAGGGCAAATTCCTGAACCCTAGGTGGGATTACGGACTCTTCCCCGGTGAAGGTGACAGGGATGTATTTTTTCTCCTCAGTTGTAGGCTGCTTTTGCCAGAGAAGCTGACCTTGGGCTGGAGGTGATAAAGCTGGTGATTTAGCTCCAAGGCTAAAATGTGAAAACAGCTTCTAAGAAAACACACCTCTGCCCTTTGCCCTTATTCCTTCCCACCAGCACCGATCACACTCGGCACAGGACGCTGACCTTAATGGCGTATGGCAGGAGAGCCGTTCCTTTTCCTTTTTCTTTATTACCCCTCGCTTACCTGTTTGGAATTCTGGATACAAGGTCTGTTCCAGCTGAGTCAGTTAAAAAACAAAAACAAATATGCATGAGGATAGTAGCTGTATATTGTCTCCCTCTTTTGGCAAGAAGAGTGACACGCAGTCCCCAGTGACTGGCAGCTTGTGCACCTGTTATCTCCGAGTCAGCCTGGAACCCCAGCCTAGGACTCCTGGTCACGTGTGCTGTGCAGTTCCAGCACGCACGAGCATGCACATAAGCGAATATGCGGGACGCCGAGCACACATCTGTGAGCTTTGGTGTGGCTCTAGGTCTGTACGTTCTCGGGATGCGACTTATGGTCTTAACATGAGTCTTTCGGGTTGAAGTTAAAAAAACAAAACAAAACAACAACAACAACAAAAAACCAGAACAGGTGCCTGGGTGGCTCAGTCGGTTAAGCGTCTGCCTTCGGCTCAGGTCATGATCTCAGGGTCCTGGGATCGAGCCCCATGTTAGGCTCTCTGCTCAGTGGGGAGCCTGCTTCTCCCTCTGCCTGCCGCTCCCCTTGCTTGTGCTCACTGTCAAATAAATAAAATCTCAAACAAACAAACAAACAAACCAACAACCCAGAACTTACTTGGCCAGTGACATTGAGGTCAGTGCTAGAACTGCTCTCTCCACCCCTTTGACTGCTTATTTGAAAGGGGTTGTGAAGACCCAAAAGGACACGTTTTCCCACACACTCATTTCTGAATGGCCCGTTTCTGGTTAAGTTCACGCTTTTGACTTGCCGCCACATTCCCACCCCTCCTGGTCTGAGGGGCCAGAGACCAGCAGCACGGGAGCCGGCAGGTGAAACTTCTCGAATCTGGGTGTGCCACGGCTCTTCCTTGGTCCGAGAAAAGCAATGAGATTCTGAAGGCAGAATATTTCTCGGGAAGTTGAATCGTTCCATAAATGGCGTCGACCGTCATTTAATTTTTGAGTAGAGTTTAATGACAGATTTAATATTCGCCATTCTAAAAATACTACAGAATTTGTATGAAGTGCGGAAATTGTATAACCTTGGCAAAGCAAATTTCTTAAGTCGTATCTCAGAAAGTTCCACTCTTCACCTCAGCTCTGGGTGATTGATGCACCCTGATTATTATATACTGCTCTGTGTTGAATGCGGCAAAGCCTGTTTTTTATTTTACTGCTTACAGCTCAAAGGGTGAAACTCAGCTTCTTAAGCTCTGTTACCATGAGACTCATCCAACTGCTCATGTAACCCCTGTTTGGGCTGGTGCCCCATTTCCCAGGTCCTGAAATGGTACCGCTGGCCAACTTCCCTCCCTCTCCACCTAACCCCTGCCAACACCCCAGGGCTCCTGGGAAATGCCAACCTGGCCTGGCCATCTAGGGCTTTTATCGCCATGTTATCCCAAAGTAAGTTCAACGAACAGTGACGTTACCTTAATAGGGAAAAGAAAAGTTCCTGTGTGTATTAGTTTGCTGGTGCTGCTGTAACAAAGAACCACACACTGGGTGGCTTAAGACAACAGAAGTGTATTGCCTGCAAGTGACAACTTGAAAATCAGAGTGTCAGCAGGGTTGTTCCTTCTGAGCCCTAGGAGGGAAAATCTGCTCCATGCCTTTCTCCTAGCTTCTGGATGTTTGTTGCAATCTTTGACAATTCGCTGACCTTCAGAGGCTTCACTCTCTCAGGGTCTTGGCTGTGTGTGCATGCCTGTCACCAAACTCCCTTTTTATGAGGACGCCAGTCATCCCTTCTCCCTTTGGCCTGCCTTCACAACTGCGTGATCCTTCTGCACTGCATGTCCTAAGAGAAGAAGAAGGAGGGAAACTTCTATAGCCTATCTTGGTAAAATACTATCTTTTTCGTTCTCCATTCCACCATTTTCCACTTTTCTGTAACTCGGCTGAACCAAGTACAACTCCCACCCTCCCCAGGAAGCTCCTTTTCTGAGTACATTATACTCACCATCTTCCCACCCCCTGTGGTGCCTCTCCTGCTGAACTTTGCCCTCTTCCAGAAGCAAGTCCTGCTTAGACATCAACTTCTTGAAAACGTGCCGCCTAAGGACAATGGCGCAGTTGAGAATGTTTGATTTGTTGAGGGAAGAGGGGAGAAGTTCAGTTTGGTTTTTGTCTTTGAGAGAACGATTTTCTGACAGAGCTACCACCAGCTGTAGCTACACTGACCAAGTGGACTAGTGGCTTTAGGTAGTCTTTCCCAAAATGTGTAAGGAGACATTTCTGCCCTTCTAGAAAATCGCTTCCATCCCCTATCCCCCAATAAGTTATAGAGGTGAAGAAATGACGGAAATAGTATATATAGATAGTATCGTCTGATCATGCAGTACATTAAAGTCTGACAAGTTCAGCTGAACAGAAACTGGTTTAACATTGTGTGTGTGTGTGTGTGTGTGTGTTTATTTTTATTTTGTTTGACAGCAGCTTCGTAGCACATTACAACAACCGTCCCTACTTATTATTGACCACCACTATTGATACAGCAAAGGTCAGCAAACATCTCAACATTGAGCAGTGTTTCATCCATCTTTAAGCTGGGCAAACCTTAAGTATTGTGCAGTTAAAAATATATATAATCTAGGAAAATCCACACATTTCCAATTTCAAATAACCCACTTCATTTTTTTTTTATTTTTTTGGACAATATTTTTTTTTAAAACATTGAGATATAATTAACACATATTAGTTTCAGGCATACAACCCGAAGATTCAATATTTGTATATATTGCAAAATGTACCACAAGCCTAGTTAACATCTACCACATGTAGTTAGAAAAGCCTTTTTCTTGTGATGAGAACTTTTTTTTAAAAAGATTTTATTTATTTATTTGACAGAGAGATCACAAGTAGGCAGAGAGGCAGGCAGAGAGAGAGAGGGAGAAGCAGACTCCCCGCTGAGCAGAGAGCCCGACTCGGGGCTCGATCCCAGGACCCTGAGATCATGACCTGAGCCGAAGGCAGAGGCTTTAAACCACTGAGCCACCCAGGCGTCCCAACTTTTAAGATCTACTTTCTTAGTAAGTTTCAATATCAATCCTGTATTATTAACTACAGTTGCCATGATGTATATTACATCCCTGGGGCTTATTTATTTTATAACTGGAAGTTTGTACTTCTGAGCACTTGGCTTAACTTTTTTTCCAGAATTTTCTTATTATGAAAATTTTCAGAGAATGATACAGCCAACACTCACATACCAACCAACTGGATTCTATAGTTAACATTTTTGCTATTTTTGCTTTTTTCCATTGTAACCGTCTATCCATCTCTCTCTCTTTCTATCAGTCTGTCTTATTTTTTGATGCGTTTCCAACTAAGTCACAGGCATCAGGACCTTTTTCCCAAAACTACCTTAGCACACTTGTCTTTAACCAGCTTTGTTTACGAATTTGTGTGTCATCCTTGTGCAGGGGCCTTGCTAATCTCCTCTGTATCGTTCCAATTTTAGTATATGTGCTGTCGAAGCGAGCACTAACCAGCTTTGTTTAAATCAGCATTTACTTGTCCCCCATGAGCACAAAAGTCACATGTGTTTTTTTTTTTTAAGATTTTATTTATTTATTAGAGAGAGAGCATGAGCAGGCGGAGAGGCCGAAGGCAGAGAGAGAAGCAGACTCCCCGCTGAGCAGGGAGCGCGATGTCGATCCCAGGACTCTGAGATCATGACCTGAGCCCAAGGCAGACACTTAAACCAGCTGAGTCACCCAGGCGCCCCTAAAAGTCACGTGTTTTTTACTAAAACCTACTGATATCACCCAAATTTCATGCTCTGCAGGAGAGACTTTGGGCTAGATGCTTTGGGGTTACGAAATCTCAGCTTATTGAAAATCATTGTCTTGTCTCATTTAGATTAATTACAGAACGGGAAGGGCCAAATTTTCACAGATGAGGAAACGGAGGCCCAGAAGGTGAAGACTCTTGCCCAAGGTCATACAGCCAGGCGGAGTCCTATTAGCCTTAGAGCTTTTTCTACAGAATGGTGATGTTCTGCCTTGTCCTTGAACCCGGCGACATTTTCCTTCCTCTCTGGTCGTTGCAGACCACTGTAGCTGACTTCGTTCATCTTTGGTTCACTGGAGTGTTTCGGGGCAGACAAAGTAAAGCTTCTGGACCGGGCTCCACATTAGGCTCCCAGAAGATGGAGGGGAGGGCCAGACTTTGACATAGATGAAGGACTCCTTTGTAACTTCATTTCTTCCAGTTACTTGTTACGTCTCACTCAGATTTCTTTTCCCTGGTCATGCCCATTTTTTATCCTCTCCTTCCCGAATTCCTAAAATTCATCATCTCGTTTTTCATGAAAAAAGATGTGTTGTGTTGTGTTATTTTACTTTATTTATTTTATTTTGTTTTGTTTTATATGTTCAGTTAGCTAGCATATAGTACATGGAGAGGTATTCAATGTAATCTATAGCAAGCCTCTCACCCTCTTCAGAGCATTTGTAACATCTAGTTTTTTCAGAGGCTAGGATCTAGGGGGTGCGTGAGCCAAAGGGGGAATGATAGCTCTCCAATTTTATATTCTACCTGAAAAAATGTTTGTGATTCTAAAAGTCCATAGGAGCGCTACTATCACAGCAATGAGATATGTCCTCCTCAAGTTACATTCCAGGAAACTATCATGGCATTCTATGATTACCTTCTCTACTTAAAAAACAGGGTTTTTTTTTTTTTAATTTTAGTATTTAATTTCTAGCGTAATGATTAGACATATCTCAGGAAAATTGTTCTTATCAGTCTAAGATTTCTGGTGGTAAACTACTGGATCCATAGTACTAATCTTCTAAATGTTCGAGGATAAGTAAATTTAACTCCTTGTTTTCTGCTACTGTTTTCTGATATAAATAGTATTAAAACATTTCTAGGGCACCGGGATGGCTCAGTCAGCAGAGCACATGACTCTTGATCTCAGGGTTGTGAGTTCGAACCCCACGGTGGCCGTAGAGATTGCTTAAAAAGATCTTTTTTTTTTTTTAAGATTTTATTTATTTATTTGACACAGAGAGAGAGAGAGAGATCACAAGTAGGCAGAGAGGCAGGCAGAGAGAGAGAGAGGGAAGCAGGCTCCCGACTGAGCAGAGAGCCCGACGCAGGGCTTGATCCCAGGACCCCGAGATCATGACCCATGCCAAAGGCAGAGGCTTTAACCCACTGAGCCACCTAGGCGCCCCTACTTAAAAAAACTTTTTAAATTTCATCTGAGCATTCTGTTCTTGATAATAATGATTGTTGGGAATCTCAATTATCATAACTTATTAAAATTCCCATAACTATTGAGTGGTTACTATGGATTGATTTGAATTCCAGGATAATTAACGTAAGGTGTTCCGTTAGTTTCAGTTGTACAATGTAGTGATTCAACACTTCTGTACATTACACAGTGTTCATCTCGGTAAGTGTACTCTTGAGCTCCTTATTTATACGTATTCCATGGAATTTCCAAAAGGGTTCAAAGCAGGTGAATTAAAAGTTTAGTTTTCTATAACAAGTTTTCGTATTATATTCTTCATTTAAAAAACTGAGATAGACAAAGCTTTACTTTCTGGCTTTGCATGTTTTTGTCATGGGCCTCCATGTCAAGGTAAAGTGAAAACAAAGCTTGTCTACCCCGATTACAATATACAAAAGCTATCCCACTCATTTCCAGCAACAAAGGGTAAAGACAGAAGCTTGGTTGTGAAATAAGATTTATTCTAATTGCTGACATTTTAGGAAAATGTGATCATTTACATAGAAAGCCATGATGAGGAAATGGTTTTTATGGCTTTAGACATATTCTGAAAGGCTTTGGAAGCAACTTCATTCTGGTATCATCTGGAGAAAGGTTTCTATGGCAACTCTCGAATGCTTGATGTTTTTTATTCTCTTCAAGAGCATTAATCATCCCACGGCCTGAGGCTTCGGTAAAGGTCCCCCTCATTTGAGAAGCGATTGTCATTTGGTTTTGTTATGTGTTTTGTTTGTCTTAGGGAAAGCAGAGCAAAGGGTTTCCAGGAAGGCTTGGAATCTTTTTCATTTTTGGCAGCAAGATGTGAATAGCATGGGCCTAGATGTTGCTTCTCAGTGATTAAAATGACAGTACACTTTGGTATGTTTGGTTTATGTCACATTGTCTCTCTTTTCCCAAGACTTGGGTTGGTGTGTTCTCCGGAAAGAGAAGTCAGTCCGTACTTAAGGGAGAACAAACCATTTGGCCAAAGCACTTAAGCAGTAGTTCAGGGGAGCTGACCTCGAGGGCACTGCGTTTGTTCCAGAAGCTTTCAGATCGTCCTGTAATGGGCTCAGGCCTTTGGGCATGGACAGGCTACAGGTGACTTTTATCCACGTATTCTTTCCAAGAGAATGAATAAAGATATATTTTAATTTTAAAATGTGGCATGCTTGGGGGATGTTTTTTTTAACACGGGCCATTGTATATTACAGGAAGTCATGCAACTAATGAAAGACACACAGGACCTAGAAACAGAACTGGATTTTAGATCTGGCTCTGACATAGCTGGTCGTGAAACACCGAGCAAGCCCTCGACTCCCTCTGAGCCTCCAGTTTTTAATCTAAAAAAAAGGAATAGTAATGCCAGTCTCACAGGTCATGTTAAGGACTGAATGGGTGTGAATGTAGGAAACTACAGAGCTGTAAGCTGTAAGGTGGTTAGTAACAGTAGGCACTTTCTTTCCAGCTCTTTCCCTCTGCAAAAGTCAAAGATATCCTTTACCATTTCTTTTTTCGATTTGAGAGAGAGTGTGTGCAAGCAGGGGGAGAGAGAAAGAAAAGCAGGTGGAGCCCAATATGGGGTTCGATCTCATGACTCAGAGATCATCACCTGAGCCCAAACCAAGAGTCAGACACTCAACCGACTGCGCCACCCAGATGCCCCCATTTACCATTTCTGGGGCGACCAGAGGAAATCAGTTTCAGTGTGTGCAAATATTTTAGTTTCTTATACTAAATCAAATATACTATGTTTACGTAGACACCATCATGGTCATTTTTTTTTAATTTTTATTTTTTTTATTAACATATAATGTATTATTTGCCCCAGGGTACATGTCTGTGAATCATCAGGCTTACACACCATCATGGCAACTTATTTATTTGTTGACTAAGTAATTAAATGTCACCTTTGTTGAAGGGTATTAAATGAATCCATCCATAATCACCTAAGCGCCAACCGTGTCCTAGCACTGAGGAGACAAAGAAAGGATAATTAAATTCTTATCATCCAGGAAATAAGTTTTCTGAGTTTCAGGGCACAGCATGATCCATTCAGGCAGGTGCGCTGCACAAGGTTGGCTGGCTGATGGCATGACAGAGGGGATGCGGTCCAGCCCACGTTCTGCCAGCTAAGCCGTTTGCACCCATGTGTGCCGCATTGCCCCAAAGGAAGGGCGCCATTTTGAAATTTACCTAAGAGACATTATGTGCATCTTCTTGTAATTTACACAAAGGCACAGAATGTGCCCACAGTGGCCCTGTTGCTTGTATGGTCCGTGAGGTTTACTGCAAGGCTCCCAGTGTTTCACCATTTAGTATGAGGAAGGCTGCTGGGCATGTTTGTTATCCAGAATCAGAGTGCCTGGATTTGAATACCAGCTGTGCCACTTTTTAGCTGTGTGACCTTGGACACATGAATTGGCCTCTCGGCGCTTCACTTTCTACATCTCCCCACTTCACAGTGCTGTTAAAAGGATACATTCTTTTATGTAAAACACTTCAAAAGAGAAGCTGGCATACAGTCAGTGCTCAAAATGTTAGCTGTTTGGTAATGTTCTTACCTGCCTCTCTACTCTGTGTTGAAAAGTTCGGCAATTAACTATCGAATTCCATCTACAAATATCACTTTCGTTTAATGGATTTATTTCACCCGGGATATTTTCATCTTACTCAGGCCCTTTGTGTGTGTGTGTGTGTGTGTGTGTGTGTGTGTGTGTGTGTATGTATTTGCGTTAAATAACTAAAAGGCATTCTCTTTAGAGACAGCAAAGAATCTCAGTTCTTTGATCAGAAGGTCAATTGGTTGTTTCTAGAAATTTCTCGTAAAACCATTGCTTTGTCAGAAGTGACAGGTGTTGAGGGCTTTTTGCAGATTTTTGGCTTTCATTCTTCCTGGGGGAAGGCTTATATCTTTTACCAGGATTATAAGGTTAGAGAAGCTTTGAGGGACAGTGAATTTCTTTGTCAATTTTGGTTAACATGATACTTTTGGGGGGGCCTGGGTAGCTTTGGACTGAGGAAAAAAAGTCCTTATGTGGTATTGAAGTACTGATATTCCATAATGCTGTCAAGACAATTAACTTTGCATTTTAAAACTCTGAAAAAGTTTCATTAAATATCAGGTTTCGATAGGAAGGACATAAGCCAGAATTGACAAAGCAAAACACGAGGCCCATGGTGATTATGATTTTTCTCTTCTCTCCCCGTCCTAACCCCTCCACCATTCCTAAGACACCTTGGAAAAAAAAAAAAAAAAACACAACAAACCTTTTCGTTACCAGTACTTTCTAGTCTTCCTGCCTCATCTAACTCTTGGATTGTTTTCCATGACACGAAAACTTGGAAGCTTTGAATGCTAATAATGCGACGCGCCACTGATTTTTAGATATTTAAAATAGTTTCTATGTCTCCTGCCAGTGGAGGGCTCCAGATCGTCAAGATAATCATCACTTTGATGAAACCTTTTGCCAGATAGGCTGCCTTTGAAGAAAGATGCAATATTTTTATGATTTCATGGCATTAGGCATTCACCCGTCATTACTCACATGTGCTGAGCTCTTCGTCATTCATCCAAGGAAGACTCTTTGAGTCAAAATACCATAGCCACTGCACCATCTGGAGTCAACAAATGAGATGATCTTATCAGGGGCCTGTCCGGGCCACAGAGGGGCTATCCCTGAATGTGCCAATGATAATTCTGTTGTGAAATAGTTGATCCTACGTGTTAGGCTCCAGTTTAATTAACTTTTTAAAAGCGCAAAGTGATTATAAGCTCCTTCCTCAATGGCTTACCAAAGTTAAATATCCATTGAAGAGAAAAACGGGCATTTTAAGGGTCCTGTGCTTAGACGGAGAGCAGAATGTTTTAAGATACTTTGCATCAATCAGGGTAATAGGGTTTCCGTATTTTTTAATTTTTCATCTTTGCTCCAGGGGTAGTGGCGAAGAGTTCAGGTTTGGGGCTAAACTGTGACCCTGCCATTTACTGAGTGTGGTCAACGGCAAGTCAGGGAATGTCTCTAAACCTCCTTTTTCGGGTTTTGTTGTTGTTGTTGTTGTTGTTGTTGTTGTTTTAATGAGGATAATAATACCTCTCCCCATGGTGAAGACCAGAGGAGCTTTGCTTGTAAAGTGCTTCTCCCAGAACAAAACAAGTGCTCGACGCTTTACAACGGTGGCTGTTACTCCTGTGAATGTTTTCTTTTTTAAAAACTGCTATTGTTTTTTCATTTGTGTCCAGAAATGATTGCACAAGTGTTTAAACAGTACCAGTCACATTGCCTAGTGTTTTTCAGGCAAACATATGTCTGCTACTTTCTGATATGGGGTTGGTTTCTTTCTTTCTTTTTTTTTTTTTCTTTTTTTCACCCTAGTATTGCCTTTTAAAATTCCCAGACTTTCCAGAGAATGCATCACCCCTCTTATTTTTGTTCTGTGGCGAAATGCATTAAAAGTTCCCAACAACTGGCAGAGGAATGAACTCTTGAGAAATAACGCTGTTGTAAGCTGGGGCAGCTCTGTGGAGTCCAGTATTTGCTTACTCTTTCATCGGTTAAACCATCATCCTTCCCCCAGTCATCAGTGACGAACCTCTGGCGAGCTACTTCTCAATCTTTTTTTTTTTTTAAGATTTTATTTATTTATTTGAGAGTGAGAAAAAGAGAGAGAGAGCACGAGTGGTGGGGGAAGCATAGGGAGAAGGAGAAGCAGACTCCCCACTGAGCAGGGACCCCCCCCCCCCATGCGGGGCTCGATCCCAGGACCTTGGGATCCCATGACCTGGGCGGAACTCAGACACTTAACCAACTGAGCCACCCAGGTGCCCCTTAATTTTAATCACCTCCTGACTGGACTCCCAAGTCCTCAGTTTCTTAGGTTCACTGAAACTCCCTCCTCCTAAAACTGCAGTGACTTTCTTAAGCCCCCCACACATCGACCAGTTATCTTTCAAATCGGTTTTTGCCCATTGATATCCAAGCCATTGAACACCGCTTCCCCCCCACACCCCCCCTCCCATGAACATTAGACCAACTGTAAGGTGTGTCCGACCACATGGTCTCATTTTGCCCTATTTAAAGCTATTTTTGTAATTTTCTGTGTATGACCTTTTAAGGCACCTGGGCACGGAGAAGTCTCTATTGGATGTTTTGATAAGACCCTGGATTGTTTTAGTAACTGTTCATGTTTGATATCATATGCCATTGGCTAACTGCGCAGACCAAAAGACAGTGCCTTTTGTGGACTAGAAGACGCTAGTGTGCATGAGCGATGTTGTATTTCATTCTGAACCCCCTTTGTTTAAGCCTCAGCTTAGCGGGTCCGTCTGAGCTCCCTGATAACAGCGGTTACTATGGCTGCATGTTAGTTCATATTTCACTTGTCGAACCCATGCTTGATAAGAGAAATGGCATGGAATTGTCTGCAATTTTGAATCTAAATAGAAATGTTTAAAAAATAGATAAATGGAAATATATTCTCCTTTTTTTCCCCCCCTCATGGAGGTAAAATTAACACTCGAGTTAAAAATCCAAACCTTATCTTTCCAAACGATCGGTTGTGCAATGCTGTGTACGCTGTGTGTGGGTGGCGGGGGACTCCGGGACCCTTACCCTGCCACCAGCTCAAAGCCCCCGCCCAGCCTCCAAGGACAGGGCTCGGAGAGACAGATGAACTCAAATAATGAAATGTCACATCCGCTTCTTTTAAAAAATGGGTTTCCTCTTTTACGATCGCTGATAGAACAGTGAACGAAGCCTCGGCTTTTCGCTATAGCTTTTGCGGTGGGCTCCTATTTTCTGTTAGACGGGTGCTCATCAAACTGCAAGATACAAGCGGGCTTTCAAAACACACTGAACCAAATAAAGTGCAAAAGATCTTTTGAAATGTAATTTCCCCCCGTAGCAGAACATGAGAGATGAGAGATGTGATCTGTGAAGATGATGTTTCCGAGTCCCCGTGGAAAGCAGTACGTGTGCTTTATGAACTCTGAACCTGGAGTGAAGCTACCTGGCTCTTGTGAGACCGTGTGTATTTCGGTCTCCTCGGCCATAAAATGGCACGATAGTACCTTTTCTCAATGGGTTGTGGTGAGATGTCACTGAATTAGTATATTAAAATAGAACAGCGTCTCAAATGTAGTGAGCACTTAATGGGCATTAACTCTCTTTATAGGAATCTCTCTTTTCTTTTTTTCTTTCTTTCTTTTCTTTTTTTTTTTTTTTTTGCATGAGGGGGGAGTCTAAAAACCCCAGAACTATTATTTTTTAAAGACTAAGCTAGAAGCCATTTCATTTGTCTGTAATGCCCAGCGTCTTGGCATTCCTTGATTTTGTTTGATCCCATAAGGCAAGTGATGAAGGTAATTAGAACATAGGAAATTCGGTCATCATGGTGAGAGTTCCAGAATTTTCCTATCTGAGAACCATCTTATGGAACTCTGTAAGAGTGGTTTCGAAGATGCAGGATTTTAAGATCTCTGAGGTCAAAAACTTCACCTAGGATGTGTTTATACCAAAAACGACACATACAGACTCGATGGTAAGCTTTGTACTTTGTCAAAACTCGTTGACAAAACTTTGTCAAAACTCATTGAACTCATTGGGTAAAGTTTACCATATGTAAATTTTCCTCAGTAAAACCTTTTTTTTCTTTAAACTACATTCTGGGTGGTGAGAATGTTCAGACATTCATTAAGTATTTTTGACTACTTTCATAATTAAGTGAATGAATGCACGGGGTCATTTCATTCTTCAGTGATGGTCACAGGGAGAACTAGGACACAGGGTGGGTTGAATTTTATGTCCTTGGTTTTGAAACTACACCAACTTCCAAAAGTTCATGTTGACACAGAATTTAACAGTCAATTAATTCTAGGTCCTCTCAAATGCTTTAAAGGCCTACTCTCCCTCTGACTTACTGGGTTGCTTTTTTTTTTTTTTTTTTTCAGATTTACTGGAGAATGAAGTCAATGGCTACCTTTGGTCTGGTGCCTACTGGGGCTTATACGTTTCTCTGAAGTGTGGCCTTTTGTTTTCATTTGTATTGCCAGACACATAGTCATGCGACTTAGTCCTTAGAGATAGACATGCTGATACATTAACCAAAGATGTTTTTTAGGTTTGGGACATTTACCAGAAATGAAATCCCTCTTGTTCTTGCTAGAAATAGCAGTTGGTTTCCCGGACTTAGAATCTGGGCCTCTACTGAGGAACCCTACCCACGTGCAGGGTGAAGGTAGCAGTAGGCCATGTGAGTGAGCCAGTGTGGAGTTTTCTCGTCGGGGTTAACGTGCGAGGCTTACCTGGAATCCCTGTGCAGTGTTTGATTGTGATTTCTTATTGCATTTTCCCCCCAGGCATGGCGGCGGCCAAGCTTCTGCATGACTCTGGCCTGAATGTGGTTGTTCTGGAAGCCCGGGACCGGGTAGGAGGCAGGACTTACACCATCAGGGTAAGACATGAAGGATGGAGATGAAGAAACGGGAGGTTGAAGCTGAGTATTTTTTTTTGTTTTCTTTTCTAAAAGTCTTGAATTTCGTTTGACCCTTAAGAGAGCAGAAATTACTTTGAAACATTCTCCACAGCCTCTCTCAATTTGCTACCCTTTCCAACATTTTCTTCTGTCCTTTTGCTTACCTCATGGTGCTTGGCACTTGCTTGATGAATTATTGCACCAATAGAGGTGTTTGGAATACATCAGTGAATAAAATAAAGATTCCCACCTTTGCAACACTTCGGTTATCTTGGGAGGGCAGGGGACCTAGACGACAAACAAACAGCAAATGAGGAGAGCCTTCTACGGTGTCCCTGACTAATAGGTACCTGGTTATGCTTGGACACCTTCAGACATAGGGAGCTTTTCTAGTCCCTTCTTCAAAGATCGGTCCTTAGTCATTAGAAGTGAAACCGATTTGTAACCATATAGAAAACTTGCTTATGAACATATAAGAGCAATTTCAAAGGTTCAGATTATGGCCAAATGTTCCTTAATGCCATCTTTCAAATGTCTGGATTAACTACATAGAAGCGATCATTTCCTTTCTTGGTTTTCTCTAGCATGAAGTGTCTCAAAATTAGCCTGAATTACCAAATAAAGAGAAATTCATCAACAATTCAGAGCTTACAAAAACCAAACCATGATGTGATATATGTTGTATGTGATAGGGTTCAGAAGTCTGTTGCCTGTTTCGAGTTCAGTCCAATTTGCTTTAAAGAATGGTTTAATAACTAAGTCACATGAAGGAAGTACCATTGGAAACAGAATTCCATTTTCCATGGATACACCTCAATGTATGTCTGTCACCCATGAAATGCCAATTTGCTTATTTCAGACCTTTTTTTTTATATTAGGAAGAACATTTTCACAAATATTTTTATTTTTTTTCTGTGGGAAAACAGAACGAAAAGGTTAAGTACGTGGACCTTGGAGGATCTTATGTTGGGCCAACTCAGAATCGTATCTTAAGATTAGCCAAAGAGCTAGGATTGGAGACCTACAAAGTGAATGAGGTCGAGCGTCTCATCCACCATGTAAAGGTAAGCCTGGGCCAGCCTTTGGAGGATATGAAGACTTCTTTCTGGGTCTTTCCATATGTGAAGTCCAGATCCTGCCCTCAAGAGAATCTACTGCATTCCTGAATGTTGCGTATGTATTTCGTGAGTGTATTTCAAACATTCTGAGAATGTTTTCAATGTCATCACAGGAGAGCTAGGTGGGAATTCTAACCCATTTGGGAAGGTTATTGACAAAGTGGTGTTGCCCATTTGGCAAAAAGTTGAACAAAACCCATAGAGGAAAAGGTGTTTGTGATCGATTTATTAAATACCTCTATTTAAATAGCTGGGCTCTTTTATGTGATACAAAAACCTGTGTACAGTTTTATAAATACTGCCCGAGACTTCATATTATGAAGAGTATTTGTAATATGCCTAACGGAGTATTTTGAAATTTTGTCATTGTATCCTATATATCTTCTAAGGTTACTGTTCTTTAGAGAGTAACATAAAAGTGGTGCAAGCCCCAAATTCCATCTTTTGTGGGGAAGCTCCATTGATCTCTCCAAAATTTCTTTGAGTTTACTGGGTCTGCCATTCCCATGATCATTTGTGGCTCATGGTTCCTGCTTCCGTGACGCCTATGCTCATTCACTTCTTACAGACTGTGACCCTTGTCTTCCCTTTGGTCCATGCCAACGTGTGTTCAAATTCACCTCTTCATCTTGATTGTCTTCAAACCATCCCAAGCACTTGCGAGCAATAGACTTGACTAAAGTTTCGAGCAATGGGGGTGGGGGGCTTTAATTGCAGAAACACAAATAGCTTAGAACTGAATGTTGGACATTCTTACTCTAATAAGCATTTAGACCAGTGAGCCCCCTGGGTATTTCTCACCAGCCACACCTCTCTGTGCATCTAAGTCACTCACCACGTTGCTGTCTTCAGACTCCTCTCATATCTCCCTGATCCTTGTTTTCCCAGCAGCATCATCTTGGTCCAAAAAGTCACTGTTTCTCTCTGATAAGCAAAGAGTCACCACTTACTCTGGGTCCAATCCTGGAGTCCCACAGAGAACTGACAGAGGTTTTGAACTTGACCTTTTCCTCTCTTCCAGACTTGCCTTTTTTGCAAGTGGAAGTGAGCAGTACAGAAACATACTCCTCACTGGTAGAAAGCATCCTTTTTTTTTTTCTTCCATTTTTTTAATTATTTGAGAGAGAGAGCATGAGAGGAGGAAGGTCAGAGGGAGAAGTAGACTCCCCGCTGAGCAGAGATTCCCAAGGTGGGACCCAATTCTGGGACTCCAGGGTCATGACCTGAGCCAAAGGCAGTGACTTACCCAACTGAGCCACCCAGGCACCCTTGAAATCATCCCTTTAAAAGACAGAAGAAAGTAGCAGTAGTCAGTTTTGATTTACATTAACGATGTTGACACCCTTATATTATTTTTGAGTGATAATATCTAGAAGGACATATAACAAACTGTACGGTATGAGTCATTTAATAAAACAGGAAATAAACATCAATCTAATTTGGTACAATGGAAATAAACATCTGTCTAATTTGGTACAATGAAAGGTAAAAGATTTCCTTAATTTATACATAAATGTTTTGGTTGACCGTCAGATTTTGTTTTCTAAGCCTTCCCACCTTGCTTCCATCTGTGTCTAGCAGAGAAAGAGAGACACGAATTAGAAGCGAAAATGTAGCATAGCAAAAGTGCAATTTCTTGAACATTAATCAACAGGCTTAGTAAACATCCTTCCTTGGATTCCTTGCTTTTAAATGTAGGTCACATTGACTGATTTCTTTATCTTCCCTGTCCTAATATGGAAGACTTGCAGAGACTGATCCAGAACACTAGGCTCTCTTTTAGGTTTTGCCAGACAAAGGAGATGACTAGAGATTATATTCATGTCTCTGTCTTTGTGTGTGCTGGGTTTCTTGGCAGTCAGAAGCTATGCCCAGGATGCTTTGTTCCTCCGGTAATCTTATGGCCGACATTAAGTTCTTTGTGAAAGTTATTGCTCGCAGTCATCAAATGCGGAAATGATGTTACACTGAAATAATTTTTCACAGTGATGGTACATGCACCGCTCTCTTAGACGATTTCAAATAATCTATGTGCAGCTAAGAAAAAAAATACAAATAATTAAGCAGTATCTCTGACTCGATACCGGGTAAAATACATTATGCTGAAAGTGCTCCTTATAAAATTTCAGATAAATGTCATTGCTTTTTAAGGATTACAAAGGAAAAATAGAATTAGAAAAGGTGCCTAAAGAAAAACAATTTAAAGACCCTTCCATAATCCTAGCTAGAGAAAATTACTTGAAAAATACTTGGTGCGTGGATTTTCATATTCCTTTGTTGCTATTTTCTGACCTCTACTGGAGGAAATGAAAACTATCAGTACACTTAAAAATACCGGGTCCATATGTATATATGGATATATATTTGATATACTGACTTACTCTGTAATTAATTCCCACTACCAAGACAACTGAAACACTAATGAGGCTATGAAGTAAAGGTCTTTTTCAGTCTTTATAGAGGGGCTAATGTGAACTTCCATGGTCAAATTTAGATAATAAATAGTGATAAAGACCTGATGCCTAGGAAGTCCTCCCCTAATTAAATAAACACTTCTCCACCCTCACTGCCTCCATGTGTTCTGCTCACATTTTCTTTGTTTTTAACCTGTGGAAAGGATTTGGGATGGCTGCAACTGTTTCTGGAATTAACGACAACGACTCTGGTGTTCTGTCTCCTTCTACATGCCAAAGAATGCAGTTCAGAAATTTTTTCCTCTGTCGTGGTAGGCAGTCCTGTAGGCATTTGGACATTACTCTCTATTGCCTATTTTAGTAACTACTGCCATGCGCAAACTGTGGTTCATGCAAATATACAGTATATTCGTGCCTTGTTTCATCAGGAGCCCCACGTGCACTTTTTTTTTTAAGATTTTAAGATTTTATTTATTTATTTCAGAGAGAGAGAGCACAGAGGGAGAAGCACACTCCCCACTGCAGGGCTCGATCCCAGGACCCTGCGATTATGACCTGAGATGAAGGCAGATTCTTAACCGACTGAGCCACCCAGGCCCCGGCCCCCGATGTGTATTTCTTTTTTTTTTTTTTTAAAGATTTTATTTATTTATTTATTAGGAAAGAGAGAGAGTGAGAGAGAGCACGAGAAGGGAGAAGGTCAGAGTGAGACGCGGACTCCCCATGGAGCTGGGAGCCCGATGTGGGACTCGATCCCGGGACTCCGGGATCATGACCTGAGCCGAAGGCAGTTGCCCAACCAACTGCGCCACCCAGGTGCCCTGTATTTCTTAACTCAAAACCTGAAAGTATCATGTATGCCACTTACCATATTGTCAGATCCTGCTATTCAAATCAGCCTACTCAAGGAATCTGCCTTTTAAATGTTTTACATGGTCATTAATGGAAGACAGTTTTATAGGCAGATTTAATAATAGTAGGCCGAGGAACTTGAATATGTGGGTTGGAACTGAAAGTGGTGGGGTAAAGCTACTCATAAAAGAGG
Organism: Nasua narica; assembly: GCA_028533885.1. Classification (NCBI taxonomy): domain Eukaryota; kingdom Metazoa; phylum Chordata; class Mammalia; order Carnivora; family Procyonidae; genus Nasua; species Nasua narica. Next base: position 33,672,006 of record CM052801.1, on the reverse strand, counting down.
GAGGGGCTGGCAGCTCCCGATGGGCTAGCTCTCCAAAAGAAGGGTATCTTTCATTCTTTTCTTTTTTTAAAAAAAAGATTTTATTTATTTATTTGACAGAAAGAGGAATAGAGAGAGAAGGAACACAAGCAGAAGGAGTGGGAGAGGGAGAAGCAGGCTCCCCACTGAGCAGGGAGCCTGATGCTGGACTCGATCCCAGGACTCTGGGATCATGACCTGAGCCGAAGGCAGATGCTTAATGACTGAGTGCCCTGAAGGCTGTCTTTCTTAAGAAATGATGACTCCCAGTATCACCAGTGCCCTGGTAGTTGTAGAAGGAGTAGTCAGCTGATAGATGGGGTGTGTTCATGCCGGCCCCGTAACAAGCATCCAGAAATCCCTGCTGTGTGCTATGATATGTGGGGTCTCTTTCCTGTCTGCCTATAGTCTTATAAGAAATGTTTATAACTACTGAGTGGCATTCATTTTTAGTGCTAAGATTGATCTGTCTTATGTTGCTACAGTGTGGTTTTCCAAAGCCTCATTCCCAAATAAAAGATGTGATACCAAGCTACATTGGGATTTCATTATTGGTGGGAAAAGTGATCACTTCAGCTCAAAGCTTTATTAGTTTAGAAGGTGTTTTCCTCACTTCTGAAATCCATGATGCCACCCGTAGAGCTTTACAGTCCAGAACTTTTCATCTGTTTTGCAAATAATCATGCTAATTTCTGCTAGTAGATTTTAAAAGGCAACTGTTTAGGTGCCTTGGAAGTGACTTAGAAACATTGTTCTCTTTTAGGGACTGTCTCATAATTAAAAAGAAAAAGACGAAAAGTCAAAACTTCCTAAGGAACTTCACTATATTTTGATTTACACCTCTTTCTCTTCCATCTAGTGTGTGTGTGTGTGTGTGTGTGTTCTCTCATTTGTTTTTTATTCTCTTGAAGAAAGTGGAGAAGATTTTCGAAGTTTGGTACAATTTAGGCTGTTGGCAAATAGAGTTTCTCTGTTTCAGAAGTTTCTACGAGTCTGAACTATGGAACTACTTTAGCCCAACTTCACACTGATAATCATTTACCAACTTCAGCTATCTGGAGAAACTGAGAAAAAAAAAAGAGCTACTCTAGTCTTAGTCTGCTTCCTGGCAGTCAGAAGCCAAGCTCACTGTTAAAGTCCCTTGTATGTCTGGATGTGGTCAGCCTCAGTGCTTGAAGAGGCCTATGAAATAGGAGACATGTCTCAAATATATTGGCTGCTTGTTGGTGCTACAACTCCTTTGCTTACAACCTCTTGAAGGAGGTACCATTTGGCCCACCACCTCCATTTGTTGAGAACTCCAAAATCCAGCTGAAACTCCAGTACATTGGAAGCCTGTAAAAGACAGGTTGCAGAAACTAGGTCTCTAGCAACAGATCGGTTCTGTGAATTTCGCAAAAGAGATCACAGGAGCTGAACTCACTCTCCGGATTAGGGAACAGCAACAGAATGAGAGCCCAGATATCGAGACATAAAATATTCAAATTACAATTGCATTTGTCACGCAAGACCTCAGCGTCTCCCAGAAATGAGCAAATCAGTGGTGTCCGGTCTTCTTCAGGCTCTTAATATCCCCTTCCCCACACCTCTGCCTCCAGTCCTGTTAATCCAGGGAAGCCTCCATCAAAGTCCAGGGTGTGCCTGCTTCTCTTGTTTGTGATGACAGAAGTTCCTGTTAACAGGTTAGACAGACTCTTGCATTTTGCCCAGGAACAGCTGCCCATTTCACATCAACATTACACGGGCCACACAGAGGTCACTGGCTCTGGGAGTCTGCCCTAGCCGAGATGGGCTTCCCTCCACGACATTTGTTATTTGTTGGAAACAAATCTCTCTTATCATTGCAGGAGATTTTTTTTTTTTTTTTTTTAGGGTGGAGAATAGTAATTTCCTCTTGAGCAAGTGAAACCCATTTGTCTAGGGATCATTCTGAAGCTTATGTTAAGTTATTCTAGAAAGTGAAGTGCTCATTTGTGTTCTTTAGAAACACAGGCAGCTTTTGGGCGTGTAATAATTTGCCAAAAATTATGCCTTCAACGGCTGGAGTTAGAGCGATGTTTTGGGCTAGGAGATGAATTTATTTGAAGTTTCCATTTGGAACTTAATTTATGATAAAATCAGGAAGCCTCTTCTCTATGTGCAAACACACACGTACACACATCTGGATAAACCTGACAGTCACTAGAGTTGCAGGCAGCACAGTTAGTTGTAAATCATGCCGAAGGCAGAGGGCAGAGAATGTATAGAACTCAGGAACAATGGCGGCATTCACTAAAGGAAATAGGCCTTCAACCCTATAACGTGTCATCACGGGGTGCAGCCATGTAGTCCAAAGAAGATGCAGTGAAAGGGGGCACTTGGGTGGCTCAGTGGGGCAATCTTCTGCCTTTGGCTCAAGTCCTGATCTCAGGGTCCTGGGATCGAATCCTGGGTGGGGCTCCCTGCCCAGCGTGAAGTCTGCTTTTCCTTCTCCCTCTGCTCCTCCCCCCTGCTCATGCACTCGCTTTCTCTCTCTCTCTCTCTCTCTCTCTCTCTCTCTCTCTCTCTCACACACACACACACACACATAAATAAATAAAGTCTTTAAAAAAAAAGGCAGTGAAAGGGTCCCGGCTCACCAAAGGCTAATAAGGGCAACCATGTAACAGTTGGTCAGAGAATGTTAGCAGCCTGCAGTTACCAAGGCATCGTCAGGAAGTACGGGGGGGGGGGGGGGGGGGCTGAAATGTGTTGGCCCACCTTGCCACCCCCGTCGGCAGCAGCCTGCGGAAAGGCTGACATGTAGATTCTGAGTCTGTTGCTCACGGAGCTCTTGCCTTTCTCCTGGCAACAACCAGCAAATGATAGCAATAATGACACTACTGTGGTAAGGACATCTGGATCCTACCAAGCAAGTGCTTTTACACATGGTATCATATTTGTGAGTTACTTGGTTGTGAACTAGAAGTTTTAGCCCCATTTCACAGGCAAGAACATAAAGGCTATAAAGAGATTGATTGCAGAGGGCAGGAAGCGATGGGGTCAGAGCATGATCCAAGGTCTTGGGATGCCAAGAATACACTGACACCTTGCTGTCCCCTGGATGAGAGGCTTTCCATCATTTCCTTCTGAGCCCCAGCACTTGGCTTGCCTGCCCTCCTTCCTTCCAGAGTCACCTGGTTGCATCTTGGAAAAATCCAGCCCAAGATTTTCCTTTTCGTTAAAATGTTCTGCAGTTGACTATAGTTATCGCCCTGGCTCCTTCCCAAGCCCTGTATCCTCCTCACTTTCCCAATGATACTTTGTCAAACCCTGTTTGAAAATAAAATGAATGGTGTTCTACTATGTGTACTTCAGGATTACACACACACACACGCACACACACAGTGTATTTTGTTTATAGTTAACATTCTTGGATTCCTATTTTTATACTTTCATATTAAAAAAGGTTTTTTAGGCCTGCTTTTTCATGCATGAATATTTCACAGATACTCTCCAATGTCATTAAAAGTTCTTCGTTTAAAAAAAAAGTTTTTTATAGATCCCATTGTAAACAGATATATAATATTCTGTTGTAAGAACACTCCGTAATATAGTGGATATTTTGCCAATCAGTTACTTCCAATAAGGCATCTATACTCTGCTCAAATAGTCCAATGTTTATTAAGCATCTAACATAGGTCGTTAGTATGCAAGGTGGTCGGCTAAATAATTGAATTTGAGACAGTTTGGGCTATAGCCAGTGTCAGATTTATGAGATCAAAGATTCCCTCCTCAGTATAAAAGGAAATCAATCCCCCACCCAAAAAAGAAAAAAAAAATGAGTAAGTAAAATACAGCAAACAAAATACAAAACAAAACCAAAAAAAGATTTCCATGGCACAAACCAGAAAAGATAGCAGCCTTAGAGCATAAAATTTGAGAATTGATGGCAAAGAACATTTCAGGTTTCTAATCCTGGCTGCTCAAACCCAGAGCTCAGCTGTTGCTGAAAGCAAACGTATTCCACGTGAAAGCCAGCGATCACGAACCCTTCAGCAATTTCCCTTAGAGTGCCAAGCGCTCGGTGTGCGTTTCACGTTATCCATACAACAGTTTTGCCAATGCGTTCCTGCTTTCTCTGCCTCTGAATCCTATGACAGCTCTTCCCTGGCCACTTGCACACTGTCCGCTAAGCCACTGGCACCCTGTTTATTTAAAGTTTCTACTTTCATTCCAGTTAGTTAATATACAGTGTTATTTTAGTTTCAGGCGTACAGCAGAGCGATTCCACACTTCCACACATCACCCAGGGCTCATCTCAAGTGCCCTCCTTAATCCCCATCCCCTATTTCACTGAATGGCACCCAATGTAATATTGGGTCATAACAGCACTCCAAAGTGTCATCAGATGGGGACTCAAAGAACTCAGGAGTGGAGAGGCCTTGGTGAAATTGTTTTTAAACAGTAAACACATTTAAATAAAGGTCTAAATGTGAAGAATTGGAAAAATTATGTTTGGTAGTACAGAATCAACTACGGAGTGTATTTCTATTTCTATTTTTTTATTTTTAACTTACTTATTTGGAAGAGAGAGCCCGCGAGTGGGGGGAGGGGCAGAGGCCGAGAATCTCAAGCAGCTTCCGTGACGAGCACAGAACCCCATGCGGGGTGCAGTCTCATGACCCCAAGATCATGACCTGAGCTGAAAACAAGAGTCAGACGTATAACCAACTTTGCCACTCAGGTGCCCCCAGGACTATATTTTTTAGGGGCACCTTGGTGGCTCAGTGTGTGACCTCTGCCTTCGGCTCAGGTCACAATCTCAGGGTCCTGGGATCGAGCTCTGGCATCGGGCTCTCTGCTCGGCGGGGAGCCTGCTTCCCCCTCTTTCTCTGCCTGCCCCTCTGCCTACTTGTGATCTCTCTCTCTCTCTCTCTCTGTCAAATAAATAAATAAATAAAATCTTTAAAAAAAATAAAAAAATTTAAAATAAAACGTTTATATGGTAAAAAAAGAAAAAAGAATGTAATCTATAAAATCAGAGTGTGAAGAAGATGAGAAGAGAAGAAATGTAAGCAAATTGAGTGCTAGTGACATCTTCTTTCATAGTGTGGAATCAGTCTATACCAAAATTCAACTTGTAGCCAATGGAAAAAAAAAAACACAGACTCAGATCACTTAATGGTTTTTATGATCTTTTCACTTTTTTGCTACAGGTGTCTTTCAGGAACCAGTATTTCTTGGGGTCATACAACATTTATTTGAAAGTTAATACTTCCTTCAGTTCACTTCAGTCTGTGTTTCTTCCATTAAATTCAAGTAAATTTAGGTCATTAAAAATAGCAAATATAGTGGGACGCCTGGGTGGCGCAGTTGGTTGGGCGGCTGCCTTTGGCTCAGGTCATGATCCCGGCATCTTGGGATCGAGTCCCGCATCGGGCTACTTGCTCTGCAGGGAGCCTGCTCCTCTCTCTGCTTCTGCCTGCCTCTCTGCCTGCTTGTGTTCTCTCTCTGTTAAATGAATAAATAAAATCTTTAAAAAAAAATAGCAAATATAGTATGATTTGATTCTCAGATACTTGCATTTCTTTCTTTGCCTCTTCCTCCCTCCCTCCCTTCCCCTTTCCTTCCTTCCTTCTTTCCCTTCTTTTTTGTTTCCTTTCTCCCTCTATCAGTCGTCCATTTGTGCATTCATGCGTCCATCATCTGTCCATTCACCACTCATCCATTCACCCGCCCACTTATCCATCCAGCCATCTGTCATTCCATCCATCCATCCACCCACCCACCCATCCATCTTTCTATCTTGTAGATGCTTATAAAAGGGTCTGGAATGTCAGGCTCCAAAGGTTACAGCTGTTTTTTAACCTGGATGGTGTAATTTGAGATCATTTGCTTCCTGCTTCTTTGACTTTTTTTTTTTTTTTTAATACTCCCGGAACTTTTTTATAAAGAGCTCCTCTCATTTTTATTTTAAAAAATGTAATGAGATGCAGAATCTACTTGTTGAGAGCTCAGGGACCAGGAGAAGAGGTTCGACACTGTGACTCATACCGGCCCAGCAGCAGTCTCCTGGGTTATATTTCTATTACCAAAGACCAAACTGCTTCCAGCTGGGCTTAGTGACTGAGCTTCAACCCTTTGAGTTCAGACAGTCTAGATCCCAAAGCAGCTGTCTGAATGCAGAATGTCTTTGGCTCTTATCCTGTTATTAGTGGGCTGCAGAATTTTCCCAGTGTCTGATACACACACACACACACACACACACACACACACACACACACACACACACTTCATTGTTGACCCTTTGTGCCACCTTGGCTGCGGTCTTTATGCTTTTGTGCCTTGATGTCTTCATTTGCAAAAGAAAGGTACTTGTCCTGCTTCCAGCTTCCTTCCAGCTTTGAAAAAGAAAAGATGCTTACAGAAGATGCTGATTAACCTTATCCTCGCCAACAAGGCTGATAGGATGTACTGAAGTTACTAAGAATGTTTTGATAGGAAGGCTAGAGTCTTATTTGCTTACCTTTCGAAAAACTTCTCTAGTGATTGTGTAGATGCTTAATACCAAGTAAGAATTTGAATGGCAAGGGCACCGGGGAGGATGAAGCTGTACAAATTCCTACCCGAAGAGAACCAAGCCCATACGCTCATCCTGAAAATATTTTTACAGGCTCCTTATACACTGAACTGTAACTCTTCCTTTTAAATCCAGGCTTCTCTCCTTCTTGATTTGTGTCCCAAATCAAGCATTTGGCTGCAACTAAACTCACATGCCCAAACAAGAGCAAATAGATAATAGAAGAGGGAGAATAAAATCTCCTTTCCTGGTTCTCTTTACCTTCTATGTTTCCTTCAGCTCTCCTCTGATTTCTTTAGGTCCTGGAATATGTGACAACGTTATTGTTAGACCCAGTGAGGCCTTTCCCTTCAGGTTACTGAGTGGCAATTTTGGTGTCCTTCTAGAATTGTCAGGAGATAATAAGCATGTCAGAGTTTACTAATCTCTAAATAACCCAAGGTCAGAGAACCAAAATACATTAATTTTTTTCTTTTTTTTTTTTTGACATATATGTGAAATCTGGGAATACTCATCAAAATAGCTTAAAAAAGCACTGCACAATAGAAATAGCTGTGCCACATATGTCATTTAGAGTTTCTAGTAGTTAGGGACGCCTGGGTGGCTCAGTCGGTTGGTTAAGTGCTTGCCTTCGGCTCAGGTCATGATCCCAGGGTCCTGGGACCCAGTCCCGCATCTGGCTCCTTGCTCCGCAGGGAGCCTGCTTCTCCCTCTGCCTGCTGCTCCCCCTGCTTGTGCTCTCTCTCTCTCTCTCTGACAAATAAATAGATAAAATATTTTTAAAATATTTAAGAAAATAAATTTTCTAGTAACCATATCGAAAAGTAACAAGAGAGAGCTGAAATTAATTTTAATAATATATTTTACTTAAGCCAGTATACTCAATGGTGTCCTCTCAGCATGTAGTCAGCATAAAACCTGATAAATGTGGTGTTTTACATTCTTTGTACTGAGCCTCTGACATCTGATGTGTATCGTATACTTCTAGCACATCTCAACTCAGACTCGCCGCATACGAAATGCTTAATAGCCACATAAGGCTTGTGGCTACCATACTGGGCAGCACAGACCTCAAAGGTTAGCAGATTCCATGTATTTGTGCTGACATTTCTCAGACATCTTCAGTTTTTTAAGAACCTGTACCCAACGTGTGCCTGGATCCTACAACGTAAATCCTATATCGTGGAACAGGTTAACTTCCCGTATGCAACTTCAGATATCTGGCATCACAAAGAACTTGGAAGTAAAACAGAATGATATTCCTCCTATGGATTTTGCTTCCTCATGGCAAACCAGCTTGGAATCACATTTTAAAAACTCTCCTGGGGGAGCCTGGTTGCCTCAGTCGGTTAAGCATCTGCCTTCAGCTCAGGTCATGATCCCACAGTCCTAGGATTGAGCCCCATATTGGGCTCCCTGCTCAATGGGGAGTCTGCTTATCCCTCTCTTCTCTCCCTTTGACTCTCCATCTCTTGTGCGCTCTCTCTTTCTCTCTCTCTCTCTCTCGTTTGCTCTCAAATCAATAAAATTTTTAAAAAATAAAAATTCTCATAGGTGCACAGGGAGCGGCCGTGTGCCTGGTGTTTTTATGCGTGAGGCAGTACGCAAATTAAAACTCAGTAAGGTCAAGGTGGTCAGACACGCTGCTACAGAAAATGCTTTGAATACTTCTCAAAATCTTGAAGGACATCACTGGATAAATTCAAGGGAAAACTTCCTGGGGAGCGTAAAGCCTTTTTGTAGAGCGTCATTGTTGTATTAAAATTGTCAGACGGTCCCTAACTATGACCAACTCAGGAGCAGCTGTGGACCTGTCCCAAAGTCCTATAAGTGACTATTGTCCTCTAACACAGTGAGAGAAGATTCCCACAAGCACTGAGCTGTAGAGAAGGTAAGCCTGCAGTTCCGTGGGAGAAATTTATCTGTGCGGTTCAGCTTTCGGCACAAAGGCTCCTCGCAAAACTCTGAGCAGAAACACTGCCAAGTGGCCTGGCGCCTTTTATGGCTGACATTTACTGTTCCCCCCTGTCTTTAAGTCAGCAAATATTAAGAGCCGCTGCCACAGACCGCGTCTAGTCACGTGCAAACCCCGAAAAAGAAATTGTCATTCATAGTCACCGATAGAGTAGGCTCTCGCATTGAACCAAACACACATGGGCCTTACGGCGTCTGGCATCTCAGTTCAAGAGCGAATTTAGTGATGCCAATAGCCAGCATCTTTTGAGATTTCTCTGTTTACCAAGCACTATCCTAGGCATTTGCTATGCGTTATCTCACTAATGACTCAGAGAAGCTGATGGTTATGATTCACTAATGACTCATAACCTGAAGGTTATGATTCTCCCTTATTTACAAACGAAGGTATGAAGCACAAAGCCTCTGGGTGATTTGCTCAAGGTCCCCCAGGTGGCAGGTGATGGAGTGTGGGGTCTACACCCCTGATCTGTCTCACTCTAGAGTGGGTACTTGGCTTCATAGCCAAGGTGCCGACGCGGGCAGAAATCCTACGGAAGGATGGGGAACGTGTCAAGAAAGAAGAGAAGAGGGTAAGGGTGCCGAGAACTGAACCCTCCTCTTCCTTGTAATCAGGTTCCTGCTCCCTCCTGCTGCCCGCTTCTGTCTTATGCCCCATTGCTGATGCTTGTTTAATCCTCTTTTGACCTCTTGGGACCTACATGATCTCCTAGCGGCATTAGGAGCTCATAGAGGCCACTGACATGAACTGTCCCTTTGGTTAAATCAAGGGCTATTGGGAGACATCGAGTCCTCCTATTTCATTCTTAATCCAAACATCTTACAGAGTATTAAAGGTGCTATTTTGGGGAGACTGCTGGAACTCCTCGTCGTATGAAACAAACACGAGTGTCGACAGCCACACGCACGTCTCAGGTTCATTTCATTTTGCCATTGCAAAGTGGAATCATAGTAAGGCTATAAGAAGCATTGCTTTCTACACAGCTTCAACCTTAGGAAGGAAAGAGAAGACTACATATTTAGGGGTGGCCTACGTAGAGTAGTTGTTTGGCGGTCGAGTGATATCATGATGATACCTAATGATGTTGATCCTTTGGATTAAAAAGGATGAGAGTCTGTCTAAAATCAACAGGTTGTTCTAAGCTGCTACCGCTCTTTCTGAGGCTGGGCTGGTTGTGTCACTGCTATTTTAGGGGCCTCATATTTTCCCGTATCGGTCCCAGGCATTTCTCCCAGATCACTGTTGACATCTTGTCTACGTATCCAAGGTTTCTTGGCTATAGAACCGTGGGACCGCCCCCAGCCCAAAAAAAGGCAATAAAAAGTAATTGAAAGAAGGAATAACATTAAAGTTTTATCATGGCCTCCACGCACCTATATGATATACCCCTGCCACCCTCCTCACCCAGCAACACTCTAGTCCAGCCACTCAGGATTCTAGTATGTTGAGTACATTCCTACCCCAGACCTTCTGCACGTGGAGACAGATTAAAGACGGCCACAGATTCTCTGACGTTCCTTCCACGGAGAGGCAGAAGTGGGTTCTACACACCCTCCCTTTGAACCTAGGAGGGCCCTACCATTGCTCTGACCAGTAGAGCATGAGCGAAGTGATGCTCTTCCAGCCTGGGGGCTCAGGCCGCAAGAAGCCACCAGAATCCACTTCTTTCCTGGAACGCTCACCCATGGAGTCTTGGGCGACACTGAGGAAGGAGTCCAGAGACCCTGAGAGCACCTTGCTGAAGAGGACACAGAGAAGCCCACTGGTCACCCGGCCCAGCTGAATCCAGCCTTCCGGCCATCCCTCCCAAGGCACTAAACTAGGGAGTAGAGCTACCTCGGCTTCAGCACAGTCGAGCCTTCAAATGACTCCAGCCCCAGCTGCTGTCCGCCGCCGCCCCACGAGTGACCTCCAGCAAGCACGGCCCAGCTGAGCCCAGTCAACCCGCAGGACTGTGAGAGATGAGAGGAGATTAATGTTTTAAGCTGTGAAATTGTGGGGTTATGTCTTTCTACAGCTAAGGATAACCAAAACACACGGCCTATTTCCTCCACTTGGGATGCTCTTTCTCTGGTCTCAACCCAGACACCTCCTCCTCAGGAAGGCCTTCCCTGATTACTCTATCTTAAGGAGTAGCCTCTCCCCTCCCACCCACCCCACCCCAGCCCCCGACCTGGTATTCTCTATCCCGAATTTGTCCCTTCCCTGCTTCATTGTTCTCTCACAGCACTTAAAATGCCTGACATCATATCAAACATGTATATGTTTTTTACCTGCTTTCTCCCCAGGGGCAGAAATGTTTTTTTCTATTTTGTCCACTGCTGTATCTCTGGCACTTGGATTGGGATCCAGCGTACAGTAAGCTTTAGATAAATGTTTTTTGCGTGCATTACAGAAAGAATGGGCCTTTGCCCCTATGTGAGCCTGTCCCTTTTAGAGCACAATTGATTGGGTGTTGCTTTTAGGGCAAAACTAAGGACTATACTAGTCCTATAGAAAAATAAGCGCCTGGGACACCTGGGTGGCTCAGTTGGTTGGGTGTCTGCCTTCGGCTCAGGTTGTGATCCTGGGGTCGTGGGATCGAGTCCCACGTAGGGCTCCTTGCTTGAGGGGGAGTCTGCTTCTCCCTCACTTTGTCTGCTGCCTCCTCTGCTTGTGCTCCCTCGCTGTCTGACACATGAAAGAGAGAGAGAGAGAGAAGAAAAGGAAAAGAAAAGAAAAAAGAAAAAGGAAAAATAAGTGTCTACCTTGTACAATGTCAAGAAACCTGGAGTGCCTCCCATCTCAATTCACCCACCACCAGCTCCCACCAAAATTCCACAGCTGATGATTACTTTCTTTGTCCACAAGGTTAAACCACAAACTTACAAATACAGAGGCAAATAACACAGAAAAATCCTCGTCCTCATGTAACCTGCATATTAGCTGGAGAGGACAGGCAATAAACAAACAAATAAAATACACAGAAAAAAACAATTTATATACCTAAGATAGAGTTAGAATTAACTATGTTTGATTTCATATTGCTTTTCACTTGCAGCAATAGACACAACGAAGAAAGATGGTAAAGTGCGAAATCAAAAAATGGATGCTTAGGATGAAGTTAATTCATATGTACCAAAAATTCATACACTGCTTTGTCTGAAATTTTCCAAATGTTAATTTTGTTTTACCCTCTCAACTCTAATAGGCATATGAGTTCATTTTCAAATGTATTTTAGAGTTAAAATTCAGTTAGCCAGAATTATGCAAAAAGCTTTGGGTCTTAAAATCTGTTACTTTTCCCATGTCAAGATTTAATAATTTCTACAAAGGGTTCAAACTTTTTAGCCAGATCTGTTAAATCTCTCAAACATTAAAAACAAGGTGTAGTAAAACATCCACTCAGCCACTTTTGAAAAAAATATATACAGTTGACCCTCGAACCACGTGGGTCCACTTATAGGTAGATTTTTTTTTACAGTGCAGTACTGCAAATGTATTTCTTTTCCTTATGATTTTCTTTTTTCTTTTAGAGAGAGAAAGCTTGCCAAGGTGGGGTGGGAGAGAATCTTAAGCAAGCTTAAGATAAATATATCCAACATGGGGCTCGATCTCACAACCCTGAGATCATGACCTGAGCCAAAATCAGGAGTCGGACGCTTAACTGACTGAGCCACCCAGGCTCCCTCTCCTTATGATTTTCTTATAACATTTTCTTTTCCTCACTTATTTTATTGTAAGAATATCGTATATAATACATAGAATGTACAAAATACGTTTTGATCAACTATTTACGTTATCCGTAAGGCTTCCAGTAGACAGTAGGCCATTAGTAGTTAAGTTTTTGGAGTCAAATGTTATCTGCAGATTTTCAACTCTGTGGTAGTTGACCCCCTAACCCCCACATTGTTATATAAAATCAGAAGGTCATGTGTGCTGTGGCGAATGGGGGGCCTTTGGGAGTGGTGTGAGAGAGTGGGATCCTATTTCCAATAGGGTAGTCTGAGGAAAGGGGACATCTCAACGAAAGCCTCTCCTCGGTGGGGTTTGCATGGTATACATACCAACTTATTGTCACTGAGGAGAGCTGAGGGATGAGCACAGTCTGTTCTCCTGAGCCATATACCCAGGCCCCAACACAGCACGGGAAGGTCAGATAGTTGGCATCCAACGCTAAATGGCAGAGGGTGTGTAGACAATAACGAAAACTGGCTTATGTGCTAGGTGATAGGAGAAGCCATTGGAAGGTACTAAGTTTTCTCAGGGGCAAATAATTATGGGGTGGGTGGGTGTGTGTGCATGCACGCACATGCATGGAAATGGGTATTTCTTCTTCAGTGTTTCACTTCACTCCAGCCACCATTCTGCTCTTTTTTCGGGGATAGATACCAAAGAAGAATATACATCCTTCCCTTTGAAGAGCTGATTCTCTTTCTTCATTCGTGCCTTTCACCAAGAGCCCACTAAAATAAAAATGCCATATATGATCATCTTTTTAAGACTATGTGTCCTATTCAACCTGGAGCTTCTCATAAAAGTGAGGTTCAGCACATGTTGGGAAGGCTTACGTTGTCACCACAGTTATATAATACTTCATCTCATTAGTTGGTGATGAAAGTATTCTTAGGGTCCTGCTTTGAAGCCCATAACATTCTATTCAAACTGATGTATATACATTTAGGAAACTTTAGGGTTTTCAACAGAAAATTGGTAATTTTGAAGAGGAACATTTTGAAACCACGCATAGACCACCCTGCATTTTTCATTGCCATGGTCAGCATTTAAGCCAACTGTAAGTCACTATAAGGTAGCTAACACCCTGTGGCCTGCCCTGGAATTTGAAGGAATCATATGATACAGTATCCCTGAACAACATTTTGAAATTGAAGTTATGCATAAGCATGGTGTCGGGGTTATTTTAGGAATCTTCTAAGTTAATAGCTTAATTTTGAAGAAGTCTAAATGATACAGATCAAAGAAAAACAAAATGCTTGTACAATGAGACTTCCTGAGCATAAATACATAGGGTTGCATATGGAAAAGGCGAGATAGTTGAAAAGAATGTCAGGAAGGAGAAGGAGGTAAGTGCTTACATATTTAACAGAAGCCATGAATTATAATATATCTTAAAGAGCATCTCTCCCAGCTATGAAAGAGATAGCCTTTGTTCCAGTAGTTTTTGCTGATCTCTTCCAGCAGCTCCAAGATATGTTGGAATGATTGTATCAAAGCTCCTCATAGCCTTAAAAAATATATATATGTTATCAAGTGTATTTTGGGGGACAGTTAAAAGGCAAAACTAATAGTCCATCTGTAATAACATAGAGATTGAGGTCATAGGCTTAGAACTCAGAGGCCTGGATTCAGATTTCCAACTCACTATACTTTATTAGCTGTGTGATTGGAGGCAAGTGGTCATTGAGAGAGAGAAATGAATTAAATTTGTAAAATCTTGAAAGACTCCCTGGTACCTCGAGAGTGTTCAGAAAGTGTTAGCCATAATGATGATGGGGTTAGTGGGGTAATTACAGTGCTTGCCTATTACAACCCTTATTTCTCATACTCACTTTCTTCTAGCTCATGCAATATTTTTTTTCCCCAGGAGTATAAAATGTCCTGGGGCTCCTGGCTGCCTCAGTTGGTTAAGCATCCGCCTTCGGCTAGGGTCATGATCTCAGGGTCCTGGGATTGAGCCCTGCTTCGGGATCCTGCTCAGCAGGGAGCCTGCTTCTCCCTCTCCTTGTGCCACCACCCCCCCCCCCCCCACTGACACCGCTTGTGCTCTCTGGCTCTCTTTATATCTCTGTCAAATAAGTAAATAAAATCTTTTTTAAAAATAATATAATATATAAAATAAATCTTTTTATAAAAGAATATGGACGTCAAGCAAAAGTACCACTTCAGTGAATTTCTTTGAAAATGCTTTCTTCCTGAAAATAATACTCTCAAATAAGCAGATGCCTCTGGGATAATCCTTTCATCTCAGTGCAATGCATCACGTGTAAATTCCTTAATGTGTCTCTAGCGTGTCTTCCACGTACAACTCACAAATTGCCTCTTTGCCAGACTTGTCTCTTCCTTTATCTGAATCTCACTCCAGATTTCTCCTGCCGCGTCATCTCCTTACTAGACCCCAAATGTTCCTCCCACTGGGATCTGCCCGGCATCCTTCTTTCTGTCTCAACAAGGGATTCTCCCTTAAGTCAACACAGTTTCACGCAAGGGATTAATGTTCTTGGAGGCAAAGCTCCTTTGGAGGCCAAGGAAACCCTTCTATCCATGCACTGAGGCTCTTTCAATTGATTGCATAATGGAGTTCTTCCTTCAAAGCATTGAATTTCTCTTGGAGGAATTTTCTGACTCATCTAAGCGAATCATCATTTTGGTTTGTACCATTAGAGAAAGTAAATATTTTCCTCAAATAATTTATGGAGTGTGGGCGCCTGGGTGGCTCAGTTGGTTGGGCAACTGCCTTCGGCTCGGGTCACGATCCCGGAGTCCCGGGATCGAGTCCCATGT
>CM052801.1:33401684-33656471 GCA_028533885.1 Nasua narica | reverse complement strand
TGTAGAGGGGAAAGGATGGAGCGGGCCTCCCTGTTCCTTGTGAAGTCCGTTCATATACCCATCCCGTGACACTTGCTGGGGCCTCTGCCGGAAGTGCCGTCCCCCTGTAGACAGTCGCATGATTCCCTCTCTGTCCTCTCCTATTCTTTCCCTCAAATGTCACCTTCTCAGGGAAGCCTTCCTTGACTGCCTTATTTATTTATTTATAAAAGATTTTATTTATTTATTTGTCAGAGAGAGAGCAGAAGCACAGAGTGCCGCAAGCAGAACTGGCAAAGGGAGAAGCAGGCTCCTTGCTGAACAAGGAGCCCCCTCGCTGAACAAGGAGTCCAATGTGGGATTTGATCCCAAGACCCTGGGATCATGACCCGAGCTGAAGGCAGATGCTTAACTGACTGAGCCACCCAGGTATCCCACTGACTGTCTATTTAAAATTGCAGTCAACCCCAGGGGCGCCTGGGTGGCTCAGTTGGTTAAGAATTTGCCTTCGGCTCAGGTCATGATCCCAGGGTCCTGGGGTCGAGCCCCGCGTCAGGCTCCCTGCTCAGCAGGGAGTCCGCTTCTCCCTCTCCCTCCCCCACCCCCAGCTCATGCTCTCTCTTTCTCTCTCAAATAAATAAATATATAAAATCTTTTTTACAACTTGCCATCAACCCCAAACCACCAAGACTTCCTCTTTGTCTTTCCAGCTCTCTTTTTCTTCATAGCGCCTATCACCTTCTAATACACGATGTGATTGTCTTATTTCTTTTGTTTAGTGCCTGGTTTGTTAGTTTCCAGATCGAAATGGCCTTCCAGAGAGCACAAGCAGGGAGAGTGGCAGACAGAGGGAGAAGCAGGCTTCCCACTGAGCTGTGAGCCTGATGCGGGGCTAGATTCCAGGACCCTGGGATCATGAACTGAGCCGAAGGCAGACGCTTGACTGACTGAGCCACCCAGGAGCCCCAAGAGACCTTCTTTAAATCAACAGGGCAGTGGCTCATAGAGCAGAGGCCTGAGTAAGAGCTCAAGCCCCGAATACACGAACCTGAGGTTAAATTCTGTTCCCACTGCATATAAGCTGTGTAACCTTGAACAAGTTACTCAAGCTCTCTGTGCTTCAGAACTCATCGGTAAAATGAAACCACTGGGTTGCTGTGAGAATTAAGTTAAATAATTTAATGAAAACTCTTAGCCCCGTGGTGTTTCACAGTTACAGTTAAGAGGCTGGGAAGTTTCGTGATCAAGAGTACCGGCCTTTGAGTGTCTGAATTTAAATCCTGCTGCCACTTGTTAGCTATAAGACCTTCAGCAGATGGTTGTTATTTCATCTGCCTCAGTTTCACCAGCTAAAAGGTCGTCGTGCAGATCAAGGAATCCACACATGTAAAGCGCACCGAACAAATCCCGAACCGAGTACATGCTCTGTGTTAGCTGTTGTCATCATTGTTTGTTATTATTATTCCTGCGGGGCTTTGCTTAATATCTTGGCCATCACCGTCCCCCTCTTCCCCATTTCTCCTTACATGGACAATTCCAGACCTTTCCCGTGCTCCCTGGTGGCTGGCTGGTTCCAGAACCTTTGCAGTCGGAAGACTGTGTCCATGCCAACTCATGGTGCTTAGAAATGTGAACAGGTCCCCCACCCCGGGTGGCTCAGTCGGTTAAGCGTCCGACTCTTGATTTCGGCTCAGGTCATGATTTCAGGGTCGTGAGATCAAGCAGAGCGTCGGGCTCCGTGCTGGGCGTGGAGCCTGCTTACGATTCTCTCTGCCCCTCCCCCACCCACTCTCTCCCTCTTAAAAAAAAAAAGTGAACACAGGAACAAAGGAAGAAAGCCATTTGCTACATGGAGTTTACAGAACTTCCTTCCTTTCTCCCCCATGGGCCAGATTTTATGTCTTTTCTTCCAAACTGGAAATAGAGATAGAAAGTAAAGCTCGGTCCTCCGCAAATTTGTTTATGCCCTAAGCATCGTCCTTGCCGATAGCCATAAAAATAAGTTCTGGAGGGCTAGGTGGCCTGCTCCTGGTCCCCAGAGGGACGAAGGGCAAGATTGCCACGAACAGCAGAGAGGACATCCTGAGAGGGGAGAGGTCGCTCTCGAGGAGCTGGAGCTAAGAAGGGCCAGGCCACCTGTCCCCTGGCAGAGACCCGGAATAAAATGCCAAAGGGACTTCCTAAATGGGACAGAAATCAGGATGTGGGGGTCTTTGCCTCCAGAGAACTAGAGTCAGGAGAAGAGCAGGCTCTCTGGAGCACTGGAGGTGATGGGAGGGAGGGGGGGCATCCCCCGTCCAGCGGGGTTCTGAGAGCCACTCACCTGGACTGGGGAGTCCAGCAGGCAGATATCAGATGATTTTACTGAACCTGCTGAGGCTCACGGGCTGCACAATAAGGTCATGTGACCATCAAGTTGGTCGCTGGTGTTCAACAAGTTTGCTTTACATAGTCAAACATAGGCTGCCTACGAGAGACTCATTTTGGACACAAAGCCTCCTGCAGATTGAAAATAAGGGGGTGGAGAAACATTGACCGTGCAGAAGGAGGTCAGAAAAGAGTAGCAATACTTGCATGTTTTTGAATGCGTTCCCTCTATTCCATTATCTGTAAGATGCTGATAGATTGTCATTATTCTCTTTTTGATGTTGGGCGGAATTCACCAATGAGACCATGGGGTCTTGGGCTTTTCTGGGCTGGGAGATTTTTGAATCCTCATTCAACTTTCATTCTCATTACCAGTCTAAGATTTCCTATTTCTTGGATTCAAGACTGATGATGATTCAATCTTAGGAACTTGTGCAGTTTTAGGAATGATCTGGTTTTCTTTCTAAGTGATCTGATTTTTTAGAACGTAATTATTGCCAGTAATCTTTTATCACACTCTATTTCTTTTTTTTTTAAGATTTTATTTATTTATTTGACAGAGAGAGAGGTCACAAGTAGGCAGAGAGGCGGGCAGAGAGAGAGGGGGAAGCAGGCTCCCTGCCGAGCAGAGAGCCCGACGTGGGGCTCAATCCCAGGACCCTGAGATCATGACCTGAGCCGAAGGCAGAGGCTTTAACCCACTGAGCCACGCAGGCACCCCTATGACACTCTATTTCTGTGGTCATCTGGTATCTTGTTTTCCATTTCCCAGTTTGGTTTTTTGAGGTTTTTCTCTCTCTCTCTCTCTCTTTTTTTTTTTTTTTTTTTGCTTAGTAGTTAAAGCATTGCCATTTTTGTTTACTTATTTATGAAAAAACTGGTTATGACTTTCAATGTTATGCTACTGTTTATTCTGCTGTTTTGTTTACTTTTGATTTTTCTTTGTTATTTCCTTCCCTGTGAAATTTCAGCTAAGTTTCTTCTTTTTCTAGTTCCTCATGGTGTCATGTTAAGGTGCTTATTTGAACTGTTTTCCTTTTTTTTTTTTTTTTTTTAAAGATTTTATTTATTTATTTGAGATAGAGACAGTGAGAGAGAGCATGAGAGGGAGAAGGTCAGTGGGAGAAGCAGACTCCCCATGGAGCTGGGAGCCGGACGTGGGACTCGATCCCAGGACTCCGGGATCATGACCCGAGCCGAAGGCAGTTGCTCAACCAACTGAGCCACCCAGGCGCCCTGAACTGTTTTCCTTAATACAAGCATTTATAGCATAAATTTCACTTAAACATCTGCGTTTGCTGCATCCCATAGGTTTTGAAATATCACATGTTATTTGTCTTTTGCTCTGAGACATAATTTGATTATCTGTTTGCTTTCTTATTTGGCCCATTGCTTGGGTAGTAGCATGCTAAGTTTAATATTTACATATTAAATACTTGATGTTTACAGTGTAGTTTTTCCAGTTCTGTTTTACTGTTGGACTTTAGTTTTGTACCATCATGGTTGGACAATATGCTTCGTAGGATTTCAGTCTTTGATTTGTAGTATCTGTCTTGTCTCTTTTTACGTGATTTAACCAGGGGATTCTTCCATGTGTATTTGAGGAAAACGTGTATTTTCTTTTTCTTGGATGGGATGTTTTATATATATCTTTTAGAGCCATGAATTTTTTTTTTAATTTTTAAAACTATTTAAGAGAAAATGAAAAGTCAAACATAACTCTTCAGGCTGAGAATTTTGATTCTAAGGATTTATCCAAAGTCAATTAATCAAAAATGTGGATGTGGATTTATAGGTAAGAAGTGGTTGTGTAAATGAGAGGACATTTATCATGATCACAGAACCGTCGGCAACGGCTATTTTAGTGAGCCCATGCTGTTTGCTATGTATAAGCACTTTCACATTCTTCAGAAAATTACCAAGAAACTCAAGTAGCTTTTCCTCATGTGACTCTATCTATATTTACCACGTTAGAGATTAAAACTGAGAATTTTAAAAAAATACTAATTCACCTAAAATTAAACAATAACCCGATGACAATTTAACATATTTGTATGAAAGAAGTAATTTCTAAAACAAAAATAAAATGAGTGAGTGGCATTGATTAACATTTTTGCATCTCTTTTTCACATCTGGCTTGATAGCAAAGAGCTGGATTCCCATATCTACATTAGCATTCAGTCTGTTGCAGTATGTTATTTTGGTTGGAAGAAATGAAGAAAATCCTCTTGCCTGTGTGCTGGAAAAAGGGAGACGCTCACAGACTCCTCGAATGGACTTTAGGGACCCTGAGGGGTTCCTTGGATCACAGTTCTCTCTGCGTACACGGAATATTGTGTAATAATCAAGGGAAATATGCTTATCGAGTAAATAAATGACATGGGAAATGTTTAGGATACGATATTGACTGGAAACTAGCAGGACAATAATTGTGTGTACAATAAGGCCTCAGGTGTTATATGCATAGAATATAGGAGAGAATGAAAGAAACGTAGCTGAAATGGTAATACCCACAATAGATTTCTGTTTGGTGGGATTATGAATACTGTTTCTCTATAGTTTTTTTGTCATCTAAAATTTCTTTAGTGGCACACACGCGCACACACACACACACACACACACACACACACGATATGTCACATCAAGCGTGGCTCTTGGGTGTCGCCTTTCCCCCACCAGAGGGGACATAGGCTTTTCCGAACTGTTTTACCTCTCCACAAGCACCCATCCTCCCTGAAGTGACCCCCAAAGAGCTTGGACTCCTCTATATCATCTGTTTGTCCCTAAATTCCCTCCACTGTTTCTTCCAGAGAGCCCACAGGACGTGTGCCTTGGTCTCAAACCCCGGAATATCCCTATGGTGGTGTTCCTTCCTCATGGAGCTTGCTACGATGCTTACTTAATTTGTATCACAGGGGTATTTTTTTAAGATGTTTATTTATTTGGCAGAGAGAGAGGCAGCGAGAGAGGGAACACAAGAAGGGGGAGGAGGAGAGGGAGAAGCAGGCTTCCCGCCGAGCAGGGAGCCCAATGCAGGGCTCGATCCCAGGACCCTGGGATCATGACTTGAGCTGAAGGCAGGCGCTTAACAGTCGACTGAGCCAACCAGGTGCCCCGCATCACAGGGATTTTGATGTTAGTTACCAGTATATACTTACTGGCTGGTGGATGGTTCATGATTATTTGACATTTCCAATCCACCCCCCCCCAACACACACACACTTGTCACCTTGACAGAAAGAGATAAAAGCACAAGCAGGTTGAGGGGCGCCTGGGTGGCTCAGTCTGTTGAGGGTCTGACTCTTGAATTTGGCTCAGGTCATGATCTCAGGGTCCTGGGATCGAGCCCCGCATCAGGCTCTCTGCTCGGCGGGAAGCCTGCTTCCCCCTCTCTCTCTGCCTGCCTCTCTGCCTGCTTGTGATCTCTCCATCAAATAAATAAATAAAATCTTAAAAAAAAAAAATTGGCTCTTGTTTCCATTCCCATGGGAACTCCTGTGTGGACGTAGCACCTCCAATTCCTTGGGAAAGTTTGCTGGGCTCTGTTTCGTGGCTCTTTCTACAGATGCTTACGTTCCTACCACTGGTTACTCACCCCCTTCCAACCTGTGTCACATTTACAGTTGTACTTTTCTGACCCTCCAGACGCATAGGGTCCCCTCACTCTCAGGTTTCTGCAAGTATACTTCACTGACAAGTGAGATTACCTTAGGTAACCCCACTTCTGCACTCACATTTAAATTTTGCATGGGAAGGGTTCTAATCTCAGAAACCTTTTTATTGTCTGTGGGGGTTTGGGGTACCATATTTATTTAGGTGACAGAGAATTGAGTTGGAAATCTCTACGCTGACAATTAAGTAGGGTTTTCTCCGGACACAAGGAATTAAAACACGTAAGTCGGGGGCGGGGGAGAGCGCCTGGGTGGCTCAGTCGGTGAAGCATCTGTCTTCAGTTCAGGTCATGATCTCAGGGTTCCGGGATCGAGCCCCCGTATCGGGCTCTCTGCTCAACAGGGAGTCTGCTTCTCCCTCTCCCTCTGTCCCTTCCCCCTGCTTGTGCTCCCTCTCACTCTCGCAAATAAATAAAAAATCTTTACTAAATACATAAAACATGTAAGTGTGTATCATATATTGAAAAGTAACATGATTTTGCTTGCAAACATTTAACTATTTTTACATTGTACTAAATGTTCCCTTTTAAAAATAACTCTTGTGTTAGGGCACGTGGGTGGCTCAGTCGGTTGATCATCCAACTCTTGGTTTCGGCTTGGATCATGGTCTTGGGGTCGTGAGATTGAGCCCCAGGTTAGGCTCCACACTCAGCAGAGAGTCTGCCTGAGAGTCTCTCTCTTTCTTTCCTCCCTCTGCCCCTCCCCCATACTCGAGTTCTCTCTCTCTCTCTCAAATAAATAAGTAAAATCTTAACAAGTATATAAATAAACAAATAAAAATACCTTGTATCTCACAGGGCAAATCGTACCCCTTCAGGGGCCCCTTCCCACCTGTGTGGAACCCAATTGCATACCTAGATCATAACAACCTCTGGAGGACGATGGATGCCATGGGCCGAGAGGTAAAGCTTTCTAATGTATTTTTCATAATAAGTTTAGTCCTTCAGAGAAAGAAGGGACAGTGTATCAGCAATGCCTAGCGTGTCGTCTGGTACATAATATCTCTTAGTAAATAAAGATTTAGGAAATGAGTGAATGAACTGGTTTTTAACCACTAAAAGAATGAGATGTCCACAGACCACTGGTTATACACCACCAGTGGTGCGGGTGGAGGCGGGGGAGAGGGGGAAGAGAAGATCACATTCCATTCAGCCTTCCTGGGATGATGTTTCTAATTTAGACAGTCCTCAGGACGGAGCAGAATAAGACTTCTAAGGTCTTTGTGTCGCCATCTTGCTCAGACCTGCAACCCATAAGTAAGCACACACAGCTTGACCTGAAACTCCCATTTAGTCAGGATTTGGTGCAGCTGTCTGATCCATGTTGAAGGGCTGAATTTATGAATGTTCTCTCTAAATGAGTAACTTCGTAATCGATATTTGGAAATGGCCCCATTTCATCATGCCCTCCATTTATTATGCAGCAAGTATTACCATAAATTCAATATGGATGCAGTGGTATAGATCTATAATGGGAAAGCTACACAGACAACATTGGTTGTGCCGTGAAAACCATGAGTGGGGGAGTTTGGAAAGCTTACATTTTCCCTCTTCAACTGGAGTTTCTGATACTCTTGAAATAGTTACGTGAAATGGAAAATTGCATTCATTTTTTTCCCCTCTGAATCCCTATTGGACTGTAGATTCCCAGTGACGCCCCGTGGAAGGCACCCCTTGCAGAGAAGTGGGACCACATGACGATGAAGGAGCTGCTGGACAACATCTGCTGGACAGAGTAAGACTCACCATTAAGCACAGACACTTAACCATCTTAACCACTAACCATCCCTCAGGTTTATTTAGCAGTGCCATTCAGCAGGTTCGGAACTGCTTTGTGTCTAAAACCATCCCCTTTGGCTGGGTGGAATGCTACAAAATATTGAAACCAGATTCTGTCCCAAGGATGTCTATACATCTTTGGAAGAGCGATGCATCACAAAGGTGGTATTGCCCCATCAGGTCCTCAGAACAGACCAGAACGTGCCACCATCTTATGTAGAACAACTTAAAGATGGCCAGCATGAAGACCTCATTTATCAAGTTGTTGATATAGGAAAACTTTTGTCCGCCTCCCCGCATGGTCGAGTGTAGAGATGGTGAATGAGTGTATGCATCTGAAACACGTTATGGAATGGGGTGCAACTCTTCAAGGCTTTGAAGAGGAACTTCCAGAGAAGTTCTCTTGATAACTTGCAGTTGTAGAGGAAACATGCATGGCTGGACTAACCGCTCCCCTTTATTGAAAAACATATAGCTTTCAGAGGAGATGTTCACAAGTCAAGCTTTAAATTCTGGTTGGCAGAGCTGGGAGCTGGCTACAAATGGTGGAGGCAAAATAGACAAGACGACATAGAGAGGCCTCGCTGCTCTTGGACAGCAGGAAAGAAGGAAAGGATTGTAAGGGTCCCAGCACATAGTGAATTTGTGGTAAACAGCATAAATAGGAGAAATGGAAGCCAAGTTCAAGGAGACGGTCCCATGATGCTAAACAGCATTAGTTGAGAATATGTCTGGCTCTGGGGTTGATGAATTCATTCTTTAGGCATTAGGGAGGGAAGGTGGACACTGAGAACTAAAAATAAGAACAAGTTTCTAGGAATCTCTGAATTTAAGAAAATGGAAACAGTCAAAAGACACAATATTTACAAGGTGTCCGGGTGGCACAGTGAGCTAAGCGTCTGACTCTCAGTTTCACTCCGGTCATGATCTCAGGGTGGTGAGATGGAGCCCCACGTCAGCCTCCACGCTTAGCACAGAGTCTGCTTGAGATTCTCTCTCCATTTCCCACTGTCTCTCCCCCTGCCCACTTTCTCTCTCTAAGATAAATAAATAAATCTTAAAAAACATGAAATTTACATACTTTATATAAATTCAAATTTTTAGAACTTAGCTTAAGAAGGAGAAAGAAAGGAAGAGAGAGAGAAAGGCATCCAGAGAGAGGGGAGGGAGAGAAAAGGGAAGAAAGAGATTCAAAGCATTCTTTTTAAAAGGGAAAGTCTAAATACCCAAAAATAAAAGATTGGTTAAATTAATAATGAGGCACCAAAAGATGGAATACTTTACAGTCTTTTAAAATCATGTTATAGAGGGCACCTGGGTGGCTTAGTCGGTTAAGTGTCTGCCTTCGGCTCATGTCATGATCCCGGGGTCCTGGGATCGAGCCTCGCATCAGGCTCCCTGCTCAGTGGGGAGTCTGCTTCTCCCTCTCCTCCTTCCTCTCCCCCCACTCATGCTCCCTCTCTCTCTTTCTCTTAAATAAATAAATAAAATCTTTTAAAAATCATGTTGTAGAGAAATATTTAATAGCTCAAAAATTCATAATGTTTAACACGTAGAAAAGCAGGCTGTCACTGAGTATATACAGGATGACCTATGATCTCCTTTTAAAAAGGAAACTGTATATGCAATGCAAAAGCCATGGACATCCATCACAGTGTTTTTTAACACTTAATATTACAGTGCAAACATTTATCAATGTCATTGAAAATGCATCATCAAATATTATTATTTTATGGTTGCAGAACATTCCATGGAAAGTGACTACCATGATGAATTTATCCATCATCATCCTGTTGGACATTTTGGTTACTTCCAGGTTTTTGTAATTGTCATTATTATATAATACTCTGTGCTAAACATCTTCGTGCTTTTCCTTTGACTTCAGCCTTTGAAAGCAACCAATTCCGGAATAGTAAAATCCTATTATTGTCATAAAATCAATGCCTGTTATTAATTATATCTTTTTAAATACTTATGCTATTTACCACCTTTTTTTGAGAGTGCAGTTTGCAATTATAACTTCCTTTTATTGTAATACAGTTTCAGTATTTAAATTCTATACATTGGATTTTATAAACATAGTAAGTATTTAATTATCTACATTTGTTTTAGAACTTCCATTATGAAAAGCTTTTCATAAATTCAGGAAAGTCTTTTCTCTTCAGAGAGCTTTGAAGCCCCTTGAAGATAGGACTAACTATATTCATTTGGGATTATAGAGGTCTGAATTTTTCACCATAGCTCTTGGCCTAAGCCCACCCCCCTTAGTGAATATTCTAGATTGTTGGCTGACAAAATAAAACATTCTGAGATATAAAGATTATATAAACACAAGGTGATTTTTAACTTTCCCTAAGCAAGATCTACATGCTATCATTTTCTGGTTTTAAAGGAAGTAGTCCCCAAAATGTCCAACCTATTGTTACTAAAACTGAAGCACAATCATATATTCGAAGAATAATGTTGACCAGTCTTTCAGTTACTATCATTTAAAAAGTGTTTTTCAAAAAAATAAATAAAACTAAAATAAAATAAAATAAAACAAATAACAAATAAAACGTGTTTTTCAGAAACAGGTTACATTTACAATGTGGTCAAGGCTATGTAAATACACTTTTCAAAGCCTATAACCAAAAAAAAAAAGGTCCCAAAATGAAACCAGTGTTTATCTCTGGGGAGGGGGGGCAAAAATAATGGAAGACACTCATCCTGTCACCTTTTTACTTTATGAATTTTCCAACTTTTATATAATGTGTATGTATTTTTCATGTAGAAAAAGATAATAACATTTATCTTTTAAAAGTCAACAGGGCAAAGAACATGAAAATATTATTGCACTAGCTTCTTTGACCTTCCATCCATCAAATGTTGTTCTTCTCATTTCTTTTCTCACTAAAGCTCCCAGTGTAAGTCAAATAAAGGATTAGGAAGGGCCTGGCCCTCCAGACAGAATTACTTTGAGATCTCCCTCTATTTCAAGCCAGGATGATTTCTTTCCCACCCAGCTGGCAACAATAACAACTAGAATCACAACAATATTTTTCTGCTTAATCTTGGCTGTCTTAGCTGGGCCAGTGTCAAATTTTAGTTGTTTATTACTCCCTTGACCTTATGCCCCCCAAATTCCCTTATAAATTAAGGGAAAAAAGAATAGGATATTGGGAAACAGCAAAGGATGTTTTCACTTTGAAGTAATCTTTTTTAAAGATTTTATTTATTTATTTGACAGAGAGAGACACAGCGAGAGAGGGAACATAAGCAGGGGGAGTGGGAGAGGGAGAAGCAGGCTTCCCACCAAGCAGGGAGCCTGATACGGGGCCCCATCCCAGGACCCCGGGATCATGACCTGAGCCGAAGGCAGATGCTTAACGACTGAGCCACCCAGGTGCCTCACTTTGAAGTGACATTTTAAACTCATGTCTGGGTGTTTGCTTTAGATCGATGCCACAAATGGCCTTTGTGAAGAAAACGCGAGTCAGCAATTTCTCTCCTTTCGGTTATCATGAGGAATCTTACAAAACTCACTTTAAGTCACTTCAACATGTGTATTATCCTAGTTTCAGGCTAAATGATGGGGACTGTTGCAAACATGCTATCAGGTTGTTAGGGCTGCAGACATTGTCAGGAACTGGTATGTGTGTTGGGCCTGATTCTAGAAACTTTGAGAGTCAAGGTACACCAGCGTAGAGATGTGGTCCTTGGTGAGTATTTGTACTTTCGAGCTTGTCAGCTGCCTAATTATAAAGCATTTCTAGGTAGTAAAAGCATGAGACTGGAATCAGGCATGATTTGGTTTGAAGTTGTACCATTTAGTAGACTGTGTATAACATATTACTAACCTCCCTGAGATGCAGTTTTCAGGCTTGTGAACAGGGGTGAAATTGCTGGTAAACTCTGCCTCAGATACAAGCAGATTAACATCATGCAAAGCTTATGTCAAAGTCAAAAGGGGGGAATTGGCTCTCACTAAACATGTCCCAGAGTACACATTACTACTGGTGAATTTTAGAAAGGTTAAATAGGGGCGCCTGGTTGGCTCAGTCAGTAGAACATGCAACTCTTGATCTCAGGATTGTGGGTTTGAGCCCCACGTTGGGTGTGGAGATTACTTTAAAAATAAAATCTGAAAAAATAAAGGTGGTAGATATAACTGAGTTGTTGGGATTGCAAGAGATCACTCACTTTCTGATCTGCCTTGAGATAGGATATAACCTTTTGCTGTTGACCTGCCAACCCCAAGCAAAAGTTGACCTTTCTGCGCTCTATTAATTGCTCTCCCCCTTATCCATCCTCTGAGCTTGTCTTACATCAGACAGTAAAATAACAGAATAAATAATTGGGACTAGGGTCACCTGGGTGGCTCAGTCACGTGAGTGTCTAACTCTTGATTTCAGCTCAGATCATGAGCTCTCTCCCTGTGTCAGGCTTTGCACTCAGCACAGAGTCTGCTTGTCCCTCTGCCTCTGCTCCTCCCCCTGCTCTCTAAAATTTCTCTAAAATAAATAAAATCTTTTAAAAAAATAACTGGGACTAATTCTGTATTGGGGAATAGCACCTAGCATATCCTTTGCACATTATAGATAATTTATTTAATTTTTAAAAAGATTTTATTTCTTTGAAAGAGAGAGAGAGCAAGCACGAGTGGGAAGGAAGGACAGAGGGAGAGGGAAAAGCAGGCTCCCAGCTGAGCAGGGAGCCCGATGAGGGACTCCATCCCAGGACCGCAAGATCATGACCTGAGCCGAAGGCAGATGCTTAATTGACAGAGCCATCCAGGTACCCCCATGATGGATAATTTAAAAATAATGTTTAACTGATAACCCTTTTTGCATTCAGTCATCCAACAAGTTAATTATTGAGTGCTTACTATGAGGCAGACACTATTTTATTAAAGGGGACACTGGTGAGCAAGAAGGTTAAAGATTTCCTGTTCTTGTTGGTTAATATTGTAGTAGGGGAGACAGGAATAGAAAATAGTGAACCAGTAATAAAGATAATTTAAGACAACAAAAAGAGTTCTAAAGACACTATTCTATGGTAAGATGATAGGGAATGCCAAGGTACTGGTAAATGGAAGCTGGGGTTCATTTTCAAGAGGTAGAAGAGTTTGTCTTTCCAAGGAGACAACAGAAGTAGAGAGTGTACAGAATAAGGTAGAAAAAGTAGGCCTTGGCTAGATGACTTGGGGCTTTGCGGGCAAAGGTGAAAGATCCAAATTCCATTCTGGTTTCGATAGGATGCCACTGGTGGGCTTAAAGCAAGAGAATGGCATAACTCGATTTATACTATAGAAAGAGCACCACAGTGGGGAGGGGGCTAAAAAGCTTCTCCATTCTTTGAGCACGGTGAATGGACACCAGGTAATGATAAGTCGAGGCAGAGAGACCAGTCTAGAAGAAATAATTGCAATACTTCTGATAAGAGATGATGCTACATTGGTGGTGGTAATGGTGGTGTGAGGTGGTGAGAGACAGTGGGACATCCTGGTGGATTGGGCTGGGGGGAGAGTGAGGGAAAGAGAGAAATTAAGGTTGATTTCTAGAATGTTGGCCTTAGCAGTCGGATGAGTGGTGATACCTTTTACTGAGACAGGGATCACAAGAAGAGGAGCAGACGTGTCGAGAGAAATCATGATACCACAGAACACAGAATAAGGACTGATCCTGAATAAGCTGTTTGGGTGAAGGAGAACATAAATCTCATTCCCACAGGCTCTGGCATCACGTTTTTTAATACTGGATTCTAGTGACAATTTTCTGCCACTTGCCAAACTGTGCTAAGGTTAGCCAAGTAAATGGATTCCTTGAACAATGTCCAGAGCATGAAGAAGATGTCCTCCCACATTTGCTAACTGCGCTCTCGTTTCTTTCTGAGCAGATCTGCCAAGCAGCTGGCCACTCTCTTTGTGAACCTGTGTGTCACCGCAGAGACCCATGAGGTCTCTGCGCTCTGGTTCCTGTGGTATGTGAAGCAGTGCGGGGGCACTACCAGGATCATCTCCACAACCAATGGAGGGCAGGTACTCCTCCATCCCTCAACTGTTCCAACGGAGGCCCACCATGCCTAAATAAAAAGATGGCCGTCATCCTTCAGTCATGAACGGATGAAGCAGGAGGCAGGCTTGTGGACTTTAGAAATTTAAGATGGCAGCTTCAAGGGGCTTGTGTGAAGGACAGTCTGTTGTTGGGGATGCAACATGAGAACCCGGCAGCCAATGGGGCTTTAAGATTACCTCGCTACCTTGCTACACTCTTTTGCAATTTTCCATTTGGATACGCGTCTGATTATCATTCAGAAAGTTCACAGGAGGCCATCTGACGAACATAGCTTGAGCACTTCTTGGAAAGCTCAGAAAGGAAAGTCAGCAACAAACGCATTTTCAATGTCAAACACACACACCCCACACAAAATCCATTCTCTCATGCTTTCATTTGTTCATTCATTCATTCAGTCCCGGTTTCCTGAGCCCCAGCACTGTGTAATGCTCTGTGCTAGGCCTAGTAGGGAGTGAAGTTGAGATCTTAAATAATATGCTTGCTGGTCATTTTCTTTCCTTTCCCCTTTCTCATCATCCCCCTTGCTCCTCCTTCCTCTCCCCCTCCTTCTTCTCCTTGTCTTTCTCCTCTTTGTCCCTCTCTCTCCTTCTCCTTCTTCTCAGACCTAATTGAATAATCTTTTACAAAATTACCTGGACTGAAAATTGAGGAGAAGGCAGTCAGCACAACTGTGTGCCTAGCCATGCAGAACATTCGGAAGGAACAAGCATGTGACCCAGGATGAGAAGGGCAACCTGCAACAGAGTAGGGTGGCCTGGGGGTGGCTAGGCCAGGGAGGTTCTCAGCCTGAGTAACAAGGGATGGGAAGACAGGCTTAGGTACGCTCAGGCATATGTGGTCCAGCTGTAGGTGGGACTTCACCAGACCCAACAACCCAACAGAAGAATCTAGATGGGACACAAAGCAGGGGTAGTCGCCAGGCAGGTGGGACATGGGGGTCGGGCTGAGGATGTCCAGCCAAGGGTGGAGCCTGGGAATCCATAAGAGCATGGCCTAACAGTCACCTAGTTAGAAAGCCCCTAATTTTGTCAAAAGCCAGCAATCGCTAGTTAGAAAACAACGGTCAAAGACATGACTCACCAACAGCAAAATGCAATTTACACATCTCACGGAGAGATATGTGAGAAGAACTTGCAACCGAATCATTGAAACCCATTCCTGTATTGCCTACCCATCTCTTGAGTCCTCTTTTCCTTCCAGGAGAGGAAATTTGTGGGCGGGTCTGGGCAAGTGAGTGAGCGAATAATGGACCTCCTGGGAGACCAAGTGAAGCTGGAGAGGCCCGTGACCCACATTGACCAGACAGGAGAAAATGTCCTTGTGGAGACCCTCAACCATGAGGTGTATGAGGTAATCAAGAGCCTTAAACTAGGGGCGGGGGCAAGAATCCCACAGGTAACCAAAGCTTAAGTAAAGCCAAAAATGTTCCAGAAGTCATAGACAATCCCTTTGCCAAAGCAGAAAAAGCTACCTCTGTCTGAAAGAAGGGAAAACAGAACCAGGATATTTGGGGAGAGGGCGGATTTACAAAATCATATAGTATCAACCCTATGTACTGGGCTCCTATGTAATTAGATACCAAAGAACATATTTGTTTAATAAATAATAAATATCAAGTGCTTTCTATGTGTCTGGCATTGTTCTAGGACTTGGGAACACAGCAGGGAACAAAACAGATTAAATTCTCTGCCTTCATTTGGCTTACATTCTAGCGAAGGAGAAAGGCCATAATCAAATATGTGGTTAAGATATAAAGTATCCCAGATGGTGGTAAGTACTATAGGAAAAATCAGTCAGGGAAGGGGGGGAGGGCGTGCCAGAGGAGGGTGTACCAAGTGAGGGGGTCAGGCATGCAATTTTAAATAAGGTCATGGGGGAAGGCCTCACTCAGAAGGTGATATTTTAACACAGAACCAAAAAAGATGAGGGGTTGAGCCATGCGATCTTTCCAGGGAAGAGCATTCTAAGTAGAACAGCCAATGCAAAGGCCCTGAGGTAGAAGCAGGCCCAGCATGATGAAGGAACAGCAAAGCGGTCAAATGGCAGAATTAGAGGAGTGAGGGGAAGAGTAATGGGAGATGAGATCAGAGCTGTCACAAGTGTCCATTTCTATATATGGCCTTAGAGATGAGTGTAAGGAACTTGGCTTTGACTCTGATGTGAAGGAAAGTCGTGGGAGATTTGAACTAGGGAACAATAAGGGCTAATTTTGGTCTTAGCAGGATTCTTCCAGGTTTTCTGTTAAGACACCCGAGGGGTGCCCAGCCGGCTTAGTCAATGGAGTGTCACAACCTCTTGACCTTGGGGTTGTGGGTTCGAGCCCCATGTTGGGTGTAGAGATTAATTAGAAATAAAGTCTTTGACCAAGACATTCCAAGGGGGGCCAAGGGTGAAGTGAAGGAGAAACATTAGGGAAAAAATACAAAAACAGCCCATGAGCATTGTTTAAGCACGTTGTTTTTCTTCCAGGCTAAGTATGTGATTAGTGCTATTCCTCCTGTTTTGGGCATGAAGATTCATTTCAACCCCCCGCTGCCAATGATGAGAAACCAGCTGATCACTCGTGTGCCTTTGGGTTCAGTCATCAAGTGTATGGTTTATTATAAAGAGCCCTTCTGGAGGAATAAGGGTGAGTATTATCAGAAGGTCCAAGAAACTTGGTGCAAAGACATGCGTCTGCACGTAACTGGCTTTATTAGAATGCTGGACATAAGACGTCCCCAGCAGGTGCTGAGTATCGTTCTAGCCAATTGAGTCTATTGGCACAAACTCAAGGAATTAACTTCCCTTGGACTATGACTGACTCTTTTCATAATTTACTATAAAGTCTTGTTTTATTCTGCCGCAACATCTTGTGAAAATAGTTACTGTCACTTTCTTTTTAAGAGTGAGGCCTGACCAAGCCGGCCGGAAGTCCGGTGTGCATGGGCGGGACTCCTGAGTGGTCTACCTACAAGTGATAGAAATGTCGCGGGTGCCGCATGGTTTGTCCCAGCATGAACGTGACTTCTCTCTCTGCCCCTTTTCCCTTCACTTCTGCCCAGCGTGCCTGCATGGCTCCGAGGCCAGCTTTGCTCTGGGAAGGAAGTGTCTAAGGAGCCACTCCATCCAGAAAGCAAGGCCTCCATTCAGGACAGCCCAGTGCCCTTCTCTAGCACTCTGTTCAGTCTAGCTAACCCCACACCATCAATGCTCATGCTCTCTTTTCATCTCTTCTTTTTTGACTTAAAAAAGTCAATAACCGATGATTCCTTGGCTATTTCTCTTGTACCCTTAAGTCTTCTTGAGTTCTTGGATGGACTTAAGACTTTTCTTCTTCCCATACTTCAGTTTCTCTCCACGTTCCTCCTGTCCCTGCACACTTGGGGAGCATGCAAGCACCCCTCAATGCAGTGGCTCACTGGGACATCGATTCTCCTGGGTACACAGTGAGGGGATGTGGAAGAGAGAGAGAGAGAAGCAAGTGCAGGTAAAAAAACAAAACAAAACAAAACCCTTCAAGTGTGTCTGCTCACACACAGGTTGAGGGCGGAGAAATACCCTCCAAGCTCCCTGTTCTCTCTTCGTCCTTTTGAAACCCTCTCGTCGGATATTTTAGACAACATTTGTTCCAGAGTCCTCCGTACAACGTCAAATTTGGAGCGAAGTGATGGAGGGGAATGAGAGAAGCACTTTGGACCAGAATGAGCTGACGTTGTTTCCGGAGTTGTTCTGGAGATCATGGAATGAATGAGAAGGGTTTGGATGCTGCAGAGGCTAGTTATCCGTGTTCTCTCTGTCCCTTCTCCCGGAAACCAAGAGCTAGTTGGCTTAGTCTAAGTGGTTCCTCATAAAAAGTGAACATTCAGTCCCTTCTATTTTATAATAATGGACTAGTATTTTTTTTTACACATCTTTGGTTTTATCTGATTTCTTATGAAAGAGGAAGCAAGATGAGACACAAGTCCTTTTTTTTTTTTTTTTAAAGATTTTATTTATTCATTTAACAGAGAGAGAACACAAGCAGGCAGAGAGGCAGGCAGAGGCAGAGAGAGGAGCAGGCTCCCCGCAGAGCAAGAAGCCCGATGCGGGACTCGATCCCAAGATGCCAGGATCATGACCCGAGCCAAAGGCAGTTGCTTAACCAACTGAGCCACCCAGGCGTCCCACAAGTCCTTTTTTTAAAAAAAAAAAAATTATTTGTCAGAGAGAGCACAAGCAGGGGGAGCAGCAGGCAGAGGGAGAGGGGGAAGCAGGCTCCCCGCCAAGCAGAGAGTCCGATGCGGGGCTCGATCCCAGGACCCTGGGACCATGACCTGAGCTGAAGGCAGACACTTAACCCGCTGAGCCACCCAGGTGTCCCCAGGGCACAAGTCTTAATGACAGAGAAGACAAGATTTTATTGAACTGTGGTCTGGACTAATTCATAATATCGCATTGCTTTATTCTGCATCAAGAAGCCTCTACAGTTTGATTTTTCACAAAATGTTGGCTACTCAACCTTCCTTTTGACATCAGTTTGATTTGCCTTCATTATTTAGAGTGTATCATCTTGTATTTGGCCTTTGTGCTTTCTAAATTAAAAATGTGTGCTTCACAGTAACTATTATGGGTAGTTTGATAAGGTGATGAATATCTTTTTCCATTTTGCTATTTTCCAAGATTACTGTGGAACCATGATTATTGAAGGAGAAGAAGCTCCAATTGCCTACACGTTGGATGATACCAAACCTGATGGCAACTATGCCGCCATAATGGGGTAAGGCACGCTTATGGTGGTGTGGACGCTATTCGGTGTTGACAAAATATTCCCGTACTATTAATAAATGTGTGACAAATTTTGTTAGATAATTTTTTACCCAATGGGTAAAAATCTCCAAATCTGGCAGTAGAAAAATTCTTAATGCCTTTAAAAATGTAAGGTGTTCCAATGGATAAATATTTAACAAGGAAGTAGAATATCAGTAACATTCTAAAATTTGTTATATCCATTTTCTGCTTCATATTTATTGCTGGGGGTAGATATACTTTGGTGAGCTATCTTTTGTGAAAGCATAATATAAAGATGACTTAGGGTGTTCTACTCAAAAGGGCTTCTTGTGGATCCTGTGTGGACATCGGTGGTAATTATGTGGGATGCTGAGATTTTCCAAGTCCCGCTAGAAAGGCACCAAGGCCAGCCTAGTCCTCAGCCGGGCAGGGAAAACCAGCACAGACTGGGGACATCTTGGGGGTCGGAACCTGGCCCAGATTGGTGGTTACCTAAAGCAGCCAAAATTGAGATGGGCCCTAAGATATATATAAACTTATTTCCAAGAGAACCCACAGGTGACAACAGGGAGCTCAAAGCCAGTTGTCAAGTTGAAGGCAATCATAAGGCTAGAGATGGAGGCAGATTTTAGAAGGCTAGAGAGACACCCTCGTGAGACAGAACCAAGGAACAAGGCCTGGATGACCTTAGGTGAACATTTGAGACCAAGGGCTCATTGTTGTTGGCCATCACCCACGTGGGGGGAGGCAGGCCAATCATTGTATTATCTTAGGCAGAAATGATGGAAGTCATGTGTGTTTCGTCCCTCAGATCCCTGAAGCTGAAGGTGCTTGTCAGCTTCAAGAATATAGCCCGTGAACAGCAAAACATTGAACAGAATAAACTAGTATATAATTTGTTTCCTCTGGTTGACTTTTCTATTTGTTCTCTAGGCACGTGTGTAGCCATAGAAATGGAGGGGGCGGGATGAAAGCAGCCATTAATTTCCCCCCTTTCTCTTATTTGTATGTTTTAGATTTATCCTTGCCCACAAAGCCAGAAAACTGGCACGTCTTACCAAAGATGAAAGGTATGGAACAAAGTGCCTCTTCTCTCTTCTTTCCTTCTTTTCTGCCTATTCACCTGCCTTTCCATTTTACTTAACTTTTTGACTTGAAGACTGCCTCATAACGTGTGCTTCTAAGACTACGTGTCTGCGATGTTAATTCTGAGGGTCTTGTAGGAAGGCACAGGGCCGATGACTTAAGAACTGAGTGTTCAAATTAATATTTATTGAGTTTGTTGTACATAAGATACCATGCAAGGAGCTAGCTGGAATACAAAAATGGACATAGCCCAGGGGCTGAGAACGTACGGGGGAAGGAGATAACCAGGTAGACAAATGACTGCAAGGCCAGGCTGTCTCTGCCTAGCTCGCGTGAGTGATGCGTAACAATTACAGAATATAAGTACGGAGGGACGCGTTTCTCTGGAGGTGGCAATTTCTTCCAGCAGTTAATATTCACCCCAGCAATTATTTATTCCCACATCATTCCTGATGCATATTTACCAGCCACAAGCCTCTGAATTACTTTATAGCACATTCCTTCCCCTCCATTATCCTGCTTCTCGTGACTGTGGTCACTGCTGCTCTTGGCCAGGCGTATGGATGGGGCCACTCACCTAAAAAAAAAAAATCGTCCCTGGGATATTAAGATCCATCAAGGTAGGAGGTTTTTTTTGTCTGCAACAAATCTTTTCCCAGTTTATCTTTTGACCATGCTTATGGTTTATAAGAAAGCGTTGACTTTTTATGAGGTGAAATTTACCAGTTTTTCAAATCACGCCTTCGGAATGGTCTCGCGTACAATGAGAAGACTTTGCCATTCCAAGATTATTTTAAAAACCACTCACTTTCTGATTACTTTTCTGGTTTCATCTATTACGTCGAAGACCTTGGATCCTCAGAAATATATGTTGGTGTAAGAAGTCACAGAGGAGGTGAACTTTGTTTCCTTCATGAAGAGCTCTTTGTCCCGGTGCCATTTTATTGAACAATTTGTCTTTCCTTCATAGGTTTTAATAATACTTTTGAAAATCATTGCCTGCCTCTAGATCATCTCTAAGATTCTCTTCAGCATTCTGTAACCATCAGACTTGAAATAACTATAATCTCACATCTTACCTAATAATAACTATTGGCTTAACGTCCCAACTCCCCCATGAAACTAAATTTCTTAAGAGCTACCATTGATTGAACATCTATTATGTCCCAAGTCCTTACTGAGCATCTATTATGTCCCAGTTATTATAAAGCATAACTTTCTATGCCGTGTGTCAGTGGTTCTCAAACCTGAGACTCATGCGGAAGCTTTGGGAAAGCACTGTTTCCCACCATGGAAGAAAAAAAAAATCACACCAGTTTGTTCAGGGAACTAAACCTCAGAGAGCTTAAGTAACCTGCTGAAGATCTCATAGTCTTTGAGAGGCAGAAGCAGAATTCAAGGCTTTTCCTGCCCCTTCCTCTTTCCACTCTGCCCATCACCTAGCGGTGGGGCGGTAAGAGGAAGAAGGGAAGCAAGGATAGTGTCCGGATCCCCCCACCACCACCAGAATTTCGAGCACTTCACAGACCGACAACTTAAGAGGTACCGACAATGTCTCCTGAAAGAATGACCAAATTGTCGGGTGCCCCCGGCGATGCGGGCCATGTATGACTTTCTCTTCCTTCATATTGTCGGTGATCACGTAGACTTCAGACATTTGAAATAGAACAAAATGTCTTGTCAAAAAATTAAAATGAAATGGCAAGCGGATGCAGAAGCTCCCGGGGTCTTCGAATGAAGGGATGGGTATCTCTTTTACTTTCCTTCTTTCTTCATTTGCCCCTTTGTCTTTTTCTCCCCATCCTCCTCCCATAGGATGAAGAAACTGTGTGAGCTCTATGCCAAAGTTCTGGGCTCCCAAGAAGCTTTGCAAGTAAGACCATGTTTCACCGCTTTCCTCAGAGAGAGACCCCCGGTTTTGTCCTCAAGGGGCTACCAGGGATAGGCTCATGCAAGTAGGGTTCTAGAGAGCTCCTGTGTTCTCTGATGGCTCAAGAATCCCACAACACTGTTGTGTTGTGGGCGATGCTACACTTGCCCCCGAGTTCAGCACTCTGCCTGGAGCAGAACGTGGGGCTACACCCCTCCCACCTCTGTCCGAGACTTAGAAGAACAAAGCTTCTCCTGGGGAGATCCAGGATCCTAGCAGCTAGGATGGAAATGCAAAGAGTTTTTTTCTTTCTCTCCAATCCTATAAAAAGATGAGGTTCTCATTTGTTTATATGAACTAGCATATAAGCATTCCCTAACACCCCTCCACCCTCCACCGTCTCAGAGATACAAATCGGGTGGCCTGGCCCTTTCCTGCACATCCCCTTTTCTCTTATTTTACCCTTGAACATTAGGGGTGCAGGAAAGATAACGCTGATTGGCTAAGGGTGAGCCCTGCCAGCCAAGTTTCACAGACCCCTTCGGAAGTAGCCTGAGAATGAGGACCTTTCGAACTTCAAGTTACACAAGGACTAGCCCCAGTCGCTGCCCAGGCAGCGCGAAAGGCAGGATGGGGTGAGATCCCAAAGCCACTGGTGTGGTAGAGACATTTGATGACCACCAGAGGGCGCAATGCGCCCCTAACCAGTAGATACAACCATCTCCCTCATCCATATTTAAAGCAATGAATTGGTGTTCTCGTGACATGCACCAGACTGCGGGGACTTTTAACGTTTGAACATGGATTAAGTCACCTTTTGAAAGCGATTATTAAATCTGGTTATCCATGAAGCATTTGAAGACAATGGAGACCCATGTACAAATGAACGCCTTAGCGTGAGAAAAATCTAATGAGGAAGCTAAGAATGTTTAACTTGTTAAGCCTCTTAAATCCAAGTCTCTGCAGTGCAAGCCAGGACCCGGTTGAGCAGCTTCATGGCTTAATCTTCTTGCTTCCACACTCATCTTGCTCAATTTCACAGCAGCTCGCTCCCTCCCTCTTAGGTTGGTGTAGCTTTCCAATTTGTCATCTTTGTTCATTCTTTTTTTTTTTTAAAGATTTTATTTATTTATTTGAGATAGAGAGAGATCACAAGTAGGCAGAGAGGCAGGCAGAGAGAGAGGGGGGAGCAGGCTCCCCGCCGAGCAGAGAGCCCAATGTGGGGCTCGATCCCAGGACCCTGTTCATTCTTTTAAAGCACGATTTTCACACACACACACACACCCCACCCGCACTTGATGTAGGTGAAACTCATGCTCTTGAGGATTTTTGGAGTTCCTCAAATGAGACTGATTGATTGATTTGGAGAGAAACGTAGTAATAACGAGGAATGTGTTTTGTTTCTTATGTGTGTGTGTGTGTGTGCTTCCGTAGACCACTTAACAAATTTATTTTATCTATTTTTTAAAAATATTTTATTTATTTATTTGAAACAGAGAGAGAAAGAGAATGCACGAGGGGAGGAGCAGAGAGAGAGGGAGAAGCAGACTCCCTACCTACCGAGCGGGAAGCCAGACGCAGGTCTTGATCCTGGGACCCCAGGATCATGACCTGAGCTGAAGACAAGACGCTTGACCGTCTGAGCCACCCAGGCACCCCTAACAAGTTTAAATACAAGCATAGCCTCTAGGCTCAAGGGTAGTGCGAGTGCAATAGCAAGACCATCAATATACACATGCTAAAAAAAAAAATCATTTCATGTCTATTAAAAATGACCAGTTTTTCTGTTTCAAAATGTTGTTCTAGATACTTCCACCGGGTAGATCCTCAAGTTTTCTCGAAGTTAATGTTCTGAGACAGGCTCGGGCTGAGGCGGTGTGTCACTGAGATCCCTCCAACGACCTGGGACGTGGTTGTTTGGGGAACCCCAGTTGGAAGGGAAAGCAGTTGCTCTCAAAGTCCAAGAACAGTTGAGCACATTTAATGTGGGAAAGTCTCTTTTTTTCCAAGAAGAATGTGGATGATTCATTGCGGCTGATAAAAATGAGCTGGCCCTGTGCTTGTTTGCTCTTGGCACGAAGAGGCGCGCTTGCTTTATTCTAGTGTTGGTGTTCATTGTGTGCAAGGAAGCAAGGCCCAGGAGCAGGGAAAGGGCAAAGATAAAGTCCACCCTCTCTTCTGAGTGGCTGGAAACAGCCAGAGAAGCATGCCCCCGAGGTGGTTGTGGCCCTCAGATGTAGAGAGCACGAGATGTGGCAAGACCACCAGTGACCTGGACCCAGGGACACCCCTCAATGAGGGCCTCGTGTTCTGTAAATAAGATACACTTTTTAAAAAGATTTTATTTATTTATTTGACAGAGAAAGAGATCACAAGTAGGCAGAGAGGCAGGCACGGGGGGGGGGGGGGACAGGCTCCCCGCCGAGCAGAGAGCCTGATGCGGGGCTCGATCCCAGGACCTTGAGATCTGACCTGAGCCAAAGGCAGAGGCTTTAACCCACTGAGCCACCCAGGCACCTCTGTAAATAGAATGCATTACACACGACTATCCAACGTGCCCTAGGTGACTGCATATTTCTCAGGCAAAACATTTTTTCAAAATCTATTTTCAAGCTGACATTTTTCTTTTAAAACTTGCTATGTTGGTTTTCGTGTCAAAATAATGCTTAATGATAAAGCTTATTTTAGTTATTTTAATAGAGCTTGAGCTTTGCAAAATCATAGCTAATGTTTTGCCTGTTCGTGGCAAAAACAAGTTTTTCAGACCAATAGTTGTTTGCAGGAGCCTTCATCCGTAGAAGTGTCTCCAGCCCGTGAAAAACATTTGTTTTTGTCCATGTAGTTTTCCTTAGCAAAAGCTCACTTCCACCAAAGACATGAGTCTGGTCATCCTTTGCCTTTGACAGATGACATTTTTCTGCTGTTCTCTCTGCTCCAACCACACCAGTCAGCCTAAATCCTTTTTTAAACTTGTCTTGAAACCATTAGGCGCTAACAACTTTTTTAAAAAGTAAGACCAGCTGAAACGTGGAATGAGACAATTGCAGTTCATGAACGTTTCCTGAGACATGAATGAACCAAGTGAGAGAACTTTCTCCAGTCAGAATGTCTTCCAAGTTTATTACCAAGGACATTTACCTGCCCAAAGACATATCTCTAAGAACATCAGGCTAGTAATAAGGCTCTCTTTCAGACGTATATTGGTTCTTCGATGTGATGCCCACCAGGCTGTGTTTCATTTATTCTAGAGTAGATGGCTTTGTTTGAGTCTCCTGCGAACTTTTGTCTTTCTCTCTCGCAGCCGGTGCATTACGAAGAGAAGAACTGGTGTGAGGAACAGTACTCTGGGGGCTGCTACACCACCTACTTCCCCCCTGGGATCATGACTCAATATGGAAGGTAGAGTAAAAGCATGCTAAGCTCTCACTGAAATTCCACGAACCTGAATCCAAGCTCTAAATGAGTTTATGGAACCCTTCTCCCTTTTTATCTTGTAAACACTAAAAATGAAGGGAGGGAGGGAGGGAGGGAAGGGAAGAAGGAAGGAAGGAATCTCCAATTTCCTTTGTATCTTGTGAATCTCCTGGGTAAACTCTGCACTATGGTGGTGCCTTGCACTCTGGATTCTTCTAAAAGAGCAATCCCAATCAATATAACCAATGAAGGTGGCCACATAAGAATGGGAATTTAGATAGTCAGCGGGTTCCCTTACATTGTCAGAAGAATTATCCTTATACTGGGGATAGAGCTCAGTAAAATTTTCTTAAAATGGAACTGTCGGGGCGCCTGGGTGGGGCTCAGTCGGTTAAGTGTCAGACTCTTGGTTTTGGCTCAGGTTATGATCTCACGGGTGGTGGGATCAAGCCCCGCATTGGGCTCCAAGCTCAGTGCAATCAGCTTGAGATTGTCTCTCTCCCTCTGCCCCTCCCCCCACTTGCGCGAGTGTGCGCGCGCTCTCTCTTTCTTTCTCTCACTCTGTCTCTGAAGTAAATAAATAAGTCTTTAAGAAAGTGGAACTGTAGAAGTACCTGCATGGCTACAGCATTAATAAAAGCAATCGTCAAGTCAGAATTTCTTAGAAGTTTATTACAAAGGACACTGACCTGCCCAAAGACATAGTTCTGAACACATCAGGATAATAAAGCTCTATTTCCAACCTCTATTGGTCCTGCAATATGAATTCTAGAATGGAAGTGCAGGGACTTATGTACAGTCCTGATTCTACCAATAACCAACTTTTCATCCTGGACAGGTCACTTCTCTCTGGACCTTACTTTCCTTGGCAGGTGTATGAGAAAACGCAAGATGGCAATCAAGGAATAATAATCCGTATGTTAATGACAACGTGAGGGATTTTTTGTAAAGACTGATTTTATTTATTTATTTATTTATTTATTTATTTATTTATTTAGAGAGCGTGAGTCGGCGAGAGGGGCAGAGGGAGTGGGAGAATCTCAAGTGGCCTCCAGCTGAGCTCAGAGCCTGACGCGGGGCTCAATCTCACCACCCAGAGATCATGACCTGAGC
Source organism: Nasua narica (assembly GCA_028533885.1). NCBI lineage: Eukaryota > Metazoa > Chordata > Mammalia > Carnivora > Procyonidae > Nasua > Nasua narica. The sequence continues at coordinate 33,630,388 of CM052801.1, read as the reverse complement.
CTAAAGCAAGAGTCAGACGTTTAACCAACAAGCCACCTGAGTGCCCCAAGAGCTCTTTTTTTAAACACTTTTTCTGAGATATAATTCACATACCATACAATTCATCCAGCACACAATTCAGTGACTTTTAGTGTGTGCGTCCAGGTAGGACTCACTGGTGTTTAGATAATTGTGTTTGATGCCAACAACATGGTACGGATTGATGATCTAGCAGTAATTATTAGGACCATTATAGTAATACTGGGCAAAACAAGAATTTAATGCCAAGAAAACAAGCTAAGAAATGTAAGGTAGTGAGGAAGAGCCAGTTGGGAGTATGCAATAAAAAGAAGGTATGAGTGAATGTAAACAGATGTTTGATATGTTCACCAAAATCAGTCAAAGAAGGATTAAAACCTGCTTGTGAGAAGATACACAATAACTTTGGTGAACACTTTCCTTATTGCCCTCAAGATGGCAAAATGTCACGTACGAGAACATTCGGGGGCCAAAGAGCACCACCTGATTAGCTACTGGGTTGTTAGGTTCATTTTTAGATATGCTGAGTATAGAATACGTCCATAGTAATTGCTTCATTCAGGGTGTATTGGCTAAGTGCCAACTATTTGCCAAGCCCTGTGCCGGAAATGCCCATATCGAGAAAATTCCTCTGTGCTGTGAAGAAGCTGACAGTGCTGGGCGCTGGGGTGGGGATGGGGAGAAGAGAGGAGACCAAACGTTGACGCTAATGTGCTGTGGTAAGTACTCTAATAGATGAGTGTAGAGATATCTTGGGGACCCAGGGAGAGATGGGCTAGCCTTAAACAAGAGAAATCAAAGAACGCCTCATAACGCACACACCACCTGAGGAGCGTAGAAGGCAGAGAAGGGTATTGAAGAATGCACGAGGCAGATGGAACATTACAAGCAAACACTTGGAATCCTTCAAGTTTGTGGGCGGTCTGGGAGAAAGTTCCGTGTGGCCGGGCTCTGAGTCATACTGGGGATTAAATGGAGAATCAGAAAGGTCAATAGGATCCTTTGCCTCATATAACAGATTCAGGAAGACAAAAGTTCCCCTTTCAACAAAGAAAGGCCAACCCGAGCATGACTTTTAGTTTGGGTTTTGTAATGTGATTAGATTTCTGACCTCGGAATGGCAAGCTTCGTGCTTAGTCCCCTAAGGTGTTGCAAGAAAATGTCTGTCGGGCCACGGGGTGGCAGGGAGCCAAGTGGAGACTCACCTTCACTGGCCTGACCCTCGCCACACGACGGAAGCGGTATAAACCGCATCGTGTCGAGCATCCGTGGTGACGTGACAATGCCCTGTTTTCATCTTGATCTCTTCCCAAGGACTCGCATCAGGCTTCATATCACCAGCTTCAATGCGGGGGGGTAGAGACTAAGGCTCAGCGTATCTTGGTGACATAGCTCCCAGATGGAGCAAGGACTACCTGCCCACGGGAATTCCCTTGACCCGACAGGTTCATGATGTTTGAGGTTGTGCCAAGAGTGTGACCTTCATGGCCCTGGAAGTACGCAGAAAACGCTCTATTTCCTGGATAAAGACAAAGGACAATATTGACAACGCGTCAGGAAAGAAATAAACACACATTTCTTAAGGGTAGACAGGATTGTAGTGATGAAGCAATAAAAACATGTACAGAAAATATTTTATTCCACCAAGCCATGAGAAATATACATGGAAATAATCCCTTTTTGTGAATATATACTGTCTGCTCACTCACCTGCAAAAGAAGAGACAGGGATTTTGCTTCTCCAGCTGCTGGATGGTTTTTTTTTCCCACAAGGGACGATCGGCACAGAACAAGTAGAGGAAAAATATCTCTTTGTTTGAAATTAATTCTTAGTTTTTACATTTTTACATTCCAGTTGTTTGCGTGACTAGTTCTCTAAGCCTTTATTTTCTCATCTAATATTTAATTCTAGGATTTGGCCAGGCCTTCCAGAGGTTTCCAATTTGTTGTTTGTTCCCTCGATTTGAAAAAAGCGAACATGTGCGGGCACCTCAGTGGCTCTGGCGGGGGTTAAGCGCCAGACTTTCATTTTGGCTCGGATCATGGTCTCAGGGTCGTGACCATGTCGTCACGGGGTCACGTCTCGTCTCGGGGTTGTGACCACGTGATCATGGTCTCGTGTGTCGTGACCACATAAGACACCACGCTGAGTGCAGAGCCTGCTTGAGAATCTCTCTCCCTTTCTCTCTGCCCCTTCCCCCGCTCACAAGCTCTAAATAAATAAATAAACGAAATCTTACTTTAAAAAAAAAAGAAAAAAGCGAACATGTATAATGTTGATGATGATACACGAGGCAAAGCATAGAGGATAAAGAAAGAGACCTTGACATTAAAGCAAGCCTGTTTACTCCTGTGTAAAAAGCAGCATTGTTTAATGAACTTGAGGGGAAAAAACGAATTTACCTTCTCTTGCAGGGAATCCCTCCTGAGTATGTTTAGGCTCTCCAGGCCCTTCTGGCTGTGGATCATTCCAGATTGTTCCATGTATTGTTGGCAGCATTTAATGTTCTGTAATATCTTCTCTTCTACTTTCTACCCCTTTTTTATCCTTAATGGCTTTAGTAAGAGGCAGTGAAGGAACGCCCACCAATTCAAGCAAGCCCATTTGGTTTTCTGATAAAAGGCTTGAGACAACACTATAGGATGAATAATGACAGGGCAATAGTGTGTCCCTTATGGCATTTTTGTCAGGGTAACAACAAACTCCCCTCTCGGAAGCCAAGTTCAGTAGACTTCTGTCCCTTTGTATAGCACATGGCCACTCTTTGCTAACTAGTGTTAATGATACACAAGGCAAAGCACAGAGGACAAAAAATAAAAATTAAAAAAATAACAGAGACCTTGACATCTGGTAGACCTAGTTCCAATCCTAGCTCTGCTATTCTCTAGCGCCGTGGCTCTTGGCAAGTCAGCACACATTTCTTCAATCCCATTTCCTCATGTGTAAAACGGGGTAATGATAATAGTAGGTATGTCATGGAGCTCTTGAAAAAGATTAAAGAATTCAATGGAGGGAGGAAATAAAACCAGGTGATTAAGACTGTGGGTGCTCAGGGCGCCTGGGTGGCTCAGTCAGTTAAGCATCCAACTCTTGGTTTTGGCTCAGGTCACGATCTCATTGGTTGTGGGATCCGGCCCCATGGAGGGCTCTGCACTCAGTGGGGAGTCTGCTTGAAGATTCTATCCCTGCGCCCCTCCCCTGACCCATGTTCTCTCTCTCTCAAATAAATAAGTAAATCTTTAAAAAAAAAAAAAAGACTGTGGGTGCTGGAGTCAGATGGCCTGAGTTCAGATATCAGCTCTGTCACTTATTAGCCATGACCTAGAGCCTTCCTAGCCGTGACCTAGAGCCTTCCTAGCCATGACCTGGAGTGAATGACTGTCTTTGTCAGTGATTAGATTTCCCAAGAGGCAGACTCTGAAACACAGATTCACATACAGGCCATGCTCTCGACACAGCCCTTGTTGTCAGTACTTGCAGAAGTGAGAGGAAGGAAGCAAGAGTGGGTAGACGGAGAAGTTGGACTGTGTTGTACTTCCAGTGAAGGCCTCAGCTGAGCCCACAGGAAGCTCTGGAGCTAGGATGACCCTTAAGAGTTGTTCCAAGATGGAGCAAAAGGGGAGAAAAGCCTTTATCACCCCACGGTCATTAGTCATTGAATGCTCCTGCTTCTGGAAGAAGAAGGCATGACCTTGAGGTGATGCAGTTTTCTTCAACAGAGGCAATACCCAAAGAGGACTGACATCCAAAGACATCTTCTGGCAGCACTCCCAGCAGCTGGGAATAAATCCTTCATTTTTTTTTAAGATTTTATTTATTTATTTGAGAAACAGAGAAAGTGAGAGAGAGCATGAGAAGAGAGAAGGTTAGAAGAAGAAGCAGACTCCCCGCAGAGCTGGGAGCCCGATGTGGGACTCGATCCCGGAACTCAAGGATCATGACCTGAGCCAAAGTCAGTTGCTTAACCAACTGAGCCACCCAGGTGCCCTAAATCCTTCATTCTTGAAGGGGGGGGATCTTGGTAGTACGTCCCAGTGTCACGGTCTGTGTAACTCAATATTCCCTTCTTCAAAATGGGGATGATCATAACGCAGACCTCATAGGGTTGTGGTGAGGACTAATGCACCTTGAAGAGGACTTGGCCCCCAATAAATGTTAACTGTTATTTAATGTGGTAGAACTCTTAACACAGGCAGCGGTAAGCTCTCAGTGAGTGGTAGCGTTTTTTTGTTTGTTTGTTTGTTTAAAGATATATTGAGAGAGAGAGAGTGAATAGGAGGAGGGGGCAGAGGGAGAGGGAGACAAGAAGACTCCCCGTGTAGCGCAGAGCCCAATGCAGGGCTCGATCTCACGACCCTGAGATCATGACCTGAGCCAAAACCAAGAGTCAGACGCTTAACCGGCTGAGCCACCCAGGCGCCCCTAGTAAGTGGTAGTTTTATCGCCATAGTCAGGCTCACGGATTTGTTACTTGTCACTGATGGAGAGGTCCTTAGAAATCATTGCACTGTATCCTCCAAGAGATGGGGAATCCTGAGCTCAGTAAGAGGAATTGATTTGCCAAGTCCATTGGCGGAATAACCAAGTAGGGAACTGAGGCAGATGTCACCTCGCTTGGAGCTGGTGAGCCATAAAAGGACTGGGCCCAAATAGTCCCTCATTTCCTCTAGGTGAAGCAAACACATTCCCCATTGATATCGGCCCCTATATCTGTAAGCTCTTGCTGCAGGAGCAGACTTCAGCTTTTACTCCCTGTCTGTGAAAGGGATCATGCGATAGCTGGAGGCACCTGTGAACGTCATTCCAGAATTGCCCATGGACCCCCAATGCTGAATATCAGACGAATCCGACCGGACTTGGTCTTTGTGGGAGGGCTCTTCTCTGCCTCTCTGAGACTGACCGCTGGTACCTCTTTGCTTTTGTTTCAAGGGTTCTACGACAGCCCGTGGGCAAGATTTATTTCGCCGGCACTGAGACTGCCACACACTGGAGTGGTTATATGGAGGGGGCCGTGGAGGCTGGGGAGAGAGCAGCCCGAGAGGTAGGGCCTCGGGTCACGGGCTGTGGGAAAGGAGGCAACGCATGGGTCCCACAAGCAGGTCAAAGATGTCTGAGATCCTGGAGGCCAATTCCCCAGAAACCTCCATCTGAAGACCCATGAAGCACCGTGTTAACAGTATCCTCAAGTGCAACGAGCACCTTAGCCCAAAAGTAATAATGAAAATATCTATCATGTCACCCAAAGCGAAAAGACCCCGTGGTGCAAAAGATCCTGGTGGGTGTACTTGAGAGATCCCCCCCAGTCTAATGTTAAAGAACCCAAAATGTTTTTATTATGACTCAGAATTCATTTATATATTTCCTGACGATCCCTATGATCTCATTGCTTTTGAGGCGTGTTCACGACTACTCAAATCTGTGGTGAACCTCATGGTTAGAGTTTCTTATGTCATGGCTGAAGGACCTTTTGGAGCCTTTTAAGGATTGAATGGACTATGTTGGCTTTTACCTTGGTGTTTTCAATGGATATCCCAAGAGACAATCAGTTAGTCCTTTATTTAAAGGGCAGATTAGCTGCAAAAAGATGGTATCAGCTTTTTTACTCAACCAAAATCCTCTTTTCAGATCCTGCATGCCATGGGGAAGATCCCCGAGGATGAAATCTGGCAATCAGAACCAGAGTCAGTGGTAAGGCTATCTTTTATTTCATGAATTTAAATCCCGTTTCTCTAAAAGTAATTATTTACCAAAAGAACTACTTATAACGTCCATATACCTTTCCCTAAGTGATTCACCCCATGCATGTTTGAAAAGATACCATGAGGGGGGGCATGGATGGCTCAGTCGGTTGGGCCTCTGACTCTTTGATTTGGGCTCAGGTCAAGATGAATCTTGGAACACTGAAAAAAATAAAATTAAATTTAAAATTAAGATGTTAAAAAAATAAAAAAAAAACCAGTACGTTAAAAAAAAAAAAACTGAAGGGATCCATGAACTCCCCAAATTGTTTATAGATTTTTGTGTATATATATTAAAGGGGTAGAAGGTCTTTGGCTTTTATTATTTTCTCAAAATTCATGGAAACTACCCAAATTATTTTTCATCAATCTAAAATTTTAATTTAACTTAATTTCATTAAAAATTTTAATTTAAGAAAAAAATCTCAGGGTTTTGAGATCAAGCCCTGGGTCGAGCTCACGCTGGGCATGGAGCCTGCTTAAGACTCTCTTTCTCCCTCTCCCTCTGCCCCCACATCCCCCTCTCCAAAAGAGAAAGAATTTTAAAAGATACTATGATTTAGGGCAGAGGTGAGAGATTTAAAAGAAATTGATAAATTTATAGCCTGCCACATCCATTGCAGATTATTAGGAAAAAATAGAAATTTTTTGGTCAGAGAGTTCTTGAACATATCAAGAACTTAATAAATGCCTCCTGAACAAATCTCTAACCTGGTGATTCCCAACAGGTGGCAGGAAATAAAAGGCAAATAAGTCAGCATCCCCTGTCTAGGGACCAAGGGGTAGAACGAAAAGGAGTAGATTTAGATTAGAAAAGTATTTTCAACATATGTACTGTCATTTTTGTAATAAAACCCCAAGAAGTTTTCCTGGCTGGAAGGAAGGACACATAGAGGATAGAGTGAAATGCATTGCAGAGGACAAGGGCCAAAAAGGCCAGTTATTCCTTGATCAATGTGAAGTCCAAAAGAATAGCCCTGCCCGTGCAAGTCATTGCCTCAGTGCTTCTGCCGAAGTTGGGACTGGGGGCTGAGTGGACCACAGATCCATTCAACTCAACAAATACTTACCGTGTACCAACTCCGCATCAACCACCATGCTAAGGGTACGGCAGTGCTTTCGCGGAGCAACAGCAGGTGGGGAGAAAGGTGATAACCGGAAAGCACAAGTATCATGAAGAAGACTTACCAAGGGTGTAAAAATAACAATATTATTTATTGTTAATTGAAGAGGCCATCTTAGCCTGGGGGCACAGGAAAGGCTCCCCCAGGAGCCTATAAACTAAGACCTGAAGGATGAGTCAGAATCAGCAAAGTAAAGGGCCTAGTGGGGAATGGGGATGAGTGCCATGAGCAGCAGGAACATTATATTTCCTGGCCTAGAGGTGGACAGGAGTGCGTCATGTTCAAAGAACCGGAGGAAACGAAAAATTTCTGGAACAAAGTACGTAAGTCCTGTACTGACACCAAATGTTCTCTGAACCCAGGATGTCCCTGCGCAGCCCGTTAGCACGACCTTCATGGAGAGACATTTGCCCTCCGTGCCAGGCCTGCTGAGGCTGATTGGATTGACCACCATCTTTTCGGCAACTGCTCTTGGCTTCCTGGCCCACAGAAGGGGTCTCCTTGTTCGGGTCTAAACAGCGTGTGCATTTGGGGCAGGGGTTGTGATGAGGTTCCAGAAAGACCTCAAGACTGTAGAATGAAGTGGGGAACATGAAGATAAGTCAGACTTCCGACCATAAGAAACACGGTATGTCCTTTTCCAGTTGACCCCTGCATATCGTCCCTTACCTGGCTTCACGCTTTCGTGCCCGTTTCCAAGTTTACTGCGCCCAGAATCTTTCTAGTGCTTAAACAGGCTTCTTAAGACCCTCACTGTCCCACAACGCACCTCGCCCATGCACAAAAAACTAGTTTTTTCCCCACCTCTGTGGCTTTGTGCTGGTCCTTTGTCTTAGGTGTAAAATCCTCTTTTGTCCAGATTCTCTGCACTTGTCCTTAGAATCCTGTATTGTTAGAGCTGAGCCTTAGAGAATATCTAGTCTTCACTTTCTCCTGTAGTGTTGATCAAGGCCAAGGCCAGGAGACGTGGAACTTAAATCGCCCAAGGTCCACAATAAGCCACCTATATTTGGGGGACTAGAACACAAGTCCATTGCTTCTCCCACCCCCAAGGCTGGGTGCCCCAATCACCCTCTTCCACTCCCTGCTATGGTCATCGATGATGTCCCTTTGTGTGGGTTTACGCTGTACTAAGTTGTTAGGCGCTCCTCAGTGCTACTCAGTATATATCCTAAAGTCGTACTGTCTTGTGCAGTGTGTCTTCAGCTGATTTCAAATTTCTTTGAGGACAGGAATCTTGTTTTTTCTTCCTTTTGTACCCTCCATTATGTCTGGATACAAAGGTCAGTATGCATTTGGGCAATTAAAAATAAAGTTGATTGACCGGATGTCTCTTGTCTTTTCTTTTCGGGTAATGACTTTCAGGGTTTTGACAGATCAGATCAAGACCCAGTATTGGGCCTATAATTGTGGCTTTAAAGCCTTTGGTCAAAATTTCCTTGAGGCCCAGATGATGACGCGTGCATTTGGATTATATCACCCATCATGGGCGATGCGTGTGGGAGCACTTGGTAAATGATTTATAATGATATGATAAGGATGCTAAAAGTCAGCTCTCCCTCCTTTCCCCCCCAAAAAACCTGTCAAAATAATTGACATATTAATATATATGTCAATTATATAATTGATTATATAATTAATTATATAATTAATAAAAGGCTCTTATTAATAAGAGCCTTTAACTATTAAGATAATTATAATATTTCAGTTGCCTTTTCATATTCTTTATCAGTGTGAAGCTTTTTACTCAGTACACTCATTAATTTAAAACTACAGTTTCATAGTCCATTAAATCCCATTTAAACTACTTTTTAAACGATGATATCATCATTTCAAAGCATTCATACCTCTCAGCTCCCAAGGTCGCTTTGTGTCAGAATATATTTTAAATCCATAAATGACCATTCTCCTACTCTCCTTTAGAAAATGAAGAGAAATCTCCACGATTAATCAATAGCAGTGTAGAGTTTCTGATTTTACAGTGACATCTACATTCATGAGTTTGTAAGAACTTTAGAGACTAAATGGGGAAGTCTAAAGAACTCACTAAGACTTTTTATGTAACCATGTTGGTTTTTGGATCTGTCTAAAAATGTAATGTACTTGGCATAGAGATGCCTTCTTGAGCATGTTGCCCTTCAGAAAAATTTCCCCCCAAATTTGTCACATTAATAACTCCCAACACATCCGTTAAGAAAGAGTCAAATAGGGAAATGCAAATCAAAACCACAGCGAGATACCACCTCATGTCTGTTAGAATGACTTACCATTAAAAAGACAAGAGTTGGGACGCCTGGAGGCCTAAACTGGTTAAGCAGCCAGCTCTTGATTTCGACTCAGATCATGATCTCAGGGGCATGGAATGGATTCCCACATCAGGCTCTGTGCTGAGTGTGGAATCTGCTTGAGATTCTATCTCTCCCTCTAACTCCCTCCACCTCGCCACTACCCACTCATGCACGCATTAGTGAAGATACGGAGGAAAGGGAAACTTTGCTCACTTTGGTGGGAATGTAAATTGGTGCGGCCACTATGGAGAACAGAATGGAGGGTCTTCAAAAAATCAAAAATACAACCGCCACATGATGCAGCAAATGCACTACTGGGAATATATCCAAAGAGAATGAAAACACCATGTTGAAGAGATCTCTGCACCCCCATGTTCACTGCAGCATTATTGACAATAACCAAGGCATGGAAACAACCCGAGTGCCCATTGACAGTTGAATGGATGAAGAAGTTGTGGCATTTATATATAAAATGGAATATTATCCAGCCGCATAAAAGGAAATCTTGACATTTGGGACATGGCTGGACCTTGAGAGCATGATACTAAGACAAATAAATCAGACAGAGAAAGGCAAATACTGTATGATCTCACTTATATGTGGAATCTATAAACAAAACAACAAAACCCAAACATAGAAAAAGAGATCATACGTGTGGTTACCAGAGGCAGGGGTTGTGTTGCATGTCAATTATATCTCAATATAACTGGAGGTAAAAGATTTCTTGAACTTTCAAAAAGGCAGAATCAAATCAGGAGTTACTCATTCCAAGAATCTCCTGGACCATTTATCCTCCATTTGGTCAACGTGGCCCTTTTACTTTGTTCTCAAGAAGACCTGTGCACAGACCTCATGCCCTGCATGTACCCCATGGTATGGCCATTGTGCCATCTTGTCGACCTACCTGATGTCACTGAGATGCCCAGCCATGCTAGGTGTCAGTTACCAAGGCAAATCTCGAGACAGACAAAAATGAGAAACTTCCAAGGAAAGACCTAAAAACCAGTTTCTTCTCTGTTGAAACTCCTTGCCAGTTTTGAGCGTGTAAAAAGTGTGGAGAAGGGTTTGTGAAGGGGTAGATTAGTGAAAGGCTCTCTCTGGAGAGAGCTGCCATGCTCTGAGTCCAACGCACCCTAAGGAGGAAGGAGAGGGGTGCTACCTTCTCATCCCAAACCTCATGAGAGGGGTTTGTTTCCTTTGTGAGCTTGACACATCCCTGAGGAATCTCAAGCCCTGGACTTTGTTCCAGGTGCTTCTGACCAGAGAGCGAGGGACGACCGTCCCAGAGACTGCCAAAACATAGACGCGGAATGGGTATCGAAATTGACCACAAAGAAGGCACTGCCTGTGTTGGGGGAGTCCAAGTCAGAAAGGGCCAGCATGAGAATCTCTCAATAAAACCCCACAACAGTCCCCAGAAGAGTCGGTTCTCACGGCAGTCAGTTCCAGAGCATATAAATCCATCATACAAGAGGGCCAGTCAAGTAGGAGGGTTCACTGAGCCCCCTTGCCTCTCCCTTTTCCACGCATACCCCTAAAGTCCCAGAACGTACAGAGGGCAAGCTAAGCAAGGTGTACAGAAGGGGAGGAAACGTTAGCCATAGGCTAAGAGGCCCCGAAACGCGTCCTAACTGGAAGAGAAAAGAAAATCAAGCTCTAAATCCAGTTCAAAATAAAATTTAAAAAAATAATCAATAAATCAAGTTCAGAGATTCGGTTGTTCTACAATATTGGACGTTCAAATTATTGAATTGAACCTGTGGTTTATGGACTTAGGCCTGCCTCTAATTTAAGAGTGACTGGTAGAGTCATAGACCCGCCAGTGTGTTTGAACGCAAGAAGGGGAGAAACATCTCTCCCTGTGCAGGTTTAAAAATGAACAGTGGAAGAGAAAGAAAGTTATGACTTCTTTACACCCTGTTCCATATACTGCTATTATTATCATCTATTCTCTAGAGCAGAGACCAACTTTCTATTCATCTTTTCACCCTTTGTCTCTCTTATGGTGCCTAAGCCACCGTGGTGTCTCAAAAAATAGATGGATTCCTGTAATTTGCATTATAGTTCTGTTATTTATAATTCTGACCATCCTGTTACACCTGCTTACTCTTTGTGAAGAGGATGATCTTGGGCCTTCTTCGGCAGAGAGCTCATTTTCATTTTTTTCTCATACTCATTTTGAAAGGACCGTCTTCTTGACTATATGCGAGTTGACGTCGCACTAATGATGTTTGGATCCAGTTTCCTTTTTGAGTCGATTGAGTCTAAAGCAGTGATTTCTCAATGGAGGGTGTATAGCAGAATTACTGGGATGCTTTGGAAAGAACCATGTCCCTCAGCTTTACACGGGGAGTTTACTGTAGCAGGTTGGGTAGCGGGCAAGTGTCTTCATAGACCTTCTCTGCCGAGGTCTGAAACAGCCTTTCTCACACGACAGTTGCTCTGCCTTCATTCCCTTTCAGCTATCCAGCTATATCAGGGTAAAAAGAAAGTGCTTATAAAACACTTGGAATAGAGGCGCCTGGGTGGCTCAGCGGGTTAAAGCCTCTGCCTTCGGCTCAGGTCATGATCTCAGGGTCCTGGGATCGAGCCCCGCATCGGGCTCTCTGCTCAGCGGGGAGCCTGCTTCCCCCTCTCTCTCTGCCTGCCTCTCTGCCTGCTTGTGATCTCTCTCTCTCTCTCTCTGTCAAATAAATAAATAAAATCTAAAAAAAAAAGTTAAAATAAAATAAAATAAAAAACTTGGAATAAAAGTGAACATTATTGCTCCCTGAAAGCCAAGCATTAAGTCCATCAAGTTAAACAGTGAGACCTGTTTCCTGGATTATAGGAACGACTCGACTCAGGAAAGGCTATCTTTGGATTGGAAAGCATGGTTGTCTTCAGCTGGGTCCTCCCCCAAAGGCAGAGCCTGAAGCAATGGCTTTGATGCAGATCCTTCACTCTAGGAAGTGATCTCTGGGAGCCGAAGGGGGACAGGGAAGAGCGAAACAGGGAAGGAGGGAATGTCAGTTCCCAGGGTGCAGTATCGATTTGAAATCTTCAAGGCTGCACAGCTGGGGTAAATCCCATGACTGGTCTCACGCAAGAAAGGTGTCTATGAAACACAGTGCCTACCACGCCCATGGTCTCCTTTCAAAAAGAGTGGTCAGAAGTGGATCCTTGCCACTAGGTCACCTGCTTGTGTGATCTACTACCCTGATGATGACCGATTGGGCCACGGCTGATGCCCGAGTCAAAGAGAGCTCTCTGTGAGTGGCCAGTGGCCCATGCATTGACTGGCCCAAACACTTTCTGTGCCACCGGTGAAGGTAAAGGACACAGGATGGGGGGCAGGCTAAGTCACAGGAATGGGGTAATGGTGCCTGATCCTGAGAGTGGAGAGTGGCCGCTGTGTCACTTGACTCACTGAGACATCTCGACTGACGGACATTCCAGGACATAGTGAGACTTGACTGAACTACAGTGGGCTGATCTCCTCTACTTCACTGCTTCTAGTTTTTCTACGGAAATAAGAGTGCAATCTGCCAATATTCCTCCCTCCTGTCTGCTTGCCTTCAAACTTCAACTCTGCTTGTCTCCAGTTACCTAGCCCCCGGTCCTTTAGGATTTTGTCTCCTGGACCATCTGTCAGGATAAGATCCCTTTGCTTCCATCTTGGCCTAGGCCCCAAACTAAGAAGGACAAGTCCTCATTTCAACAGTACACTAAACCGGGGCACATGGGTGACTCAGTCGGTTAAGCATCTGCCTTTGGCTCAGGTTGTGATCCCAGGGACCTGGGATCGAGTCCCGCGTCAGGCTCCCTGCTCAGCAGGAAACCTGCTTCTCCCTCTGCCCCTCCCCCCATTCGCGCTCTCTCTCTCTCTCTCTCTCTCTCTCTCAAATAAATAAATAAAATCTTTAAAAAAGCAAAACAAAAAACCCAATAGATATAAACCTTGTAAACTGAACAAAATAGTCTAGAATGTTCTGGACTCTAGGGGACTGTGTAGACAAGCTGGTACACTGTGATGGTGAGTTTGGTCTTGTTGTTTGTTTCCTGCCAGTTTGTTATTTAAGTGCTGATGAAGACTCATTTGAGCTGGAAAGTCTCCTGGAGAGCGACCCTAATGACATTTTGGTTTATGGACACTAGAAGCCAAGTTCCTGTATTGGAAATAACTAATCTAATCAGACCCTGCACTTACCCTGGGCTGCTCCTTTCTGATATGATTGCTCTTGTCATTTCTGCTGAGACCAAGCAGTAAGCAGTGAGTCACTGCCATAGCATATACCACTCCAGCAGAATGACGTTGCAGCCTCTGGCCCCCATCCGTGATCCCTTTTGACCTCTTTTTTCGCCTTTCTTTACCTCTCTAATCCCCAACCATTTCTTCCTTAAGCATTCTGGTCCAGTCGATTCTCCTTGGAAATTTACTTCCCTGCAAGGCAAGAGGCTGAGTGGCACTGAGCTTTCACACTTGAGTTTGACATATCCAACTGCCTTCCCTCTAGGCCATTTCCTTGTATTATATTTTCTTTTCCCTAACTTGCTGTCAAGAGCTTTCCAATACCAGAATCTTCCTTGGGTTACAGAAAAGCAGGCAGAAAGTCCTGGAGTTATGGCGGAGGGTCAGGGGGTGGGGAGGGTGTGGAGAAAAGACCAACAGCCGCTTCGGAAGAGGGTGAGAGCTGGCTTGGGCCATAAGCCCCTCATCCCCATGACCCATTCCTCTTCTCTGACCTTGTGTTGTCCTCTATCCGCTCTTCCCCTCTTCTTCTGCTTAACCTCTGGTGCTGCCACGTGCTCGGGCCACAGTCCACTGGTCAAGGCTGGACTTGCATAAATAGAACTCCTTCCAGAGCCCAAGGCTCACTGGTGATGTTGACCCTTTGGACTAGGCCTCCCTGTGTTTTAGAAGCAGTCCAAGGGCAGGATTGTCTTCAAAGCCTCATTTTTCTAAAAGCTGCTTGACATGTTAAAATCAGGAAATAAATTGTGTCCTTAGGTAACAGAAGAGCCTCCCTGCCAACCCCCTGCCTTCTTGAGCCTCCATTATTTTAGGCACCCAATGCCAAAGTTACCACTGAAGCAAAGGACAAGGTAGGTGATGAAACCCACTGTAGAAAAGAGTAGTATAGGAACAGCACTCACAGAGGGGGCTCTAGACTTACAGGCCATTCCCATTGGCAATGGCCATGTCTTTTGAGCCACAGGTTAGGGCAGAATGTCGGGTATTAGACTTAGTCCGTATGCATCCTTCCGCTCTCTTCCTAAAGGAATCTTGATTTTGCTCAGTTATTCACCCACTGCTCTGCTGCCACACCCTCAGCCCCACGACGTGGGTACTGTTGAGTCTAAGCGAATGGTAGGGGGCCTGTTTCCTTTGTCAGTGATTGACTCAAGCCTCCCCATGTTACGTAATTCTGGCTAATGGAACAAAAGAAGTCTTCTTCTCGGGGGGTAGGCTGGAGCTTCCGGGAGAGTAAGTTTTTTTAAGATTTTAAGTAACCTCTACACCCAACATAGGGCTTGAACTTACAACCCCAAGATCAAGAGTCCCGTGCTCTACCGACTGAACCCATCAGGCGCCCCAGGGTCCCTCACTCTTAAAAACAGACCCATGAGGGGGACCTGGGTGGCTCAGTCGTTAAGCATCTGCCTTCGGCTCAGGTCATGATCCCGGGGTCCTGGGATCGAGCCCTGCATCGGGCTCCCTGCTCAGCGGGAAGCCTGCTTCTCCCTCTCCCTCCTCCACTCCCCCTGCTTGTGCTCCCTCTCTCGCTGTGTTTCTCTCTGTCAAATAAATAAAAAATCTTAAAAAAAAAAAAAAAAGGACCCATGAAATAAAAAGTCCCATCCCATCCTTCCTGGGGACATGGCAAATGTCTGCATAAGATATTTATAGTTGCTACAGCCAACTAGCTTTCAAGTGTAGGATGAGTCCTAGCACAGAATGGGTCAGAGCCAAAAAGTCTCAGAGGTACTGAGCTGTATCCCTGATGCACCCTACTTACAGCCTACCCTGTCTCAGGATGGCTGGCATGTGAGAAATAAGTTCAACAAGTTTGAATATGTGTTTTCTGGCAAAGCATCCTAAAAGACCCACCAGCCTTGACACGATTTAAGACCTCCTTATAAGACTGTCTTTGGATAATAATCATGCTTACTATTAACTATATTATAATAATAAGCTCCCTTTCATTGAACATGTGTTATTTACAAGACATTGTACACCATCTCTTTTAACCCTGAAATCACCCCCATCGTCTCCATTTTACAGATGAGGAGTCTGAGTCTCAGAGATTCTATGAGGCAAAGGTCTCAGAATCAGTAAGAGGTGGACATGGGCTTCAAACACACCTGAGAGGGGCGCCTGGGTGGCTCGGTCAGTTGAGCCTCTGCCTTCAGTTCAGATCGTGATCTCAGGGTCCTGGGATCGAGTCCCGCATTGGGATCTCCACTCAGCAGGGCATCTGCTTTTCCCTAATAAATAAATAAAATCTTTTTTAAAAATAAAATTTCAATTTAAAAAAAGGAAGTTATCCGGAACACCAAGGACCTGATCTTTCTGATTTACTGGTATTTCCAAAGCTTAGATAGGTTCTTTTCAAAACAGCTTTTCTCTTGCTCTCTTACCACTCTAACCCCAACATCTTCTTGATATGCTCTTCTGCCCATTGTGTTACATGGATTAAAGGATGATCACCATTCGACCACAGCTCAGCAAACATACATGGAATACTATGTATCCCAGGTCTTTTCCTAGGTGCTGGGAATAGAGTCCAGACCAAAACGGAGGCAGCCCCTCTCCTCATGGAATTTAAATGCTAATGGGTAGGTTGGTGGAGAGGAAATGTAAGCAAAGGCAAGGGAAACATTGTGATGTGGGCGGAGGGCAGCTCTGGTAGATTGGGGCCCCCTGAGGCCTCGCTAAGAAAGTGACTTTTAGAACAGAGTCCTAAGTAGAGTGAGGGAGGGAAGCACGTTGGGGGAAGAGTATTTCAGGCAGGACAAACAGCAAGTGCAAGGCCCAAAGGTGAGAGTGTGATTGGAACATCAGAGGAAGAGCAATGGGGCCGGTGGGGCAGGACCAACAGTCACAGGAACTTAGGGATAGGAACCAGGTTGGAGGGTTTGATGGGGGCAAGATCACGTAGAGAGGGGGCGCCTGGGTGGCTCAGTGGGTTAAAGCCTCTGCCTTCGGCTCAGGTCATGATCCCAGGGTCCTGGGATCGAGCCCCGCATCGGGCTCTCTGCTCATCAGGGGGCCTGCTTCCCTCTCTCTCTGCCTGCCTCTCTGCCTACTTGTGATCTCTCTCTGTCAAATAAATAAATAAAATCTTTTTTTTAAAAAAAAAAAAGATCACGTAGGGAGGCTTAGGCTGTAGCAAGAAGCTGGCTTTCATTCTACGTGTGCAGAACAACCTACTGGAGGGTTCCTAGTAGGGGTACAGGTTTGGCAAATGTTTCCAAGAATTGCTTTGTAGTGGGTACTGTCGCGTACCACCCAGAGCCCTGTTTGGGGGACTGAGGGCACTCATTCTCCCTGAAAGTTGGGAAGCTGACAGCTCCTGGCTGTGTCCCTTTCTGTAGTCTGAAGAAACCGCCCTGGCCCAAAGATCTGCCCCTTGCTAGGGGTAGCCCCCATCCAATGACTGGGCCCGGAGGGGGTACAAGAGACTCTCCCAGCTTCAAAGCTCCCATGGGATCAGCTGACAGCCCCCCTCCCCACAGCAACGAGGGCCTAGTTCAACCTCACCTTCTGCCCGATTCCGTTTCCCTCACTTCCTCGCAGGCGTTGATCCCAAGGGCACCCTCCAGAATATTCCCCGTGCACACATCTCCATCTCGGAGTCAGCGTCCTGGGCAAGTCAACCTGTGACTCACTTGGCAGTTTGGAAAGCAGGTTATTCTGCAGTCTCTGCAAGCCAGAGACTCTGGTTGCTCGGTCTAGCGTAATAGACTGGAGGTACCTATTACATATCCACGCCCATCCGAGTGGGGACGTCACGTAGACTGCTGACCATACCTGTTAGAGTTTAGGGGACAGGTTGGGGCTGGTGAGGTGATATGGGGAGTCCTGGGATTGAGTAATGCCTGAGGAGGAACCCTGAGACAGCCAAACATTTCGGGCGACAGGTTCCATAGGTATTTGCTCACTTATAAGTGAGCGGTGATCCCTAAAAGGAACCTATCTGAGAACCATCGCGAGTAATGCACTCGGACGACCGTGACTTCACTCTGATCCCCCATCGTACGCTACATTATTACAGCTTTTCAGTGATTACGATAACCTGATGTTAGAAGGTGAGTAGTTGGGGCGCCTGGGTGGCTCAGTTGATTGGGCGACTGCCTTTGGCTCGGGTTATGACCCCGGAGTCCCGGGATAGAGTCCCATATCAGGCTCCCAGCTCTGTGGGAAATCTGCTTCTCCCTCTGACCTTCTCCCCTCTCATTCCCTCTCTCTCTCTCTCTTTCTCTCTCTCTCTCAAATAAAAAAAAAAAAAAAAAGAATGTGAGTAGTTATTTCTTAAAGTCTCCCGAAGTCATTTCCGGTCTCGATATCTGTCGTTCCGACACCTGGTTGGATAATCGCTCCTGTTATTTATGTTTTTGCTTATTGTCTGCTCCTTCCCAAAGGATCTGGGGCAACATCCAGATGTAACATGATACTTACGTGTAGATGTAAATATCAAGTTAATAAAGCAAAGTGGAAAATCAAGACTCGTGCCCCCCCCAAAAAAGATACCCGTTGAGCAGAAAATCGATGAGGAGAAGGGAGACAGGCAGCTGGACATGGGAAGGGCAACTCCTGTCCAGGTGAGGAGTCTGAGGGCCTCCAGCAAGGACACAGTGACCAAGGCCTGAAGTGTCCCTGTTTTAGTTTGTCACGCTGTCTGAAATTTTACATCAGAAAGCCTCTTGGATAGGGGCCTCGCAACGTGCACCCAACCCACCGCGCAGGTTCTTGGCACATCTTATCCTCGCGAGGGTAAGCTTCATCTGACTGTGGCCAGCCCAGAAATAAAACCTACTCTGCCAAGGGGCTTCGAAACCATAGCCGCACAAGGTGAGTGCCGCATGTTGGGAGACCCCTGATTGCTCCTTCTTCACTTTCCAGGCTCCTGTTTCTGTCAGCTTTTCCTCAGGCCTCTCCCTGGCCCCTTCCCGGTGTCTTTCCAGCAGGCGACCTCCTCTTTTTCCCAGATCCCGCTGACAGAAGGAAAGAGGGCCCCCAATGTGCCGCATGCTTCCCAGGGGTCAGGAGGGGCTGCTAAAAGATGCTTTTCGTGGCTTGACCTCAGAAAGGGGCGCTCCCTATTTGAAAGAGCTCAGTGAGGGGCGCCTCGGTGGAGCAGTTGGTTGAGCGTTAGACTCTTAGTTCCGGTTCAGGTGGTGATCTCGGGGTCGCGGGATCAGGCCCCGCTTCGGGCTCTGTGCTCAGCTTAGAGTCTGCTTAGGATTCTCTCTCTCCTTTCTCTCTGCCTCTCCCCCCCCTCCAGCTTGCTCTCTCTCTCTCTCGTAAATGAATAAATATAAGAAAGAAAGAAAGAAAGAAAGAAAGAAAGAAAGAAAGAAAGAAAGAAAGAGGAATGAACTCAGTGAAAAAGTAGGTGGCTGACCTAGAATAAAGATGTGTGACAGGGAAAGGCGACGCCAAGCTCTATTGGCTTTTTGTCCACCCAGCGGACTGTGGCCTGACGACCCTCCCTCGGGACTTATCCCTGCGCACAGCACTATTTCCTCTGTCTTGGGCAGCGCCCCCTGTTGTCAGCCTGGAGAATTTCTACATTTTGTCTTCAGCCGCTCAGCTCCAGAATGTCCCTCCTCAGAAAGCCAAGGGGAGGAGAGTCGGAGGGGCCAGCAAAGCTGTCCCCCGCCACCCCCACCCACAGCGTCTTGCAGGGCCATCACACAGCAGCCCTGGCGTGGTGGCGTCACCTGGGTCACCAGGCGGGGCTGGCAGGTGAGTCTGCCAAGGTCCCCCGAGACTAGGGCAAGTGGATTCAGAGGTCCAGCCCTCAGCAGGGGAAGGAAGGGTCATGGAGCGCTGGGAGGCAAGGGCAGGGATTGGAGGCACCTGGGTTCCAGCGATACCCCGGCCCCGTAGGGAGATGTGGTGAGAGCAGGGAAATTAAAGTGGCCAGTGCAGACCACTGACCCAAGACGGGGTCCAGACCCCATCCTCTGACAAAGATGGGTCTGCCTCTGGGAATTCTGCCAAAGGCCTGGTCTCTGTTCTTTGTATGCGGGGCCCTCTTGCCTGAGCCCGAAAGCATGCCCTGTCCCGGATTCGGATTGCCCATTGCTGCCTTCTGCCAGCACCACCCCCCCAAGACACCCTGGAAACCCAGACCGAGAATGGCTGGACCCTGGCCTGGAAAGCCCACCTTTCCCTCTGAGCGTTCCCTGGCCGCCAAGGCTGCTGCCCTTGGCCCTTCCTCGCCACCCAGCCATGTTGCCTCTGCCGGAGGAGACAACGTTACACCGCGCACGGGCTCCTTTCTGTCTCCAAGGGACCGGCCACGCAGAGCCAGTTTTCATGGACCTTCGTCCATGTATGACCGTTGAAAGCGCTCACCTCATGCTAAACAGGCCTCATATCGTCCCAATGCTGCCTTCTTTCTTTACCCAACCAGAAGTGTCTACCGTGGATGGCTTCACGCGTGTTTCTGGGAGTGGGGGTGTGGGGGGGAGGGCGGAGGAGAAGGTTAGCCTCACTTGGAGAAGCCAGGGGCACCCTTCCCGGGTATGCCCAGTGTCAGCCCCGGCCCTCGAAGTGAGCAGGGGCAAAACTGGATTTGTTCTTTTCTGTGCTTGTTAATTTTAATTTGTTAATTTTGTATTTCAGCCGGATACCCAGCTTCCCCTCAAGACCGGGCATGTCATAAATGATCGAGCGAAATAAATAATGAATAAATGCTTCGCTCTTAGATTCCAATTTAAATCCAAGGAGCCCTGGTGAGATCTGAGGCCTGCTCCTGTCAATTATTTCTTCCAGACTGACCTCCGGTTACTAATTGGCTCATTTAAATTCCTTCTTTTGAGGGCATGTTGCAATGGAAGTAAAATAATTAAAGAGCAGCAAACTTGAATTTGTAGCTAGATACGTTTGAAGCTATGTCATTACCATGATGATGCCAGGAACCATATGAAATTGTGGTCCAGGGAAATGACAGTGGGTTTTAATTTTTCTCCTGCAAGTGATGTTGCTTAGGATAAAAATGTGAATATTAATGATGATTCTTGATCCTTGCTTGCTTGTATCTTGATGTGTGCCAAAAATACTGGCTTAAGCCAGTGCTTTTCACAAATGACACGGTTGGGGGGTGATGATTGCACCGGGTAAATGGCTAAGGTCACTCCACGCCTGGAAGTGAGCAGCCTGGGGGCTCCGGTCACCCAAGACTCTGTCTCTCTGCCCAGAGGGCTGATGGCCCCCAGGTCTCTGCACACATATACCCCATTTGTGGTGGGGCCTATCATCGAGGGAGAGACTAAACATCACTTAAATACATGTGTGATTTCAAAGCTTTAGGGAGGGAAAGGGAAGACAATGATGAGAGATTATGCCGGAGAACGAGTTGTGGGAAAGGGATTGTCAGGAAAGGCATCATTGAGGAAATGATATACCATCAGTGACTCAAAGGATTTAGGCAAGTGAAGACTGCAAAAAAGAACCTTCTAGAGAGGGGGAGCTGAGACAGGAAAGGACTGGATATGTCTGAGGATTTATAAGCGAAACTAGATGGCTGAAAGGTTCTGAGGGACAGAAGAGTGGCTTGAGGCATGGTGAGGGAAGCAGGCAGGCAGGGAACAGAGCAGAAAAGCCCTTTTGTGCCACCATATTTGGTCTTATCCAAAGTGCAACCAGCTATTGGAGGGACTTGAGTCCCAACTGACAGGACCATTTTTTTTAAAGGTTTTATTTATTTATTTTGACAGAGAGTGAGAGAGAGACACAGAGAGAGAGAACACAAGCAGGGGGAGTGGAAGAGGGAGAAGCAGGCTTTCCTGCCGAGCAGGGAGCCTGATGTGGGGCTCGATCCCAGGACGCTGGGATCTGACCTGAGCCCAAGGCAGCCGCCCAACGACTGAGCCACCCAGGATCCCCTGACAGGACCATTTTTGAAAAGATCACTCGGGCTACTCGGGTGATATGACACCTGGACATTTGGGCAGGAGGTAACCAGGGAGATGACAGTAGAGGAAAGAAATAATTCAAGGTGTATTTTCGAAGTCGGAGTCCTCATAGTCCACAAACTGTGATGTCGAATCTTCTTTTTCTTCTTAAGGCTACCACGTAATGTTACTAACAGCTTTCACCTGCATTATCCTAATGAATGTTCCAAACCACTGAAGAACTCCATGGAGCAGATGAGGAAAAGCATCCTCAGGTACCAAGATTCGAACCCAGGCCCAGCTGACCCCAGAGACACGAACTCTTAACACGCATGCTCGTCTGCAAAGGAGGATGACTTTACAAGGAATCTGTTTCTAAAGACAGTTCTTTTTTTTTTTTTTAAGATTTTTTTATTTATTTATTTGACAGAGAGAGAGATCACAAGTAGGTAGAGAGGCAGGCAGAGAGAGAGGAGAAAGCAGGCTCCCCGCTGAGCAAAGAGCCCGACATGGGGCTCGATCCCAGGACCCCGAGATCATGACCTGAGCCGAAGGCAGAGGCTCAACCCCCTGAGCCACCCAGGCGCCCTTCTAAAGACAGTTCTTAAGGCCAAGAGATCAACATGTCAACATGTGCGTGTCGCAATCCTGAGTAGTCTCAATTCTGTGTTACATCTGAGAGCTGAAACCAACATGCTTTCCTGGCTCTGAGCTGAACGGTACATGAACCAGTGAAAACGACTTGGCTTCCGGTTCCTGGAATACAAAACTATGAACTGCCAACAATAGCCTATCTCTCCAGATTAACAGCTTGCTTGTCAAGACTCACTTCAGCGCGCATGGGGCACTCAGTTGGTTAAGCGTCTGCCTTCAGCTCAGGTCATGATCCCAGAGTCCTGGGATCGGGCCCCCCATCAGGCTTCTTGCTCAGCAGGGAGCCTGCTTCCCCCTCTGCCTGCTGCTCCCCCTGCTTGTGTGCTCTCTCTCTCTCAAATAAATAAATAAAAATTCTTAATAAAAAAAAGACTCACTTCAAAGACCCCGACTTCCCTGTGCCTAGCCATTTTGAACTATGATGTCATAGACTGTCAATCCCAATGAGCCTTCTTCATTTTTTTTTAAGATTTTATTTATTTATTTGACAGAGATCACAAGTAGGCAGAGAGGCAGGCAGAGAGAGAGGGGGAAGCAGGCTCCCTGCTGAGCAGAGAGCCCGATGCGGGGCTCGATCCCAGGACCCTGAGATCATGACCTGAGCCGAAGGCAGAGGCCTTAACCCACTGAGCCACCCAGGCGCCCCACGAGTCTTCTTTTTTAAAAAAAAAGATTTTATTTATTGGAGAGTGAGAGAGAGAGAGCCAGAGAAAGAGCATGAGCGGGAAGGAGAGGGAGAAGCAGGCTCCCCACTAAGCAGGGAGGCTGACGTGGGGCTTGATCCCAGGACCCTGGCCTCATGACCTGAGCCAAAGGCAGACACTTCACCGACTGAGCCACCCAGGCGCCCCTCCCAACTGGTCTTCTGCCCTGCAAGATCAGCTTTATGAATCACCTAGCCCAAGTCGAACACCCTAGAAGCCTATAAACCCTGCCCTAATCTCTCCACTTTGAGGAGGACAGTGCTAGCACTGCCGATATGATGTCCTTCCTCACCGTGGCGAGTCTAATAAGCTTAGCTTTGCTCCATCGGTACGTCGCCTCGTCTTTTGGGAGGTCGACGGTTGACAGGTGCCTGGGTAGGACACTCTTACTTTGAGGCCCTGCTACCTGAAGGGAGGACTGACAAGGTTTCTATAAGAGCCCAGTACTCAGTCATGTGCGGAGTCTGAAGGAACTTGGCTTAGAAGAAGAATTTCTGTTCTGTCGTTTATGGAAGGGGCGACACTGGGGTCTGGTTCTGTGCTTATGTAAGACCAATCCCTTTGCTTCTGAGGATCACAGATTCCAGCCTTTTTGTACCTGGAGGACAAAACCAAGAAATGGCTCTCCTCAGATGTGTGTGTGGCAGAGCTGGGGCGGGGGGGCATTCGTGGAAGCAGGAGAGAGCTCATATGTTCTTAAATCATTCAACGTTCTACTTGCTGCGCCAGAATCAGGCCCCTGAAAGAGCAGGAATTTGAGGACGGAGCAATGCTGGCATGTAATTCTTGGTTTTCGAGAGCATTAAGGCCCCTGAGGTAGATCGAACAATGACCCTGACAAAGACGTTCGCGTCCTACCCTTGGAAAGAGGAATATAGTACCTTCCATGGCAAAAGGGACCCTGCAGATATGATTAAGTTAAGGGGGAGATTGCCCAGGATTTTCGAGGCGGGCCCAATTATTAACACAAGTATCCTCCATAAGAGGGAGTCGGGAGGACGAAAGTTGAGGAGGGGGTCACGTGTCCGTGGTATCAAGAGACCGGAGGCACCTGGCACCAGCCAAGCATGCCGGCAACCTCTAGAAGCTGGAAGAGACGAGGAAGAGATCCTCCCCTGGAGCTTCCAGAAGGAACCAGTTCTCTTGACATCTTGATTTTAACCCTGTAAGACTCATTTCAAACTTTCGACCTCCAGAGCTGTGAGGTCTTAAGTTCATGCTGTTTGAAGACACTGAATTTGTGTGCATTTGGGATAGGAAGGATAGGAAACTAGTTGGTTTGTCAGAGAAGGCGACCCTGCCCTCAGCCGGGCTCGGTGGCCGCCCCCCTCCCCACCTCCCAGTGAACTTGGCTTAGGGAGGCACACTCTGGCCTGCTCTGAAAAATACCTAACATCTAACACCTAAGCATCTAACACCTAACCATCTAAACATCTAACACTGGCAGCCTCTTTAGGCCCACCTAGGGGCCCCACATCCTCACCTCCCATGTTCCCTGGTTGATGCGGATATAATGGTCTAGGGCAATCAGCTGAAGACACCTGATGGGCAAGAAGAGCTCTTTTTCTTAATATAAATCTAATTCACCGTGAGGCCTATTTAGTGTGTATCCAGCCTGGGGTACCCAGTTTACTTAGATGTGGTCCTTCCAGGGCACAGTTGCTGGGGTCCTTTCTTCTCTTCAGTTCGTCTGACATCCCGTTAACTGAAACCATAGGACTCACACAGATCAGGATGCCGGGCACTATCGACCCTATATTCTCTAAATTTATATAGCCCAGAATAATATAGGCTCTATGGGGGACTTCTAAGGTGGTCCCAGTACAATATAGCATCTAAAAGAAATACAAGTTAGCCCCCCAAAGTACAAAGAGTAGTGTAGATCCTTAGTGCACCACACTTAGCCAGACTGCCTAAAAACCCTCCTCACCTTCTGTGTGCCCAGGTGGCCAAGGCAGCTTTTGCAAACCTTTTCTCTCCAGCTACACTCCAGAGCCCCAAGTCGACGTTCTAGAACTTTCTCTCTACCCACCTCCATGCCCCTCTCTTCTGCTTTTCCTGGATTAGGTCCCTGCCCTATCTAACGTAAAAGTAATTCCTTCTACCTCTATCTTGGCTCCTACGCATTTTCCTCACCCAACATTCAGACGGACACGATAGAAGCCAAGCCACGAACCTGTTCTAACAAAAAAAATCCCTAGGGGACTTGGGCAGAGGAAAGGCTGTAGGTATTAAACAGTAAATATATTTTTTAAAGATTTATTTATTTACTTATTTGACAGAGAAAGAGACAGCAAGAGAGGGAACACAAGCAGGGGGAGTGGGAGAGGGAGAAGCAGGCTCCCCACGGAGCAGGAAAGCCCAAGGCAGGGCTTGATCCTAGGACCCCGGGATCGTGACCTGAGCTGAAGGCAGACGACTAACTACTGAGCCGCCCAGGCGCCCCTAAACAGTAAATATTTCTGATCCAAGTAGCAACTGGGAAGTAAGAGCGCACAGACAAGTGTGACTGGAGAAAATCTTGGCTGGAAGTGACACTTCTTAGTTTCCCCAGGAACGAAACTCTTGAATTCTTTAGGCTTTCCGTTGAAACAGCAGTATTTGGCCAGAAGATGGCACTCTTTTAAAACAAATTTAAGCGGCCCCTGCGCACAGGAGGCTGGGAGGAGAGTCCTAGTAGGTACAGATCTCCAGGGACAGAGAAGGGCTGAATAGAGAACAGTAACAAGACTTAAGGTGAACAGTGGTCAGTGGGGCAAATGGGACTTAATACATTCAGCATTTATTGAGGATGTTCGTGATTTTCTTTCCCCTTTCTCCATGCTGTCTGCCAGGGACTGGATGCTTGTCTCCCCACAAAATTCAGATGTTGAAATTCTAACCCCAATGTTGATGGTATTGGGAGGCGGGGCCTCTGGGAGGTGCGCAGACCGTGAGGCTGGAGCCTCATGAATGGGATTAGCGCTCTCATAAAAGAACCCAGAGCGAGTTCTTCCTACCATGAGGGGACACAGTGAAAAGGCATCATGTCTGAGCCAGAAAGTGGGCTCTCACCAGACACCGAATCTGCTGGAGACTGGATCTTGGACTTCCAGCCTCCAGAACCGTGAGAAATAAATTTCTGCTAGAGATAAGCCCCCCAGTTTACGGTGTTTTGCTAACAGCCCAAGCGGACTAAGACTGCATCTCGTTATTTTGTACTTCCTTTCTCGGCACCATGTAGTATTCTCCCTGAATTGCCACACGGTGACACTTATGGAGGCTTGAGGACAGATCCTAGAAACTTCCCCTTAAATCTCGCGTCCCGCCCCCAGAACACTGGGAAAGTGTTCTTTCCCTGGAGTCATATATTTGATGTTTTTCTATCACAGCACGGACCGGAGCCACAGTGAACGCGTTGCTTGGCTTCTACGCTAGACTTTGTGCTCCACAAGGTGGGCTCCGTCTTGTTCACTGCTGAAGCCCAGCGCGGTGCCGACCAGCACATAGTAGGTGCTCAGTAACGGTGCGCCAAGTGACTCTCCTTCCAACGTCTCAGCCGGCCCCTTCAGGCTAACCGACATACCTGGCATTTTTCCCACCACCACTTTATACCTTGCCATAAAGCCGACAGCAGCTTCATCGTTTTAAAAATCCATCCGATGTTGATGTCCGGTTTACTAAAATTACACTGCGGTCAGCACAGATGGAACGCTGACAGTAGAGCCGTGAGTTCTATCTCACTGCTTGGACGCGGTTTTTTCCGATAAAGTTTGGCACCGTTCTTGTCATCAGGACAGTGACAGGGCGGGACAGAAGATTACCCCGGGGTGGGCTGGGGGAAGGGTTAACTCTTGAGGGAGATTTCTGGTCTAAGAGGGACTCGGGAGCGGTTCTTTTTGCCCTTGTCTTTTTGCTCTTCCAAACCCGGCCTCTCTTCCCTGTTCTAAATAGTTTTATAAAATGGTTGCTGGTCTTGGTGCCATTTCACAGAAAATCAAAGGCACCTTAAAAGAATCTGGCATTTCGGTGAAGTAAAACCGAGCCTTGTTTTATTTATCAGAGACTTCAGAACAATTTTGACAATTGTGACCAAAGCCTTCACACGTTTTCATTGGCTAACAATCTTTTAACGCACTTTGAATATAGATACTGTTTAGAGAGGCAGATACTGACGGGGTCCGCCACAATCCCCACTACTCCCTAAGGCGTCATACCTGCTGCTGTTCATTTTCAGCCGCCTCACTCCTGAGAACATCAGATTTGGGGCTCCCGCTCATAAATGCACATTCTCCCCCACCCCCGCCTTTGATCTACTAGTAACCTGTTGAAGGGGCTTCTTCATTGAGACAGAGACTGAAGCATTTTCAGAGTTTCTTCCAACTTTGAGTTTTTTCTTCCACCTAACTAGTACGGAAGTACAACCTTCTAAAAGCAGTTTCCTTATCTAACGGGGATAGGCTCATGGAGAGAGCTCCACTCTATCTGTAAAACCAAAGCTCAAGTTCATAACGTTTCATACATGACAAAGGGCAACTGTATTCTCCTGGGGAGTACGTGGATATTGTGGGTGCTTCTCCCCGGATCCCCCGGCTACTGGGAATACAGCTGATCTCAGTGAGGAATGCAGTTCCTCACTAGGAATAGTCCTCGGACCTGCCTCACCCAATCCAAGGCAGCACTCGCTCCCAGAGGGCAGCCAATGAAGGGATAGAGGTCAGATCCCTTCTCTCAACGGGGATCAATTGTGAAGGCCTTCCCAGTCCCCCCGCTTAGGATCTGCTGAGGCCTCGGCTGCAATTGCTTAGTAGGTCAACTCCTGCCCACTCTTGCCTTGCTCACCCCCCGGAGCTGTATTTCCTGAGAGCCGTCCCCAATAAAGTTTCCGCCCCGATTCTCCAATCTGTTTGTTTCCCAGGAATCCAACCTAAGAAAAGGGATGAACCAAGACACAGGGTGACTTTGCCAAAATAGAGCGCTGGCAACAAACATATAAATCCCATAATGGTGCTGTGAAAAGAATCTTTAGAAGCCATCAAGTGCGATCCACCCTCTTCCAGACGGGGAGACTGAAACAGGGGACCACAGTGATCGGCTCACGGCAACAGAAGCTCGTTAGGTGAGAAAGCCGCCATCGCACTCCACACCGATTGTGACCCAGTCAGGAACACAATGCTGCAGCATTTAATCAGCTCCCAGGAAACCCTGAGAGAACGTGAAAGTCGAAGGGAACTGTGAGAATTTGGGAGTCAGTACGAAGTGGCCTCGTAAGCCCATCCCCCACTGACAAAACAGAGGATCCAGGTCTGCGTCAGGGATGGTAGTTCACTTTATTAACAAACAAAACGGCACCATACGGGCAAAATCATCACTTCGGTGGCAACACACACACATATGCACACTCCCACGTGTAGCACTGGGGCACATTTCAGACAGAACATTAGGCACCAAGTTCACAATCAAACTAAACAGAGTTCACGATCTTTTGGTATTTTCTCTTCAGGGCAGTTCAAGTCCTTCTTTAACAGTTGTCACAAAAAAACGTTACGTTTTCAAGTCTAATTCTCCACCTTACTGTGGAGTGAGGCCCATGCAGCCTTCAGGACTGTGAAGCAGATGCCAGGCTCTATCAGCTGCTTAAACTGCCTCTAGTTTCTTGGGGTGGGAAGAAAGACCTGTAGGATCTTGGTGGTGGACAAATAGAACGGTGGGAGTTCTCAGCTCTGATTTCCTATCTCGGCACACCCGGAATAGCATTGATTTTTAAGCTCAATCTACAGTTTAATCTAAAGTTTAACCGGGCTGATCTCATTAGGGTAAATTAATTGGTTTTCTAAAAAGTTTGAAAGGAGGGTACATCCCTTACTCAGGAGTCCTTCAGCATTAAAGACTTAGATAATGTTAACAACCTCCTTACTGTTAAAACTGTTGCCAGTCAAGAAGTCGAAGTCAGCATTTCCCAAAAGGTGTGTCAGAACCAAGTTAATCAGTAAGTGAACCGAAACAACTGAAATAGATCAGGGCTGTAATTTTTCTGAGCAGTTTGATATAATACACGGCAACTCCTTATGGACTGGAGCATATCCAAGTTATTACCCAAACTCCTACGTTAGCCAAAACGCTTTTCAATTACCAAGTAAAGAGTGGCAGAAAAGTCCTGCTCTTCGCTCTTAGGATAGGCAAAACTGGAAAACCTTAAGCCCTCATTATCAGGGTACAGTGACTTGTGAATTTATAAGGTTAATTACATAATAAACTTGGGTTGATTTTCTCTGGCAATCTTTAATTCCTATTCAGTAGAATAGGAGATTAGGTTAAGAGGTATTAGGAGAGGGCGCCTGGGTGGCTCAGTTGGTTGGGCGACTGCCTTCGGCTCGGGTCATGATCCCGGAGTCCCGGGATCGAGTCCCACGTCGGGCTCCCGGCTCCGCGGGAAGTCTGCTTCTCCCTCTGACCTTCTCCCCTCTCATTCTCAGTCTCTCTCTCTCTAATAAATAAAATAAAAAATCTTTAAAAAAAAAAGAGGTATTAGGAGATAATAAGGGAATGAAAATCCTGAATATGGGAGAAGCCGTATGAGAGAAGAAGCAGTAGACTCACCAGCTATAAAACAATCGTGTGACATTCAGTAGAGGGGCAAACACAACGGTATCACTCTCTTATCAAAGAGAGTGATAAATGATTGAGTGATAAATTATAAAATGATTGAGACACCCGATTAGTTAAAAAAGGTGAATTGGAATGAAGCTTGTTGAATAACGTGTGGAAGTCCACCCATCAACATTTTTAGGTAAAATTTTTGGTACATAAAAGAGTAAACTTCAACTCTCTAGAAACTTCTAAAATGAAATGCCTCATCATCAGTGATGTGGGATAAGGTGTTACTGTGTATCCACCTGTGGACTCAAGTCCAGTGAATCTTGTCAACTGCTTTATTTGGTCACACTGGTGTTGATTTTTTTCCCCCAGATGCTTATATATAAAACAGTAGTCTTTTATGGCTGAAACGTCTGGAAGGGGCTTTAGAAAATTCTGAGGTTTTTTTTTAAATGGTAAAGGCCAGAAAGAGGTGGGCACTGTTCTGGGCGCACATTACTCCTAAAATAGAGAACTCAGTCTTCATATTAAAATCACTCCACTTCATGTCAGTTATAAACTTAATAACTAAAGTCAGTGAGGTTATAATATAAAGCCCCAGGTTCCTTTCTCTATTTGATAGTCTCAAATAGCAATCAGAAATGTATCATGTGTATTTCAGTTCCTATTTGCGAGAGATCAGCATGCTAATATTTACTCAAAGGTAACTCTGTCATTTAAGTTAACAGATCTGCCTAATTCTACTGTGGTCCTAGGAAAAAAGAAAAAAAAAAAATAGACACCACTAGGGGGCTTTCAGACAGCCAGGGTCTACCTGAAAAAAGGAAAATGCTTTCTTGAAATCGGCAGAGGAGGTTATCGTGCTATCTAGCCGTCTTCCAAGAGGAAGAGAAGATGTCTAGTGTGGGGTGTCTTGTGCCCCGCTCACCAGGCTGCCTCCTGGGGGACAGTCCCGCCACTGGTTTGCTCTGCGGTCCTGGGGAGCTATACACGAGTCACAGCAAGTCACTTGAAACATCAGACTAGATGTCTAGAGACTTCGCAGGAAGCAGAAGTGGCCGGGACAGCCCGTAAGATGTCCCTCAATGGTCTGCACCTCCATTGCCTCATTTACCTTTCACTGCCTCCTCCATAGGGGGAGCTGCTCACCTCCAGGCACGGTCCCACCTCTTGGCTCTGGACCCATGCTCCCCCATTTCCCAAGGGCTGAAAAGGACGGTCACAGGCTGGGCTGCCGCCTATTCAACCTCCACAAAGAGGTCAGTCATCAGGCATTTCGTGTTAGAGAAGAACGAAACAGGACACAGATATTGTTTCTATCAGCACTTCAATGACAGACCTTGAAATTAAGGAAATGATCACAAGGGTTTTATTCTAGCGGTCAACACAAATAACGTGATAGAGCTGGATCTTACTGAAATGAAGGAGGTGATTCTTTGGGTTGTGTTTACGCTGACACCAACTGAGACTAAACTTATGGGTGAAAACCAGTGCATTTAAAGATGGTCCAATGATACAGCCTTTGCCAACATTTTGCTTTTGGTGATGCTGGGAAAAGGGTAAGCAGAAAGCATGAGGCCGAGACCTCAAGGTCGCGTCAGCAGCCTGAATCTGTACGCCACAATGCAAAGGGCAGTGACTGATGTGGAGAAGCCAATGATCTTCAGCAGGCCTGTCACGGAAGGCAGGTTCCTCTCCCAGAAGGTGTGGGTGATCTCCGTAGCTGGAACATCCTGGATGGATGAGCAGAGAGCGTTAGCCGAGCAACTCTCGTTCACCGGGACGAGAGCAGGCAGAACACATCCTCCAGGCCAGCGCGCGGACATACGCCCGAGAGCCGCGTCTACAACGACCTTACGAGCTAGAAGACGGCAGTCGAGAGCTTTACGTGCGATTACTGGCCCATGGAGAGGAAGCCGCGAAACTCACCTTGGATTCAGGTTCCTGGACTCTTATGTCTTTCTTGGCCACCTTCCCCAAAGCATTCAAGACCTGCAAGAAAGTGGCCGTGGTGTTAGGACGTGAGCTTCTGAAGGTCCCACGCCCTCGGCCCTGCTCGCCATCGAGGAGCCCCCCAGGAGTGGAGGGAGCGGCAGAGAAGTGGAGGACACATTGATCTGTGTCACGAGCCGGAAAGGCCCGATGCCAAAACCACCACCAGCCTCGGGAGACACAGTGACACCCCCCTTACCTCTCTAGCCGCCCGTTCACCGGCCTCTACTGCCCCTTCCATGTAACCGCTCCATTGTGTGGCCGTCTCTGTGCCAGCAAAGTAAATCCTGCCAACCGGTTGGCGAATGACCCTTCAAGAGAACAGAGAGGTCACGTACAGTTACCTGGGAAGGCACAGAGGGTCAATGAGCCCGTTGCTGCCCTCATTTACCCGAGACAAGACCACGCAACTCGGATCATTTCCCAAATTCCTGTGTGGCTCAGCCAAAGGCGAAAGGCCCCTCCCTGTTCCCAGGGCCTGTGCCCAAGAACTTTCAGGCCAGAGAGAACCAGGCTGTCAGATCATCAGTCAGTAAAGAAGACGCTGGCTGTTTCCTAGCCAGCGGGGATCAGAAGACAAGAACACACATGAAATCTGCAATCAGATTTCTTGGCAGTAGGTTTCCTGTTTGCGCTCCATTCTGCTCCCGACACCGTCTTTCCAAAGGGGTGCAGTCTTCACGAGAGAGGATCTAGCAGCAGATCGCAGCCAAGCGGGAGGCACGAGCATATCAGGAGGAACCACAGTGGCAAGTGGGAAGACAGGGAGGGGAACGGATTTCTAGCAGAGGACCGACCCGAGGGATTAGATGGGATTAGATAAGTCTCAAAATAACCACGTCTGCACAGTTAGCTTTTGTGAATTTATGTGGAGACTGGCTGGGGACAGGGAAATGGGCCTTCCCTTCCAAAGAGGTCTTGGCGAAGAAAGCCACAGAAGGACTGGGCGGAAAGGGCGGAATGGGCAAGCGTCCCCTCCTAGCTCCTCGGCTTTGAAACCGACCACGTCCGCAGCTACTCTCGGGCACTCTCCCGAGAGACACGCCCTCCACCCCCCAAGGCCTTCTTGCCTTTTTTCAATTCAGGAATCTTTGGTTTCATCTGTCCTTGATTCTAATTTCCACTTCTGGGCTTCTACTCTGCCTTCGGAACTACTCCAGTTCATCAATACCGTTATCGCTAACAAAGACTATTTGATTCAAGTAATTAAGAACAAAGACAATGGGGCGCCTGGGTGGCTCAGTGGGTTACAGCCTCTGCCTTCGGCTCAGGTCATGATCTCAGGGTCCTGGGATCGAGCCCCACATCGGGCTCTCTGCTCAGCGGGGAGCCCGCTTCCCCCTCTCCTTCTGCCTCTCTGCCTAATGTGATCTGTCAAATAAATAAAATCTTAAATAAAAATAAAAACAAAGACAAATGTCACGTAAGGGAAGGGTTAACAAGCCCCTATTTCTCTGTGGGCACACGTGAGCTGCAAGTAACAGTCTAGCTCAGCTCCCCTGGGAACCTGATGGACGGCAGCCCGCCATGGACGGACGTTATCCAGCCACGCGCCTCTCCCGCCCTCACTCAGGAACGGCATGGGGGCTGGGAAGGCTGTCAGAAGTTGCAGACACCCAGCAGGAGGCTCTCTCTTCAGGCTTCCCCAAGTGTCCTGTCTCGTGTAGCTGAGCACGTCCCGGGACAGACCCTGTGCCCTAGGAGACTGTTATAAGAGACAGTGGCTCTTCTGGGGCCTACGGGGCTTCCCCGAATCCGTGCAGAGATCCCCTCCCCACAGGTCAGCTGTCCGTGGCAGGGACAGCTCTGCTGAAGACCAGCGGCTGCGGCGAGATGTCTGCAGCCAACGTCCTCAGGCAGAGACGGGCACCCCCAAGCCTAGGGATGTCCAATCGAGCTCAAGAAGGCCAGTGGGAGGACACTGCAGCTTGCAGAGTGCTCACCTGGAGCACTGACAGTGGGAGCACTAACAGTGGGAGCACTGACATCTGAAACCCTTGCCGGTGCTCTGCTATCGTTCTGCGTGCTGATGACACACAGCTCCCATGTACCGGCACTCTTATTTTCCTATGGACCCCCAGAAATCTACACGCTGACTACCCGAGGCACTTGAAATTGGAATGCTGACTACTACTTCTACAACCCCCCTCGAACTCTGCTGATGAGTTTAGTTTGGTGCATGGCGGGACGCCCGAGTGACTCAGTTGGGGAGGCGTCTGCCTTCGGCTCAGGTCATGATCCCGGGGTCCTGGGATCGAGCCCCACATCGGGCTCCCTCTCAGCGGGAAGCCTGCTTCTCCCTCTGCCTACTGCTCTCCCTGCTTGTGCACGCGCACGCTCTCTCTCTCTCTCTCTCCATCTCTCTCGCTCACTGACAAATAAATAAATAAATAAATCTTTAAAAGAAAAATAAGTTCGGTGCATATCTTGGAATAATCAGGATGGTGTCCGGGTCGTACCTGCCATAGTGCGTCATGATCCCAGGGGGGAAGTAGGCGGTGTAGCAGCCCCCGGAGTATTGTTCCTCGCACCAGTTCTTCTCTTCGTAATGCACCGGCTGCATTCAGTGGGGAGAGAATTCCAAAGGAAAGACAAAACTGAAATACTACCCATCAACCATGAAGGCTCTTATGTCTTTTACTTCAACAAAAAGTTTATGTTAAAAAAAAGGTGGCTCTGTTTTTCCATTTAAGGGGAAACATGACTGTACCCAGTAAATGGCCTTCAGGGAGGTACCAAGTGACAAAACATGTACACTTTGGTTTTTTCAACCTCTTGACAAGGGGAGGCATGGAGTATTCCAGCATCTGGGAGAGAGGGCACTGCCATGCAGATTCTGAAAACTGTAGTCTAAGTCTGTGGGAAGCCCCACCAACAATCAGACTCTAGAAAGGTCTGCTCAAATCTCTCGATTCTCTAAATTAACAGACTTTACTTCCCCATCTACCACAGCTGGGGAAAAAGAAAAAAGAGTGCAAGGGAGGAGGCATAAGATAAGCACAATGTAGGAGCGAGCGCCTGGGTGGCTCAGTCCGAATCTTGATTTCAGCTCAGGTCATGATCTTGGGGTCCTGGGATGGAGTCCCGCATCAGGCGTTGCGCTTAGCGCAGAGTCTGCTTGTCCCTCTCCCTCTACTCCTCCACCCATTTGCACAAACACCCTCTCTCACTCTCCTTAAAATAAATAAAATCTTTTTTTAAAAAGTTGAGTATAATGTCTAAGAAAGGCTTTTTTGGGAGCCATTTCTCTGAGCCGGAAAAGTGAATGATGGGAATCCTGCTAAAATGGGGACAATTAAAGATGAACAATGGTTTCCAACAGACATGAGAGAACCTTCTCTGAGTTTTTCCCTAAAAGAGTCGGCAATTTTATTGTTTGAACAGTTCGGAGATAATCCCCTGAAAGAGCCCCTAGCTAGCTAATAGGCTCTTCGGATAGAATTTCATTCCCGGGCGCCTCGGTGGCTCAGTTGGTTGGGCCACTGCCTTTGGCTCGGGTCATGATCCCGGAGTCCCGGGATCGAGTCCCATATCGGACTCCCGGCTCTGCGGGAGGTCTGCTTCTCCCTCTGACCTTCTCCCCTCTCATTCTCAGTCTCTGTCTCTAATAAATAAATAAAAAAATCTTTAAAAAAAAAAAAAAAGAATTTCATTCCCATCATCCCTTTCGGTGGTGGCCTGAAAGCACTGGAATCCCTATATGAGCTGTAAATGGAGTCTACGAATGGAGAAATCCATTAGTGTGCCTTTGACCTGAGAGAGTCTTAGATTCCACCCATTCTGTCAAGTATAAACTAGTGCACTGTCACACCCTCACCAACAAAGGAGGATGTATTTGGGATTTTGCTTCCAGCAGTCAGTTGGCTTTGATGGGAGGGTATGCCCTCAGTTCCGGGAACTGATCTCACCCGTCCTGGAGATAATACCTGTGACTCCAGGCCCTGATTGCAACTGGCTGCCAGTTATCCAGGGAACATGGAAACAGCCCAAGGAACTGCTGCATCAGAAACTGCATGCACCTCATGGCAGCTTTCATTGTCTGTGACTGAAGTCAATCCTCCGGTAAGCATATCCCTTCATAAGACTCTCCTCATAAGGCTGTCAGGGAACCAGACTCTGCTTTGCCTTACCACTGAGAGTAAACAGAGCAGAACCTTCTAGGATTAAAGCTGAGGGTTTCTTACTTGTAAAGCTTCTTGGGATCCTAACACTTTGGCATAGAGCTCACAGATCTTCTTCTTCCTGTAAAGAAGAATAAAAAAAATGTTAAGGAAGTAATAAGTGAGAAGTAGAGAATAAACACAGTTTACTCATTATCATTGGCTCTCACCAACGAACCAGATGCATTAATGTATTAAGGGAAACCTAAAATCAGTGGTAATTACACAACATGAACAGTTCCATGAATCTCTGCGCTCGGGTCAACCCTCTATGCCTCAATACAGTCATCTGATGTGAACATGCAGAAGAATTTTCCTTTTACCGTTTTGCCTCTTTTGCTACCCAATATCCTATCTATTCAAGAGTCAAATGGAGAAAATAAGATTCAGTGAAGTGCAGTCAGTTTAGGAAATGATGCTAAGTCACTTTTCTGGAACACATAGAATTCTAGAAGAATCCCTTCTAGGAGTCCACAGTCCATATGACAGCGTCTTTTAACTATCCTCTACTTATGCTTTAAAGATCTACGAACACCCGAAGCTCGTTTAATCTTTTAAGTGTAATAAAAAATGTGCCACACCACGGGGGCCTATAGTCGTTCTACTCTAGTCATCGGGAATGTGACAGAACGGTCTACAGTACTTCCAAGGAATGTGCTACACGATGGTACCTCAGACGATCTTTGGTTACCCTCATAATTCATTATGTAAATGACCAGCAAAGCACATTGACACGTGGTAGATCTTAAAAAAAAATTAGTAGCTTCATTGATCTAAGTGCTTCTTGAAACAGGTATTTTTAAACTCACCACCACTCTTGGGGAAATTAAAAAGTGCTAATTTACTAAAATCACCCCTTTTCAAAATAAATCGTTCAATTTCTGGATTTGTTTGAATAGGTTCACACTGAGCCAGTTATATACTTTGGTATTTACCTTCTTTAGTCTTTATTTAGTTTAAACATTGAAACTGTTCCAAAATGTTTGTTATGCACTAATGAGCAACTGGGGAAAAAAAATTGTTCAAAAATATGGTGCAGGGTTCACCTCGAATCTGAAAGACAAGTACTGAAAGGTGAAGAGACAAATGGCCAAAAATGAGAAGAGGGAGAAAAGGAGGGGTGGGAGGGTTATACTTACTAGTAATAAAAGAAACAGAGGTTTTTAAAAATGATGATTTTACATTGCCAATTACATTAGAAAACACTTTTAAAACATGCCCTCAATTTCTCTGAAAGATGTGGGACAAAAGCAAACCTTATAAATTTGTTCAAATGCTCACATTTAGGCCATTTATAATTCTCAGAACTTTCATTTCGTGGAGATACAGTGTTAAATCAGGAAGAAGAAGTGAAGTCATAAACATGGTGACAATTAGCTAATTACCACCATGTTCCCACGGAAGGTTTTCAGAGACAAAAGGCTACTGCTAGGTGATGTCCTAGAACATTTAGGTAGCTCTATAAGTTCCAGTACAAACAGGAAAAGTGTGGTTCCCTTGAAGGAGCTGTTCCTACTGCAGATGAATAAACCATAAAGGAAAGACAGAACTGGAAGATGTTTCCAGACTACCGTCAGCCTCTGTCTCTCTCTGTCCAATCCAAGCCCCTTATGTCCAAGATCAGGAGGTTGAGGCTCAATAAAAATGTACTGAAACCTCAGGATAGTATGCTAGCCTCTTTCCTGCTCTATGATGAGATGACGGATTCTAACCTACTTTGTGCGGCTGTTACGAGAAAATTTCAACATTTGAGAGTCCGTCAGAAAACAAATGTATGGACGATCATTATTCTGAGGGTTTAACGATGCTTAGAGCTTATTTTCGGGACATGTGATAAAATCTTTATTAAAACAGAATGAAACCTAAAATCCAATCAACCTACCTTGCAGTTCATTTTTCATGCATGGACAATAAGCCACTTATAATAGAAATGGAAGTCATTATTTATTGTATTTTATAAGTTATCAGACGAGTCAAGGATGAGTTCATACAAATCCATCAGGATTTGTTCTCTTC
The DNA here is from genome assembly GCA_028533885.1 of Nasua narica. Lineage (NCBI taxonomy): Eukaryota > Metazoa > Chordata > Mammalia > Carnivora > Procyonidae > Nasua > Nasua narica. Next base: position 33,593,010 of record CM052801.1, on the reverse strand, counting down.
CCCATCCCTTCCTCCCATTAAAATGTACAAATTTTTGGAAAAGTTATGTAAGTCAAAAATGTTAAGAGCAATGCAGTGACTGGTTAGTTGGACTCTAAAAATAATAGAACATATTTTAAGTGATGGCCAAAAGAGGTCACTGTGCAAATGTCTTGTAGTTGTGTTTATTCACTGGTTTCTTTTTTTTTTTTTTTTTTTTAAGATTTTATTTATTTCACAGAGAGAGACACAGTGAGAGAGGGAACACAAGCAAGGGGCGTGGGAGAGGGAGATGCAGGCTTCCCTCAGAGGAGGGAGCCTGATGCGGTGCTCGATCCCAGGACCCTGGGATCATGACCTGAGCCGAAGGCAGATGCTTAACGACTGAGTCACCCAGGCTCCCCTACTCACTGGTTTCAAAATCTGGCTGCTCATCATGATCATTTGAAAAGCTTGTTAAAAAATACAAAATAGGGGCGCCGGGGTGGCTCAGTGGGTTAAGGCCTCTGCCCTCGGCTCGGGTCATGATCTCAGGGTCCCGGGATCGAGCCCCGCATCGGGCTCTCTGCTCAGCGAGGAGCCTGCTTTTCCCTCTTTCTCTGCCTGCCTCTCTGCCTACTTGTGATCTCTCTCTGTTGAATAAATAAATAAAATCTTTAAAAAAAAAATACAAAATAGGGGCGCCTGGGTGGCTCAGTGGGTTAAGGCCTCTGCCTTCAGCTCAGGTCAGGATCTCAGGGTCCTGGGATCGAGCCCCGCGTCGGGCTCTCAGCTCAGCAGGGAGCCTGCTTCTTCCCCTCGCTCTCTGTCTGCCTTTCTGCCTACTTGTGATCTCTCCTCTCTGTCAAATAAATAAATAAAACCTTTAAAAAAAAGAAAAATACAAAATACTCAGGCCCCACCCCTAACCTACCACATCATAATCTACCGGCCCCAGAAGAAACATATTTCCCAACCATTCTCTGGCAGATGTGGACGCAGTCAATTCTGGGAATCTTGTTCCAGTCAAAGACACATTCGGAGTGCTAAAGGTTTGGCCTTATAAAAACTTTTGAAAAGTTCAGCCACCATGTGGAATCATAACCAAATGTCTACATCCAGGCTGGTATTTATTTTGCTATTAATAAAGAGGGAAAGCAGGAAATCCAAAAGAAAATGTCAAGCTTAGTGTGGCGTAATGAAAAAAAGTTTGCATTGGATACTATTCCTGACTTTGTCACAAGCTGGCTGTGGAGACCCGGGCAAACCATTCCCTGCCCCTGGGCCCCAAATTCTTCCTCTCTTGAGTGAGTAGATGGACAAAGAGTTCCCTTCCCGAAATCAGACCTCATGGTAGAGCTCAAAGAAACGAATTCGTGCGCAAATGTGGAAACTTCTTGAAGCAAGGGCTGCTTGTGGATTTGCTGCTTCATTGTTTACTTAAATGCAGAGAGGAGTGTACATCTGTGTGTGTCCTGGTCCTCTTCAAAAGTTAACACAGGATTTAGGGCTACCCTCCGGGGCATACACCCTCCCCCGCCGGCCCCGCCCCGGCTCCCCTGCAAACAGCCAAATGACTGTTTCCTGCTTAAGAGTTCCTGGTAAGATTTTATCTGAACAAAGGAAAGGATTCCAAGGCAAAAGAAAACAAATACAACAAGGCAGAAAGAGAAAGGAAGAAAGGGAGAAAAAAAAAGCCACTGTCCTGCAATGATTGTTTTATACTAGGAAGCCATCAGGAGAAGGGAATGTCAGAGCTGTGTCCTACTTCGATGTACACGAGTGGCAACAGGTTGAAACCTACATGTACAGCTTTGCCCTTCAGAAAAAGTACACGTCAGAGAACCTTGTAAAGGGACAATGGTCTTGCAAAGTGATCAGGACTCGACCTCTAAAGCTTTCTGCACTGCTAACGCTATCATTTTTCTCCATCTACCCTACGGGGAAACCCTACCTGTCAAGCACTGTACAATAAACACAAGTATGTAAACCTAAACTAATTTATGCATACAGGCAAGTCCTGAGTCGAGGGGACTTGTAACACAAAGGTTGCGATGGTGACAAAAAGGTTGATTCATTGGGATTTTTAGACTATTAGTGAGTCATGGTGTTTTTCACGATGCCGTTATAACTCTGGTAGTGCGACCAGTACAATATGAAGCTAAGCTTTTGTATGTGTTTCAGATGTCACGTCTTACCTGATTTCTTTATGGAGCTTGGCGAGTCGGTCAGCTTTTCGGGCAAGTATGAAGCTGCAGAGAGAGGTTACATTTGAACGATTAGGTGACAGAAAGAGCTGCTTCCTCTTTTTGAAATGGTCCTACCTCCGCCCACTCGGCATTGATGAACTCTCCCACGCACTTCCATTATTTCCTTCTATTAGAGCAAATGCCTTCTACCTGCCTGTGTCCAAAACCCCTCGAGGCTGTGGGCTCCTAAGTAACTGGTCACCTCCTACTCAGTGTTTCACCCCCAAAGTTCAGCACGGCTCTTGGCATACAGTTGGAGATCAAATGTTAGTTGAATTAATGTTATGTTAAATGATAGTGTGCTAAGTGACCTTTGCCTTCTGCCAAATATTTGATAAGAGCTGGAAAACCAAATCGAAGTTAAGTAGTTACAGTGGGTGCCATCATGGGCCCCCCAGAGCCCTCTTCTGGACCCTTCTCCAATGCATTCTGTAGCAGAGGGCTGCCGGGCTGCTGGGCTCTTTGGGATGCAGTGGGTACCAAAGTCCACTCCCTCACCTCAGGGCTTGACAACTCTCAAGGCCCATCCCAGTTCTAGAGTTGCCTGTGGGATGGAGACCTCCAGTGGGACAACACTGGGGCCCAACCTCTCGCGCTACCCAATACTGACTCCTTCCCTTCCCCACAGGCAGCAACCACGGCACACACCCCAACGAACCCCTTGCCCCCAAATCTCCATCTCCAACTTGGCTTCTGGGAAACTGGCCTAGTACCTCCCCCAAATTCAGTAACTCGGTAAAACTCAGTTATAATTAATCTGTAAGTACTAATATTGCTAATTACATGTATGTTTTAAAGAACTGAATCATGACAAGAAGTCCTTACATACGCTATTATTAGAAAGCATTCACAAGTCCCAATGAGCTAAAGGACGTTGAAATTATTTCTCCATTTAAACAAAGTTTTACACTTGTATTTCTTTTGTTCTAGACCAAAAAGACAAGTAGATCAGGACTGAGAATGCAAGAGCCAAACACAGATATTTTGTCCTCTCCCTCACCCCCAAATTAAACTGTTCCTCAGTTTGACTGGCAATTCCTTTAGAGCCGTCTGTTATTCGAGATGATTCTGGGAACCAAAGATTATACAACGTATTTGCGTTAATCCAGACAATAGTATTTCGGAGGAATCTGTGGACGACCTAAGAAATTTAACCTGATGAACTCTATGGGATATAGTCATGATTTTGCTTGGTTTAACACTGTTACGTTACGCCTTGCTAGTAATGATTCTGGTTAAATTTTCACTTTATGCAAGAATCCGTCATTTGAGGCTTACACAGGACTTCAGTAAAAATCACCAATATCAGATGAAACATTAAATGATTTCAATCTTGGGTGCTTCTTACAGTTCCTTCTCTAAGGCGTAGTTGGTGGTGGCCGTTCCTGCTGAATCTCAAAACGAGAATGCAACAACAACCCCTTTGATCTGCCTCTAACTGCGGACAACTATTCTTTAACCTGCTTTGGAGTTTTATTGAGGAAACGAAACATGCTGGCTTTGGGCTGGGGACATTTCGCGGCTCTAAAGTACAAGGTCCTCTGTAGTTGCCAAAAGGTACCAGTCATCCCAAACGTGGCCTGGGACAATTTACACCCCTGTCGTTAAGGCTTTCCTTGCCCAGAGCAAAGAGCAGGGCGGAGACCGGGCAGTGTGGAGGCAAGAGCAGGGCGTAGGCAACAGTCCAGATAAAACAGATTAGAGTATCACTTTTTAGGAACTGCCTAAATAACCTCATTCCCATCTGGAAAACTTCTGCCATGCGTGTCCTGCCTAATAAAGCCGAAGAAAGCCTGGAAAGGCAGATGCCACCACATCTAACTCCCAGAGTAAGAAGACCATCAGTGTCCTCCCAGCCACAGCTGGGTTGGTCTTGATGGTCTCCTGAGACCCCTACGTCCACCTCCTGTTTGCCTCTGGCACGCAGAAGGTGATGGCAAACGGCCCCCACAATCTGCATCCTTTCTCGCCCAGCGGGTTCAGAGATGGAGAGGATGCGCTGGTCCTCTGCTCATTGTGCTGTGAGCACCGCCCTTCCCAGGGCGGCTGGGGCCACTTCTGAGTCTGCAGCCAGAGACGTGGTTACTGAACGTCTCGTGGGCCGTCCGCTAGCGCTGCCTGCTAAGTCCCGGGTCCCGGGTCGGCCTCTGGTTTTGTAATTTTCCCTCAATGATGCAATGTGCGCGAGCTCGACTCTCCCCAGGGGGAAGGACAAAAAAACCCACCGGTGTCTGGAAGCCACTTGGCTATTACAGAACCCCACACTTCTGTTGTGGGAAAATAAACAGCCCTTTCCTCTGTGGAGCTTTGAGGAACGGTCCCAGGCAGGGCACTCATGAAGGCGGAGGCACTCCTTAGCCATTCCTTTGTGAAAGCACTGCCTATTGTCTGGACCCCCAGATCCCCAGTGGCAGAGGAACTGCAGACGGCGGGGGGGCTAGGAGGACAAGGGGAGAGCTCTCCTCTTCCGGACACAGAACCAAACCCTGGGCCATCCCTGGCGAAGGACAGCTGGGCGTGACCTATCACAATGAGGGATATCCACTCAAGGCCCGGCTTGACCTCAAACCACCGCACTTCCTCACTGGTCATCAGTCTCGTATCCCTAGGTAACGATTAATATATTCACGCTGATGGTGTAGTGATGTCTGGAATGGAGAAGAGCCAACAGCCTAAAACCCTAACTCTGAAAGGTTTTACAGAATAGAACACTCAATTCTCATTCTACAGGAGTGTGGACATTCTGCCCCCGGGCGGGACTGTCCACCCTACCGCCTATCTAGCTGCTTCCTTCACTCTGTCCTCCAGAGTTTCGCTGGGGAAAGAAGGAAAGGGGCACGAGTTCAAAATAGTGTCAGTTTTTGTAAAGTTTCCTAGAGTTCCGTTGCCACATACTAAACGTTAATGTTTTAAAATACGGAAAATGACATATTCCTGTAGGGTTATTGACGATTGCCTGAGCTCGCGTCCATACGCTCTGCCAGCATCCACACCAAGACACCAACACAATTTAGAAAACGGGGAGCACCGAGCTCTAACTTACCCCATGATAGCGGGCAGCGATCCATCTGGTTTGGTGTCGTCCAGGGTTATTGAAATTGGAGCTTCCTCATCCTCGATGATCATACAGCCACAGTAATCTTAATAAGGAGAAAATCAAGAAGAGACTGACACGGACCTCATCGAAAATTTAGGAAAAGAATTATATACAGATATATAGAGAGATATATACACACACAGATACACACACACACGTGTGTGCGCGCGCACACATACACACACATTTAATTCTTTTGCTAAAAGGCAAATCTCAAATAGTCTTTGCCCCAACCCTAGAAGATACTTCCTCATTAAATACACACATTAACTACACAAGGATGTCTGCTGACCCAGACACGTAGAAAATGACCTATCTCGATGACCTCTGCATAAAAGTCACGTAGGACCAATGCATGGCTCAAACCGTACCAAGGGCCCCGAGGCCTGGAGTACACGGGGAAAGACAGGCTTTTGTCAGACAGAATCAGCCCTAGGAGCGCACAGAAGAAGCTGGGGGAAGGAATCCTCTGAGGAACAGGTTTACCAACAAGAGCCACATATCCACCCAGCCCCTGCCTCAGCTAATGGGCGCACACATCCTGACAGTAGGTCTCGCTGTCGCCATTTGATGTAAGGAGACCGATGTTGAGAGGTGAAGTGTCACAGCCAAGGCCACTCAGCTAGTAAGTAAGCGAAGCCCAGGACGGTGGGACAAAGTGACGCTCTTCCCCCAGCACTCCTTTGTGTCACTCTCCCATTTAGAGGAAGGGGCAGGACGTATGCCAGGAACCAGGGCCATGGTGCCCCCACCACTTGGTGGGATCTCTTCTTTCCCTTTCATTGACAGCAAGTGCTCTTGGGGTCCTTCTGCGTCACACTAGGGATTGTAAAGTGACAGGCAGACTGAGATTTCTGATCCTCTCTCTACCAACTTAAAAATACGTATCTCTGTCATCTTTTTTTCTGTTCAGGATCTACCAGAAGGTTCCTAAAGAGAGTGTGGTCCCTTCACTTAACACAATTTAAACATGAGCAGGTGCAGCCTACCCTTCTTCTTCCAGAAGGCCTCCTTGTAATACATCATGCACTTAATGATGGCTCCCATCGGAAGACGTTGGATTAATTGGTTTCTCTCTGATGGAAGCTCAGGTCTGAAATGAATCTTGGCAGTCAAAGTTGGTGGGATGGCACTAATTACGTATCTGCACTAAAAGACACAGAGAATACCACCTCAAACGTGTGAGTCTCAGTCTTTACAGAGGAGGAGAAATATCAGATTTATCATTTAGAATGACACCGAGCGGTAACCACATACAAAATGAGGCCCCTGTGAGGCAGCACAGCAGAAAAAGGCAGGTCAACTAAATATGGTAATTTAGAAGATGGAGCTGGGGACATACCAGCATTAATTACACCACTGCTTGGATTACATTTGGTTAGAAGCTGCAGAAAACACGCGGCCTATTTAATATATGCTCCTTGGGGCTAGGCTGAATTACCTCATAATGTTCATGATTCAACGTCTCGATGATGATGTTGCCACCTGACTGGTCTACATAGGTGACAGGGCACCTCAGCTTTACTCTGTCCCCGAGGCGGTCCATTATCCGTTCACTCACTTGGCCCGATCCACCCACAAATTTCCGTTCCTACAGGAGAAGGCAGGCAACGAGGACTATAAACATCAAAATATCAATCACGATAGCTTAGAAAGTAAAATACACGTCAAAAGAAGAAATGTGGAATTTCTAAGTATAAAGATACTTTAAAGATGCAACTGTCCTACATTTGCTAAAGCTAAGGGTCAAATGGCTAATCCCTCTTGGGGTAGAACAACTTAGGGTGTTCCAGAGATCTTCTGAGGAGAGGAATTATTCACTTAGAGGAGAAAGATGCTACACCTTGCACTACGGGACAGAGCCTGTCTGGAACACAGGTGACTTTAAGTACCAGTTCTAGAAGTTTCTGAAAATTAGATGATCATAGTAATTCAGCTTCTCCCACAGAGCTAGACTAACGTTACCCACCTGCCCCCCAAAAAAGGACGGACCCGAATTCCCAAAACCGAGTTAGTTCAAAACGAAACATTCTTTAGCTATGAACACATCTCCAGGAAGGAGGAAAGGAAAGGAGAACTTTTGGTTTCGGGCACATTCATTGAAATGATTTCCAAAATTCACGTCTCAGGTGCACTCGTGTTTCCAGACATGGGAGCGGCTCTTAAGATGGCACAGTGGGTGAGGGCAGAACCACAAATGGAGTTACAGAGAACGGACGCTCCGTACCTGGCCCCCGTTGGTGACCGAGAATATCCGAGTGGTGCCTCCGCACTGCTTCACGTACCACAAAAACCACAGTGCAGACACCTCGTGGGGCTCAGAGGTCACGTTGATGTTCACAAAGAGTGATGCAAACTGCCTTGCGGTCCTGGTCACATGACAAAGGCGACAGTCAGGTATAAATACATGCCTCGTGCGACAGAAGCTTTTTTTTGTTTTAAGATTTGACTTATTTATTTGACAGAGAGAGAGAACGAGCGAGCGAGAGAGAGAGAGAACACCAGCAGGCAGAATGGCAGGCAGAAGCAGGCTCCCCACTGAGCAAGGAGCCAGACACGGGGCTCGATCCCAGGATCCTGGGATCATGACCTGAGCTGAAGGCAGAAGCTTAACCAACTGAGCCACCCAGGTGCCCCAAGGACAGCAGCTTTTCAAAACACAGTTCAGTATGGTTCAAAAGCATTTGTACTGTTTTTGGGAAAAAACAAAACGAAACAAAAAACCTCATGGGCCCAACTTCCAAAGGAATGCATATTTTAACTCCTGCTGAAAAATAACCTTTTCCTTTGTTTTGAGGGAACAACACCTGCACTGCTCCCGCCCAGCTCCAGGCCACCCACATCCCTCCCCTGGGTCACAACGGTGCTGGCTTCCTCCTGCTCATCCCTACCTGGTCTATGACTACAGCCCCTTTTGGTCCTTTGCCACATTACAGCCAATGAAGTCTTTTGACAATGCAAAACAAAACCAAAAAAAAAAAAACCCCACTCTTAGAAAACCCTTCAGTGGTATACACGGCCAAAGGCAAAAATCTTGAGTGTGGCCACTCTATCTTCCACCGTCAGCCAGACTTCTAATTATACCGCTTCCTCGTGGCATCCTTAGAGTCTAGGCATACTGTCCTATCACTGCAAAAACATGTCGATCTCCCCAACTCGGGGCCTTCAAGAGCTGTTTCCTGTTTTCTCTATACGGAAAATGACATCCCACACACCATCCACCTTTCATATCGCCCAGCATTCACGGCGGCTCATTCCTGGAAGATACTATCCCACCATCAAGCCACAGGTCATCCACCCTTCCTATTCCCCGACGTCCACTATGGCTCATTCCTGGAAGATACCATTCCACCAAACCACATATCCTTACTGTCTCCCCCCATACACTGTGGTTCATTCCTGGAAGACACTATCCTCCCATACCGGCTGCCCTCCCCCATCTATCCTCGCCCTTGTAGCTCATCTGTGGAAGCAATCTTCCCCACATACCAACCACACCTCTAGTCTCCTCCCATTCTACTATGGCTCATTCCTGGAACACACCATCTTTCCATACCATCCAACTTTCCTGCCTGCCCCATCCATAGGGGCTCATTCCTAGAAGATACCATCTCACCACACCATCCATTCATCCTCTTCTCTGCCCTCCATTATTATTTACTTCTGAAACATATCATCCCCCAACACCATCTATCCTTTCTGTCTCTCCTACCCACTGACACTCATTTCTGGAAGCTACTATGCTCCCACATGATCTACCCTTCTTGTCACCCCCCCCCCCGCCCCGTAATCACTGTAGCTCATTCCTGGGTGATTCCATTTCCTTCTCCTCTTCCTCTCTCCTCTCCATCCACCAAGCCTCATTCCTGGTAGATACCATTCTCTCATACCACCCACCTTTCCCATCTTCCCCATTTACTATGGCTCATTCCTGGAAGATAACACTGCCCTCCACCACACACACACATACATCCACCCTTCCTATCTACCGATTATGGCTCATTCCTGAAGGCAATATGCCCCACCACATCCATCTTTGCTGACTCCCCCTATCCATGTGGTTCATTCCTGATGGATACCATCCACCCTCACTACCTAGTTTTCCTGTCTCCCCCCATCTATATGGTTCATTCCTGAGAAGATACCGATCTAACCTTCATGTCTCCCCCTATAACCTGTGGCTCATTCCTGGAAAATATCATCCCCTTAGCCACCATCAACTACGAGCTGTGGCTCGTTCCTGGAAGATACCATCCCCCAACCTCCATCTTCCCTCAGGTCTTCCACATCCACTGTGTTGTTTCCTGTTGTCACCACATGATCCAGTGTCCCAGTATCCCTCTCCCACCTCCGTCACCACTGTTCCTTCCTGGAAGATAAATTTTCCCTCCAGCCATCCACCCTTCCTCTGTCCCCCTACAGTGGTTCATTCCCAGAAGATACCATCCCCTCATCCCTCAACTATTTCTACTCTTCCTATATCCCCCCACCAATTGGTGCATTCCTGGAAGATATTATCCACCACATCAACCTTACTTTCAGTCTCCCCTGTCAACTGGCTCATTACTGGAAAATAGTCCTCCCACACTATATATCCTTCCTTGTCTCTCCTATCCACTGAGGCTCATTCCTGGAAGATACCTTGCTTCTATATCATCTACCCTTCCTGACTCACCCCACCCCACAGTCACTATAGCTCATTCCTTAATGATATCATCTTTCATACCAACCTCTCTTCCCTATCTCTCCCAACCCACTATGGTTCATTCCTGGAAGATATCACCCCCTCAACACCATCCACTCTTCCTGTCTACCTCCATAGACAATGGTTATTCCTGGAAGATGCCATGCTACCATCCACCCATCCTGTCTTCTTCCCCCCACCAATTACCATGGCCTATTCCTGGAAGATACCATCCTCCCACACTATCCTCTCTTCCTCCCCCATCCACTGTGGCTCATTCCATCTGGTCACAGCATCAACTCTTCCAGCCTACCTGCTTCCACTAGCTCCTTCCTGGAAGATACCATCACCCCACACAATCCTCCTTTCCTGTCTCCCCATCATCCATGTCATTCATTCCTGGAAAATAAAATCTACTCACACCATCCATCCTTCCTTTCTCCCCCCATCCATGTGGTTCATTCCTGGAAGTCACCATTGCCTCACCCCATCCAGCCTTCCTATTTTCCCCTTCCACTATGGTTCATTCTTAGGAGATACCATCCTCCGACACCATCCTTTCTTCCTTGTCCCTATCCATTTGGCTCCTTCCTGGAAGATATCATCACCCCACACAATCCAGCTTTCTTATCTCCCACCCCCCAATCCAAGTGGCTCATTCCTGGAAGACACCATCCTCTCACACATTCCACTCTTCTTATCTCTCCCATCAAATGGTTCTTTCCTGGAAGATACCATTCTCCCACACCATCAACCTTTCCTGTCTCCCTGCATGGATTAAACTCACTCATGGAAGATACCAACCCACCAAACATCCATTCTTGTCTCCCCAAGTCCACTGTGTTTCATACCTAGAAGATACCATCCCTTCACATATTTCATTCTTACTTTTTCCCCCATCGATTGGGTCATTCTTGGAAGATACCTCCCCCACCCCCACCCCCACATACACCATCTAGCCTTTTTGTCTACTGGCATACACTGTGGCTCATTCATGGACAATACCATCTGCAATACACCATCCAACTTTCATTTCTCCCCCTTCTACTATGGCTCATTCCTGGAAGATACCATTCCCCTACATCATCCACCCCTGGTCTCTCCCCATCCGCTATGGCTCACTCCTGGAACATGTCCTCTCCATACTCTCCATCCATCTGGTCTCCCTCCATCCACTGTAGCACATTCATATTCCCACAACATTCTCCCTTCCTGTCTGTCCCCAAATACTATGGCTCATTTCTGGAAGACGCGTCCTTCCACACTATCCATCTTTCCTCTCTCTCTTCCTCAATCACTTTGTGGCATTCCTGGAAGATACCTTGTCCCCCACACCATTCACCCTTTCCTATCTCCTCCCATCCTCTATCACTGATTTTTGGTGTATGCACTAAGTCCTTGGTTTATGTTTAAAGATGGCTGCATGCAGGAATCTGTTCCTTACCCTCAGGTCAAGATCCCTGTTAGTCACTCTAGGGGCATTATGGAATTAGTGCATAATTGTCAATCTCTCCTGCTAGAAAAATACTGACTCCGTGAGTTTAGGGGCCATGCCTAACACATTCACCATAATTCCTCACCGATAGCTACCGTGCCTTCACATAGCAGCCCCAGAACGCTGACTAAACAGTAAGTAACTCAATTCATTACACAATTTCTCATTGAAAACATTATAAAACTTATATTTTTCATTAATAAAGACTAGCTTGCCTTCAGTTCCATGTTTTTCTACATCTGTAGGGAACAACTTTAATATCTTTCCAAATTGCTTCTGTAGCTGACTGCTATATAATTTGAATACACAATTACTTGTTTTATTGCAAATCACACAGTCCTTTCATTAAAAAAATTCTGCTTCATTCACCTCCTTTTTTTTGTTTGTTTGTTTTAGATTCATTTTATGTTCAAACCCACTCTGTAGTGTCTTAAGTTCCCTCAGAGATGTTACTGATGGAAAGATCATTAGGTTTCCTCTTAACTTTTTTCCTATAACTTATTAAGAAAAACACTGTAAGGGCTCCTGGCTGGCTCAGTCAGGGGAACATGTGACTCTTGATCCCAGGGTTGTGGGTTCAAGCCCCATGTTGGGTGTAGAGATTACTTAAAAAATAAAATCTTGGGGCGCCTGGGTGGCTCAGTGGGTTAAAGCCTCTGCCTTCGGCTCAGGTCATGATCTCGGGTCCTGGGATCCAGCCCCGCATCGGGCTCTGTGCTGAGGCGAGGAGTCTGTTTCAGGATTCTCTCTCTCCCTCAATCCCTCCCCATGCTTGCTTGCTCTCTTTGTCTCTAAAAGAAACAAATAAGTCTTTAAAAATAAATAAATAAAATCTTAAAAAGGAAAACACTGCAGTTCAAGATAGGACAGAAAAGATCCAAAGGAAAGGTGAAAAGTAAACTTTAAATAGTCAAGATTACTTCGTCCAGCAGATTTTATCGATGAGATCTTTCATGGTCATCTTGTCCCACTCCTCAGCATGTGGGGCCTCCCACGGTGCATCCGCTGGAATCTGCAGAGGAAGGAGGGCCCACATTCAGGTGCGATAGTTGCTGCCCACTGCCCTGCCAACAGGCCTTCAAGAGAACCTCTGAAAACCAATCTCTGGGTCTGTGACGGAATGTGTGATTGGCAGATAGCAGTGGGGTTGGGATGGATAGGTCTCTGCATTCTATGCCTTAATGCCATTGCCATAATAATGATGATGATGATGATGATGATGATGCAAAAAAAGGGGGAATTACATATAAATGTATATATATAAATTAATATGTAATTATGATGATGATCCTTATTATTGAAAGCCAACACCCATTTTAAGTGTGAGAGTGTGATCTTATGGAGCCCAAGCCTAAGTGAAAAAACTTGGGGGGAATAAATCCCTCTTTTGTTTACTATCTAAAGTGGAATCACACATGGATAAGGCAACTATGAGTAGGATACCTGGTGAAAACACGGCACACAAATTCTCAGTGCCACCGAGTTGAAAGTACACAGGCATTACAATCAGAGAGATGTGGGTTTGAATCCTGGTTTCCTTGCAGTGCGGTGTTGGGGAAATTACCATAGCCCCTCAGCACTCATTTTCCTTGCTAGTGGAAATACTACCAACTTGGCAGAGTAGTTGGGCGCATTGGCAATGACATGTATGAACATCTAGAGCAATGTTCCCTGCACTATTGGAAGGACATTAAAGGACTTGCTGTTGTTATGTTAGTAACAGGTCATGTGTAAGCTGAACACACACTTTACCTCCTTCCCCATGTTGTCCATTGTCCGCCACAAATTGTTGTAATCCAAATAGGCAATGGGATTCCATACCGGAGGAAAGGCTCCCCGAAACGGGTAGGTTCTCCCCTACAACATAAAAGCAAAAGATAATACCTTAAATGAGGATGACACTCTAAATAACAAAACCCAGCCAACATAAGAGGCATTTTCAAACTAATAGTATGCTCTCCTGTTGCAAAAGGATCACCTTCGATGGGACGTAAATACACTTACCTATATAGGCCCCAAATTTCAATTAGATTAGCAAAATCCCCCTAGTGTTGTGCTACCTGTTTTTAATTTACAGGAAATAATAGCTGCGACCTTACCTCTGCTTATACAGAGAACAAAATAAAGGTAGCTCGTCCTAATATCTAACGCTGATGCCACAATATTCAAAACCCTTGAGCTCCTCCCTAGCTAATCTCTTTGGAGGGATGCTCCTACTCAGATGAGAGCAGGATGATGACATGGAAGACCATCCTTGGACCACACAGAAGACTGGAACAACAAAGCAGAATATCTCAGACTGAGTTTTACGGTTCACACGAGCTAAATAAAGACCGGCTAGACTACCGACCATGCCTGAAGTCAAGAATCAAAATATGGGAAACAGAATAATGGGCACTTGACTGTTTTTTGGTTGCCTGGCATTCATATTCCTCTCCCAGTATTATCCTGGTTCCTTTTTGGGAAACTGCCTCTCTTCCTCTGTGGGTAGATCTGTAGGGAGGATGATCCTGGGTATCATCTCGCATTACAGGAGGCGATGGGCTAGATCTTTCTCCACCCCTTCTGCCTTCTGGTGCAGCCGAGCTGTGAGCCCGTCACCTAAAGTTGGCCAGTCACACACACTCTCTGACCCTGGAATGAGTCACTCAACAACAGAAGAAAGGTAACTCTGGGTTCTCCTTCCCCACAGCAGCAAACTGCACACATGCTGCCTGCTCTAAAGACCACGGCTGTGGTTCCTGCCCCTAACTTGCCAGAGCTCCCCTGTACTCTGCCTATTCCTAAATGTGGCCCTCCAGGCTCCTGTCGATTCTGTGGGTCCCCTGATATCCTTTCACTAGATCCCACTCTTGTTAGCCGGAGCTGGCTTTCTATTGCTTGGTACCGAGACCTCTAACATAAAGACAGCTAATTTTTTGCCACCATTGACTTCATTTCCACGGTGTAACAAGTCCTGTGCTATGCAAACGCGGGGTGAGGAGAGAATGAATCCTGGGGAAGAGAGACCAGGTCTAGGTAATTTCTAAGGTTTTACTCCTAATTCAGCTCCTCTAAAAATAATACACTCGTAAGATTAAAATATTGTCTACTAGTTCAATTTTGCTTGAGATTTGTATTTTTTAATCAAAGAAAAACATAATACTTGCAGAAAGCCTACTGTGTGTACTGCACGATATTAAGAACAGTGTCCAATTAAGAAGGTGGGGGGAGGGGAGGTAAAGCAAAACTCCTGACCATCAAGACAGGGGCACAAGACCTAACAGCATCTGCATTCATGTGCACACACTTACACACGCGCGCATGCACACACGCACTCTTCAACTGAGGAACGATATACGGCAGCCATTAAGTGACAAGTAATTTTGCCTGCCACGGTAGCAAATTCAAATAACCTTGGCAGATGATGTGATCTGATTTCTTATCTGAAAAATGCCATGTTGTAATGCTGCACTACGACTCTCCGAGACTCCCAACCTTTATCACCGCCACCACTATCGCCACCATTATTACTAACATTTATTGAGATCTTTCTCCATGCCTGGCCCTGGCTAAGCTCTTCATACACATTATCTCGCCCCAACCCTGTGAAGGCAAGTACTATTAATATTTCCATCTTATAAATGAGGAAACTAAAGCCCAGGGATATTAGCTGGAAAACAGTAGAACGGAAATTTCCTGTTCCCAAAGCCTTTGCTCATAAACATTAAGCTTTCTGGCCTTCCTATAGGGTTGACAGAATGTGGGGATAGGTTTATTCTAGAGACATCTTAACCTTCCCAACTGGATGAAGGAGAGTTTAGAAATGTGAAAACTTAGAAATCTTCCCCACCACCATCTTTTATGTTCCTAAAGAGTAAAAATGGAGACGAAGAAGCTCTGGGGTATAAGCTGGCTGTTGAGGAAACAGCGTCAACCCTGGGAAATGAGGAAGCGCGTCTGGAGAAAAATGGGCAGATGTTTTACCCAGAATGCCGCGCTAGCTATGGAGGGGAGGCCGACAGGTTAGCACCCCATGGGCAGCGTTCAGAAGGGCGGATTGTCATTACAGTTCTTCCCTTAATTGAAATCGGGGAAAAATCTATATTTTCCTCTGTAAAATGTATTTATACTCAAGGAATAGTCTCATACAAAACTGAACTTTGCTTTGAAAAGAAATACTGTTTTATAAAAACAAACATGCTCAATCATCTGGGGACATGAAGAAAAGTATCATAAATATAATTCAACAAAATGTCTCCCACATTCCTAATAAAGGCCTTCTCAGTATGTTGCCAACCAGAGTCTCATTTCACACGCGGCCTAAAGACCCCATGATCTAAGCCTTGATAAACAAAGAGGTGGCAGGCGAAGTAAAGAATCCAAGGAGAGAGAAGAGTCCAGTCTGGCGATCGTTTCAGAAATGGGAGCCATGGAAATTCTAAAAGAAGACCATAAAGGCCGACTACAACGTTAATTTTTATCCTGCTGACAGAGGCACCAATTAATTAGTTTCGCTCTTCATGTCTGGCTTCTCTGCTCTTATTCCATAGAAAACCTAAATCTGGCGTATCTGGGTGGTGCAGTCAGTTAAGCATCTGACTCTTGGTTTCGGCTCAGGTTGTGTTCGATCTCAGGGTCGTGAGATCGAATCCCTGTGTCACACTCCCCACTTGGAGCGGGGTCTGCTTGAGAGTCTCTCTCCCTCTGCCCCTCCTGCTCATGCTCTCCCTCTCTCTCTCTCTCAAATGAATAAATAAATCTTAAAAAAAAAAAAGAAAAGAAAGCCTAAGTCTGCTAAAGAAATGCATATATGTGGGAATAGGCACCTACACACGTCACGTCTTCCTTTCCCTGAAGCCCCTGGAAGGCTTATTTCCTCCACAGCCTGTTTCTAAACTAGACAACTCAAGACAACTTTTTGTGCGTGGGAATCCCTAAAGTGGTACAGTGGCGGGGCCCGGAGCTGTCTCTGGATGAAGTGAGAACAGCCTGCCAACTGGACCTCCTCAAGCACGTAAATATGATTCTGTAGCTTTCTCACAAAGGTGCCAGTACTTTCTCAGTATTTCCAAATACTTCCAAATATTTCCACATGGCTACTGGTCTTGGAAAATAAAAGGAAAAAAATCTTGAACAGGTCAAGTTTATTTTGTACCTATACTCCGGACCCTTCCAACCCTTCCAAAGTGACCTTTAATCTCTAAAGCACAGTGTCTCTGAGTTGAGGTCCAGTAGAACACAATGTCCCTGGAACCGTGCCTGAAATACTTAAATCCCTTTGAGAAACCACACCTTCAATGTACCGATGTTCCTAATAACAAGAGACTATTGCCGTGAGATGGCAGTTTACAGCTCCCGCATCGTGCTTTATTGTGGGTCCTATAAAATAAACCAAGTTTAGAGTAAGCAAGTAACATTTACTGATTGGCGTGTTGGAGAGTTTCGGCTCTTTGTACTTTTAGGTTTTAGTTAAACAAAAGGAAGTGGGTGTTATTAAGAGCATCACAGGCCCCTGATGAAAGCTGCCAAACAGTTTTTTAATTATCTTGAAAATAAACAGATATGTTCTAGACTGGCTTAGGAACAAGTCGGCCCAACTCCTATGAAATCCTTGGCACCCTCTTTGTCCTGCTGTTTTGACAAGCCTGTAAGTGAAATCTTTTGGTGGTTTCTTTTCTACAGTACTTAACACTTTAGCTAAAGAAATCATCTAAAAAAACACCCACTAAATAGGATGGCAGTACTGTGTTGTATTTGTAGTTAAAAAGAATCATTTTCAGGGGCGCCTGGGTGGCTCAGTGGGTTAAAGCCTCTGCCTTCAGCTCAGGTCATGATCTCAGGGTCCTGGGATCGAGCCCCGCATTGGGCTCTCTGCTCAGCAGGGAGCCTGCTTCCCTCCCTCTCTCTCTGCCTGCCTCTCTCCTTCTTGTGATCACTCTCTCTCAAATAAATAAATAAAATCTTTAAAAAAATCATTTTCTTCCTCTTTCCAAATGCAGGTTAGCCAAGCTCTCTTCAAACCTACATCATTCTACTCTACCAAAAACAAGTCATCCTAATATGGAAACGTCTATCCCATCGTACTGCACTGCTTGTTCCAAGTCTCCAACTAGTGTCCATCCTTCGTTGCAAAACCCTCCCATCCTCCATCCACTGCCTCCTCAGGCTGATCCTCAGCCTTCTCTCGCCCCCCACTTCCCTGGGGAACTCAGCCAACGTCTGGGCTTGTTCTTCTATTTGCACAGTGTTCCGGTGTGCAGTTTTTGTGCCTCCGCTCCCTCTATATTGAAGAGAACTTCCAAACTGATGTACAACTTCTCACACAAGTTCCAAGGGCTGGCAGCATGTTCCCGGGTGTTTGCTCATGACCTGATACCTCATCTTATTCTCAATCCCTCTCTCAGGACTTGGATGGCTATGAGCCAGTGCGGCTGCCTGCGAGCTGTGTGGTCCCATCTCAGGGAACTAGACAACCGATAGGCTCAGGTACAAATGATGCCACGGCATCAAGAATGAAAGGTTTCGAATGACGTTATGCTGCCTTTCCCAAAGGACTCTAGTTCCATACAGAAATTACAAATAAAGCAATTACGAGGTGCTTGGGTGGCTCAGCCGGCTAAGCATCTGCCTTTGGCTCAGGTCATGATCCCGGGGTCCTGGGATCGAGCCCCGCATTGGGCTTTAGCCTCAGTGGGGAGTTTGCTTCTCCCTCCCCCTCTGCTTGCTCCTCCGGCTCGTGCTCGCTCTCGCTCTCGCTCTAGCTCAAATAAATAAAATATTTTTTAAAATTCATATACTCCATAATCCACCCATTTAACGTGTATAATTCAATGAGTTTTGGTAAATTCGCAGAGCTGGGCATCCAACACAGCATCTAACTTTAGAATATTTTTGTCACCCGAAGGAGGAACCCTTAGTCCTCACAGTCACTCTCCATCCCCCCCACCCCATTTTGAAGAACAGCCCGACTATCTTGCAATGAAGCTGCACCATTTTACTTTCCCATTAGTGACGTATGAGGGTTCTGATAGCGCCGCTTCTTCACCAACACTTGTTACTGACTTTTTGATTCTAGCCAGCCTGGCGGGGGGCAAAGTGGTATCTCACTGTAGTTCTCACTCGCATTTCCCTAATGACGGATGATGGCCAAAGCCAAATCAGGCTCTGTCGCTATCTCTGTCTTTCGCTCTCGAATAAATAAATAAATACCTATATACATATGTACATAATCAATCTTTTTAACAAAATCGTTTACTTGCTTTATTTTTGTTCCTTATAGCTTCGATATCATTCTGCCTGGATTTCATGTCTGATTTCTCCTCATTAAAATCTTGTGATAATCATAAGTGAGATGCATCACAGGGTAATAAAGTTGGGCAGCTTTTGATGAATTTAGCAAGTTCACTATGTCTTTGAAGATATTCAGAGGTCTACATTACGTATATATTACTTTTTTAACATATATATTGGTATACATGTGTGTACGTGTATAATTAATCCCAGCTTGTGCCTTGGCAGAGACAGAAAGAGAGTTCGTGACTCCACGCTCTTGGTTTAGACTGCACCCATGACCCCACCCTGGGCCTCAGTCTCCATGTCAGGAAGATGGGATCCGCAGCGCCCCTGAGCTGAATCCTCCAGTGGGATTAGGATGTGCTTTCTATGTCTGGAGGTTGTCGGCATGAGTAAATACAGCTCTGAGAGAAACATGGTCCCAAAGATCCTCCCTAGCAGCAGAAGGTGGAAATGACTTCTGCTTCCTCTGGCACGCTAAAGCACTTCGTTGCCCGTGGCACTTCACTATTTTCTATGGTATTAAACTGATTTATGGGAGAACTTTCCCGGCTAGTTTCAACACACCCAAGAAAGGCGATGCCTCACACATGTTTATATCTCCTTCACTGCCTTGTATATACCAAGGTTCCAAGAAATGCTTGTTAAATGGAGGAATTAAAGGGAAAAATACACGGGTGCCTGGGTAGCTCAGTCATGATCTCAGGGTGCTGGGATCAAACCCTGAGTCAGGCTCCCTGCTCAGCGGGGGTCGGCTTCCCCCTCTCCTCCTGCCCCTCCCCGTTTGTGCTCTCGCTCGCTCTCTCTCTCTCTCGCTTTCCCTCTCTCAAATGGATAAATAAAATCTTTTAAAAAAGTGGGGGGAGCACAGTTCTTGCATGTATAGCCCATCTGATCCCATATGTAGCTTCTCCAGGCCCCAGAAATAGTTCAGCCTCTTTTCTACATAAACAACTCCCTCTTTTCCGACCTCACGACAAGATCTTCTAATGAATGCCAATTTAGCACTGGTTTTTAATGATCAACTCCACACCCACACCTTTTCTAAAAGAGCCACAGTCAATACTACCATCAGATTTACTAGAACTCCCTATGTGTAAGGTATTGAAGGGAAGAGAAAAAGATGAGCATCTCTAAAACCGTTTCCTAGGTGAGCATTTCTCACTCTGCTCTTTATGGATACTATATAAAAATGGGTTCCATGGTCATGAATCTGGGAAATCCTGGCTTATAAACAGCTTTTCTTTTTAATTGAAAAAAAAATTTTTTTCTGCTCATCCTCATAGGATCCCTAATTTGTTAACAGACATCTTGGCACTCAAAATTATAGGGACAGAACATGGAGCATTTCCACAACGTATATGACCAAGAAACTCCCTCTCTAGCAAAGCATTGCTGGGATTAATGTTGCTTAGAAAATATTCCCTTAGGCACGCCTTCTCTCTCTTCTGGCTGGCGCTCTCAGGGGCCCCAGGGAAGAAGAAGAAGAGGGGCTAGAAAGAGGAGCCCTGATAACCAGCGGATTTATTTTCCAAATGCTCCACGTGGGAATACAGTCTCCTGAACAATAACGTCATCCCATAACACTGAGTCAATTTCAGCATCTAGCTGAAATTCCAAGGGCTCTGTGCTGAGTCTTGAACCTGGGACTCTCTTCCCCTGGGAACCAGGCAGGACAAAGAGAAAGTACGTCAGAGCAGGTAGAGAGGGTCAAGGGCAAAGCAGAGCTTCTTGCCAGACTGGCTGTTAACCGAGTGCATTCATCTTGTGTATCCCAGTGATGGGGCTAGACCTCCGTGGAGTTACTTTGGCAATGGCTCCCGTGATCATGACGGTGGAGACATGGGAGGGAGAGGGGACCAGGAGCCATTAGAGCCTTAGCACCATCCTCCCCACAAGTGAACATCAGAGAAGGATTTTTTTTTTTTTTAATCTACCAACTGGGAAAAGTCACAGATACTCAGGACTTCTTTGGCCCATATAATTATGTAGATTAGCGACTGTGCCCACATCTGTGCCTAGGAGGTAACTTTTATGACCCCTGCTGGGCAGCAAGTGTGGGCCAGTGGTGATTTCTTTCCACCGTCTCTGAAGCTCGAGGTTTTTTCAGAGACATTTATCTGCTGGAGATGGCTGTGGAAACTAGGCCATTGGGTACTTTGGCAAACACACAAAATTAAATCTCAGCCTGAGGTTCCCAGTGTATCATTTGAGTCTGACCAATTACAGGAGCGCTGTGAGAATGAAAGGAAATTGATCCCTCTGTTTGAAAAACCTGACATGAGAAAAGTCCTTTAAATGGAGAGGACTCATTTCCACAGCTTTCGGGATCAAAGTGTTCATCACATTTAACTACAATTAACGTTCACATTTTCTGCCATCCCACCTAGAATTTTCTTCTTCTGGCTGCATGAGACCCCAACACAAAGCAAACAACAAAATGAAGTGTTATGAAAACAGTACTGGGCTGCTCAAATAGAAGGTATCTACATTAGGATCGTTATTTGTCTCTTCAGTTTCAAGGTCTGTGTTTGCTAAGGTTAGTTATCAACTAGGCTTTCACATCTGTCTGTCTTTGTCTCTCATTCATTTCTGTAGGACCTTGAACCAAACAGTTGCATTCTTAGAACTTTCTCCCATCTCAAAAGTAAGGAAAACTGCCACTTACTAAAACTCTGTGGTCCACCCAGTTTCCAAAATGTATTCGTTCAATGAGCTTGACACAGAAGTGAAAAAGCTTAGAGTCTAGACTTGAAACAGAGGGCTACATATGGCGGCATCAATCCCGTTAAATGGCAAGACAGGGCAGTGACCGCAAAGACTTTCTGGTTGGGTCAGCGTGTGCTCATGGGATGCCGTAACTTCCCTTCCTCAGGAAGTGTCCAGAACGCAGCAGGTATGGGATTTATAAGGACGATCAAGGATGTTTCAGTTTCAGCTGTTAGAAGGCTACTCCACAAAAGTTTGAAAACTTCAGGACCAATGATTAAGTCTTTGGGCTAGGATAGTGGGTGTGTTCTCTGGGGTAAAGTAGGGGCTGCAGAGGGGGGAGTAAGGAGGAAGTAGAAATAGGGATGAAGTAGAAAGTGGGGGGGAGGAGATTTTGACCTCAAACTGGCAACATTTAACCTGAAAGCTCAGAACCTCTAGCAGTTGGGTTATTATGGAGATTAGAGCAATTTCTGTTGAGGAAGCTGCTTATGTGATGCTTCATTCCACTGACAAGGTTCTTTTTGTCATTAACTGCAATGCCAAGGCCCCACTTGAGGAGGTGACGGCAAAGTTCCACCTTAGAGATATCCTTCGTGTCTGACCGAATCCCCTTTCTGCGATGCCACTGAAAGCCAGTTCACTGACTCACAGAGGCCGACTCTAGACCACTTCTCAGCAAATGCTTAGAAAAGGATTGCCATAAGGGCGCCTGGGTGGCTCAGTGGGTTAAAGCCTCTGCCTTCGGCTCAGGTCATGATCTCAGGGTTCTGGGATCGAGCCCTGCATCAGGCTCTCTGCTCAGCGGGGAGCCTGCTTCCTCCTCTCTCTCTGCCTGCCTCTCTGCCTACTTGTGATCTCTCTGTCAAATAAATAAATAAAATCTTTAAAAAAAAAAAGAAAAGGATTGCCATAATGAACTGCCCTTTATTAAAAATGAATAGCAAGAAGATGAAAAGGGTTCTGTGAACAGATGATGGGTACACAATCATGTGAATGTACCTGATGTCGCTGAATTATACACCTAATGGTTAATAAGACAAATTTTTATGTTACGTGTATTTTACCACAATTTTTTTTTTGAGAGAGAGTGTGTGCATGTATGTGAGGTGGGAGGGGCAGAGGGAAAGGGAGAGAGAGAATCTTAAGCAAGCTCCATGCTCGGCATGGTGCCTGATGCAGGGCTCGATCCCATGACCCCAAGATCATGACCTGAGCCAAAATTAAGAGCAGACATTTAACTTAATAGGCCACCCAGGCGCCCCCACAATTTTTTTTAAAAAGAAAAAAAAAAACAGAAGGAAAAAAAATCTAACAATTCACCTGACTTTTCTATCTATTGGGCTATCACTTCAACCAAGCAGAAGCTTTATGCTCTACAAACTAAATGGGAGATTTCTCCCTGGAAGATTATAGGAAAAAGAAAGGAGGCTTTGAGAGAAAATGGTTAATGCTGACCTAGCTTTCTAAACAGTACAAGGCTTTAAGAGTAATTTCTGTCACTACGCTTTCCTGTAAACACAAGAAATAAATGAAAAAAAAAAAAACAAGAAAGAAATGAAGTCTTTTTAAAATGGAGGTTAAACCCCCTGCCTTTGGCTCAGGTCACGATCTCGGGGTCCTGGGATTGAGCCCCGTGTCCGGCTCTCTGCTCAGCGGGGAGCCTGCTTCCTCCCCCTCTCTCTCTGCCTGCCTCTCTGCTTACTTGTGATCTCTCTCCTCTCTGTCAAATAAATAAGTAAATAAAAAAAAATCTTTAAAAAAACATTTAAAATGGAGGGTGGAAAAGAATGGAAATTACTAAAAACTATTTTTTATAAGTGACCTCCATATATCTTTGTACTAAATACTTGATAGATGAAGGTGAGAATATATGAACATGTTTAGTCTCTCTGCTTTTATTTATTTATTTGACAGAGAGAGACACAGCGAGAGAAGGTACGCAAGCAGAGGAAGTGGGAGAGGGAGAAGCAGGCTTCCCGCCGAGCAGAGAGCCCGATGCGGGGCTCAATCCCAGGACCCTTCGATCATGATCTGAGCCGAAGGCAGATGCTTAACGACTGAGCTACCCAGGTGCCCCTAGTCTCTCTGCTTTTAAAGACCCATGTATAACTTTAATTTAGAGAAGAAAGCAAATAATCTCTCTTGTATTACTTCATTTCTACTATCAAACAGAATTTCTTATCATGAGCACCTGCCCATTTACCATGTGCCTGTTCTTACCTAATTGTGTTTTTTTATCTCTACCCTAAATAATTACCCTAAAATAATATACATTATAAATAATTAAATAACATACAAATTATTTTAAATCCTCGCTCTCTCTTTTTCTTTTTCTCTAAAGCCTCATTTATTTTTAGAGGGCAGAGAGGGGCAGAGGGAGAAGGAAACGGAGGATCTTCAAGCAGACTTCCCACTGAGCGCAGAGCCCAAGGTGGGACTCAATCCCATGACCTATGAGATCGTGCCCTGAGCTGAAATCAAGAATCGAGAGCTCAACTGACTGAGCCACCCAGGTGCTCCACTCTTTTTTCCCCTTTTTATCCTTTTTTTTTTCCTTTTTAAGCCAGGACATAAATGGCATAAAACAAGGTACTCCTATCTCGATCATACTTTGACTAATGAGTTCACATAAATCACTTAACAAAAAGAATATAGAGCCAACAATTCCAAAGCACGTCTTAGACCTCTAGACTTAGTAGTTTAACACAGTAATAGAAACCATCTGTAGTCTTCAGCCTGCTGTGCCTAACTGGGGGTGCCCTGGGGGTTCCTCGGGGATCAGGTGCTCACTGAAGGCCCAAGGGGCTCCAGATTTATGGCTCAGGGTGCAAGAGAAGAAGCCACCCTGGTAAACAGCACCACATATGGCTCCCAGTGCCTGTGTCCCCAAGAAGCCAGGTCCGTAGGAGCCCCTACTGCCTGAGTAGCATATTAGGAGTCCAGAACCCTTTGGAGTAAGGTGATTTTTGTCATACCACACAGTGGTTTCTTAAAGGGATTTACAAGTTGACCTTCTGCCTATGGAATAAGGAACGATGCGACATAACCCATAGAACCCTGGGCTCAAGACATGGAAAGCCTGACTGTGGCACCCAAACTATCTGAGTCTCAGTTTTCTCAACTGTAAGATGGGGGGAAATGCTTATTACCTCATAGGATCACTAGGCAACTCACATGAGGTGACACAAGTATAGGCACATTATAGATGGAAGGCAACACCTGTGCACGGAGTGAGGAGGGCTGGATATAAGTGATTAAAAGAAAGGAGACAAAGACACAACAAGCAATATCCCTACAACAGCCTTTGGTTCCTTGCCTTTCCTACTGAGCAGACTTGAAAGTAAAAGCGTGACTTTCTTTGAACACGAAAGATGTACCTTCTGTGAGTTGATATGGAAAGAGTTGAAAGCAGCTTAAAAATATATGTCCCTAATCCCAAAGAAACACTTTTATAAAGCAAGGGGTCAAAGATATAGTTATTTCTGGCAAGCATTTAGACAAACTAAGAAAAAATAAATCCCCTGCTTTCAGCATTGACCTCCTGGCTAAAGCAGAGTTCACCTCTTAGCAACGACAAAAAAATTTTCACTTAGTATTCCAGAGCACACACATTCTGAAAAGCCTTTGATTTCAGTCATTGGCATAGAAACCTCTAGTAAACGACTGTGGGAAGAACAGAACCCATACTAGGAAAACTTGCTTGGTGAGCTGTTACTATCAGGAAAGCCTACGTTGTTTTAAATAAATTTTTATCCCACCATACTCTAAAAAGAAACATGTGGTATATATTTATAGTCTCCATTTTTATTTAGTGTGTGAAAGCAGGGAAAGAGTGAGAATGCATAAATGTGCTGATTTCTCCTTCAGAGCGGCTTCTGCCAAATGCCTTGCTTCATCTCTCAAAGCAGTGTTCTCCCTCTCCACAGCATACCTGCATTATGAAGATCTGAAAGAACCCATTAAAAGGGGGAAAAAAAAAAAAAAAAGACCATGGACGCCTGGGTGGCTCAGTTGGTTAAGTATCTGCCTTTAGCTCAGATCGTGATCTCCAGGTCCTGGGATGGAGCCCCGCATCGGGCTCCCTGCTTCTCCCTCTCCCTCTGCCTACTTGTGTGCTCTTGTCTCTCTCAAATAAAGTCTTTAAAAAAAAAGAAGAAGAAGAAAGAAATCAAGCATTTCTTCCTCCTCCTCCTCCAAGACTCAGCGCTGCAAAATTTAACAAAAGTCTCTACACCTCCATGAAACTTACTCATAAAATAATTGTAATGATGGTGCATCTAATGTACTAATGCAAGTAACGGATCAATCAAGCCAAGAAGCACTCAAGACCATCTGCTTCCCTTACACCATCCAAAGAAAAAGAAGCGATAAAGAGAATGCTTTAAACACACCGAGCTGATGCCACTTCAAATCTACCTTTTAGGGTAAAGACAACATGGTTAGTTTAATTTCACAAATGAGATATAATCTCCTAAAGAGACCCGGATCAAGTTCACCACACTCATAAAATCTGTTCAAAAGCCTATTCTATAAGAACCAGGACGCACTAGGGCACCTGGCCGGCTCAGTGGGTAGAGCATGTGACGCTCGGTCTTGGGGTTTTGAGTTCGAGCCCCACGTCAGTTCTAGAGATCATTAAAAACAAATAAATAAGTAAACTGAAGAGAAAAGAATCAGGATCTACTAAACTAGAATGAGAACAGGTATTCTATTCACAAGACCATGAAGGATACAGGTAGAAATGTTAGCTAATGGTAAGCTCCATGCAAGCAGAAACTTTGATCATGTGTTCACCATTTCCAGTCTAAACAATATTCTGTAAAGAGAAGATTCTACGGTAACTATTTATTGAACTAATGAATGAATTTGGCAATAACGACACGAACTCTGTGATTAGATGGAGTCTCCCTGGGAAGGGAAAGGATCCTCAGCTCAGAGGCTCAGGCACTGTCATGTCAAAATTTGCACCACCAACGCGATCTACCAGAAGTCACGAATAATTCTTTGATGAATACTAAAAATCATCCTGGAACACGCTTAAACTCGATGCACTACAGTCCGCTGCCAGAAGAAATAACTGAGCCATTCTTTAAGGCTGCATACTGGGGAAATGTAAAAGCTGAAGCAACCTGGACCATAACTAATATGGCTTAGTTTTAACTAGACAATGGCCATCTTCTGGTGATTCGCCGGCCACCCTTTTGGTGTTATTTACTAAAAAGGAAGCACTGTGGGAGATCATAGAAGGTCAGGTTGTCACAAGAGCCGATGCAGAGAGTGCCACAGATAATTTGCATTATTAACCCGATGCACTAAGGTGATGGGAAAAGGTCCATTTTCCCCCTCAGAAGTGGACAGAGCAGGAAGGGTTGAGATATTTTTAAATAAGTGGAATTATTTTTTGCCGTATGGTTTATTACTAATCTTACCTGGAATATAAGATTTCCTTCCTTAATCTGACCTCCTCGCTCTAGAGCCTCCTGCTCATTATAAAAACATCAACCGCACCGAGTATTTCTCATCGCAGAAATTACACAATTTACTGGAAATCCTAGCAGGAAGGCACTCATTCAGCTAAAATAAATTAACCTCTAACTGATCCAATATTGTTTTACTTTAACATTGCTGTCTAACTTGGGGGTAAATACGTGTTCTTTGGCAAGTTAAAGTGTGTGAGAGGATGGTTTAATAGTACTAGAATCCATCTTGAGAGGACATTATGTCTTAGATGAAAAGAACAGTGTTTAGTTTAGCCCCTTAAATATGTGCCTATTTGTAAGTCAGTCCTAAAATTCGTGAACAGTAGGAGTTCAGGGGGTAGGCAGACCTTCGCTAGTTTCATAGCCTTGTCAGGTTGCTTTACTTCGCGGAGCTTCAGCTTTGTCTTCTGGAAAATGGGGACAATCACGCACGCCTAACAAGGTGGATGTAATGAGTTCGTACATAAAAAAAGCACTTCGTGGGGCGCCTGGGTGGCTCGGTGGGTTAAAGCCTCTGCCTTCGGCTCAGGTCATGATCTCAGGGTCCTGGGATCGAGCCCCGCATCGGGCTCTCTGCTCAGCAGGGAGCCTGCTTCCCCCTCTCTCTCTGCCTGCCTCTCTGCCTAATTGTGATCTCTCTCTCTATGTCAAATAAATAAATAATTTTTTTTTTTAAAAAAAAGCACTTTGTTATCTACTGTGAGCCTCCAGGGAAAATAAAAATCTCTCAGCTCCTGAATGTTCAAAAGGAAGAAATTAGAAGCATGAGTCTGCTCAGATTCCAGGACAATCATCAGACTCATTTGCTTCCCAGTTGAACTGGAGAGTGAATTGACGTGACCGTTTGTATAGTTAGTAGTTGAGTGCGAGTACATATGCTCACACACGTAAAAGTGCTCAATGTTAGTTGTTATCATTCTCAGTGTTGTTATTATTGACTAGTCCAGGGAAACCCCATCCCGTGCAGAAAAGAGAAAGTGGAGTTCCCTTTGTGATCGTGAAGCCTCTGGAAACCAGCGTTCATCAACACTTTGCGTCATTTTTCACACTTTTATACTTTGTTCATTCCTCCCCGGATTTCTGAACTCAGTTTTGCCAGACTCTTCCCCCAAGCGTCCCGAATCATCCCAAATGAGCTATCGGAATTTTCCCAAATTTCCCTGATTGTGCATCAGTGTGCATATCCTCACAAGTCCCCTCGACCCCAGGCTGCAGAAGTCCCCACAGGTGTGGAGCCTGGTTGCCTGGGGGGCGGGGAGAGTTCCTGCGAAGTGAGGTGGTCACTTGTGTGGGAATCCTGGCATTAGAATGAGTAAATGAGGGGCTCCTGGGTGGTGCAGTGGGTTAAGCCTCCAACTCTTGGTTTCGGCTCAGGTGCTGATATCTCAGGGTCGTGGGATCGAGGCCCACGTCAGACTCCCTGCTCAGCACCGAGTCTGCTTAGGACTCTCTACCACTAATTATGTACTATACGGTGGCTAACGGAACATAAAAAAAAAAAGGAGTCTCTCCCTCTCCCTCTGCCCCCACCCCCCGTGCTCTCTCTTTCTCAAATAAATATATAAATGTTTAAAGAAGAAAAAAAAAAAAAAGATGAGTAAATGACTCCTGTTGCCGTGATGCTAGTCCCAGGAAGTGGGCTGCAACGGCAGATCAGAGAACTTGTGACCTCTCGAGGCACATCTCCAGATTCTAGCTGCTCCGTGTTTGGTTTCAGTAAGAAAGAATAACACTGGCAACAGCTGCTGTTTCTTGCGTGGATGTCAGAGAGTTTAAATAATCTTGTTTCAACAAAACAAAACTGCACAACCCAGCTAGACTTCCCAAGAGTCAAGGCGCGACACAGAGGAAATTATCAAAGTGTGCAAAGAAATGTCAGGTAAGAATGAGAATGAATCACCTGTTCAGTCTTAAGAACTGGTCTCAGACTACTGGGTTCCTTGGGGCCTTAGAATTGCCTCATAGGTGCCTGGAGGGCTGCCCAGGGCTCTGTGTGTGTGCACTCACACCCCAGATGACTCCCCTCTCCCCATCCCTCCCCCCCCCACTCTCCATAAAGGATGAAGAGGAAAAGAAAAAGCCGAGAGCCTCCTACTCCTACTCCAGTTGGACTAGGGGTGAGGGTGGAGGCTTCAGGGGCTACAGTGGGTTGATGCGGAAGAGGGCCAAGCTGAGGCCTGACCCCGGCAGTGACTCCCAGAGTCCAAAAGGATTTTTTAAAAAGAAAAAAGAAAACACGGAATACTACTGTTAAGCTAACAGCCTACTGGTACAATGGCTTTGAGAAAAAAAAAAAACAAAAACAACAAACTAAAAACTAAAAACAAAACCAAGTATTTTCCCCAAAATTTCCCCAATACTCAACTCTCCCACTGGTCAGTTGAGTAAAATGTCAGACTTACCTTGACATATTGAACAAGACGCTCATTTACGTTCACTTTGTAAGTCTCTAGACCCAGCTCCTTAGATAACCGTAAGATTCTGTTCTGGGTTGGTCCCACATAAGCCCCGCCAACATCTACGTAATCGACATGTTCATTCTGTAGAGAGAAAAAGTGGCCAGAGGCCTTCAGTTAAAGCTCGAGAAAAAAAAAAAAAATCTTCTGTGTCTTAAAGACAAAAACATTTATTATTTACAATTCACATGTGCCTTGCTTCTCTTAGAGAGTGAAACTGAAAACAGCAACCCTTTCTCCTCCACCCAAGGACCGGGCACAACCCTGTATGACACTCATCACGAAGCAATCCCATTTGTATAGTTACCGGCGAGGCTGATTCGACAGTGACATGTATCACAAATAAAGAATGCTATAGTACATTCTGCCCATCTAGATCCTTTTCAAAGCATTTAGGTTCTTCTGTATGCTTTTCTTTGGGGTTGTTGCTGTAGGCCTAATTCTCTGATTTCCAACAGAAGTTTTAAATCAGCCCACACTGATGGGCTCTTGATCTTACTTTAAAATACTAGCTGGCAGGGGTGTGAGGGGGAACCTGGGTGGCTCAGTTGGTTAAGCATCTGCCTTCAGCTCAGGTCATGATCCCAGGGTCCTGGGATCGAGCCCCGCATCGGGGAGTCTGCCTCTCCCTCTCCCCCTGCCTTTCCCCCGGACCCTGTTTGTGCTCTCTCTCTCTCTCTGTTGAATAAATAAATCTTTAAAAAAAATAAAATAAAATCCTAGTTGGGAAGAATATATCACAGGAAAAGGCATACAAAGCTATAAAAAGATTCATATACCTAACAAATTATTTTATAAATATACAAACCTAAATAAATAAATATACAAACCTTCCTTCGTAAACTGAAATTGACTTTCCCCTCTTATGCGCAATTCTGTATTTTCTCCAGCTTTTTTATGAACACATTTCCTGGTAATTTAATCAATAGATTGTATATTGGTGACTTACATCTCTTCCGCGTGTTTGTAATAACTTCTTCTGGGTCTGTTTCTACTTTGCTGTCTATACCCCCGTTCTCATCCACGTTGCCTTTCCTCCTTGTTTGCCTGATTATTTTCTACTGAGTGCCAGTCATTGAATTTGAAAAAATACAAACTAACTTGAATCCTAGGAGGATATCTTTCTCAGAGAGGATTTTTGTCTGCTTCTGCCCAGCACCTGGGGGACCTTATAATACCAGATAACTTTATTGCAGTTCCTGTGCCTGAGACGATTTCAAGCCAGGCTGAAATGCACACACACTCTGGTCTTCCTACAGTTCCCCCTTAGTCCAAGGACACAGGCCAAGCCAAGCATGAGGGCTTTACCAATACTTCTCTCCATTTCCACACACTCTCGTGGGCTCTGGACTTGACCCTCAGCTGCTCTAGCTTTGGGTGATTTTTGACAGTCCTACACAGCCTCTCACTTGCTTCTTCAGTGGTCAGTAAACTACCCCCCCCCACCTTCCAGAGGAAAAGTAGATCAGTCCTTTCCTGATGATGGCCCAGTGATTCTTCACTACGTTCTTAGTTCTCTGGTGCTTTGAAGATTTGTGTGGGTACAGTGCAATTTGTCCAATTAGTAGGACGGTTGGGACAATTCGCCCAAGTGTTATTTCCAGAAAACTGATTGTCTAGTATTACTCAACTTGCCTTCCTGGCAAAACACAACCTGATATTATCTTTCTATCGCAGGATATGCTCTGCTAACATTTTATTTAGGATTTTTGTAGCCAAGTTCGTGAGTGAAATCGAGATTCTCCTGTTCTACAACCCTTGCAAACCTTTTGCATTAGAGCATTGCTAATCTCATAAATCAGTAATCATACTTTCTTGTATTCTTTCGAAGTGTTTGTATATAAATAGAATTATTTATTCTTTAAACATTGGGTAGAATATAATTCTAGAGCTATCTAGGCTTGTTGTTTTCATTGGGGAAAAAACTTAAACTATGAGATGTGATTTTACTTTGAGGCTAAAGCACGACCCATATTTTCTATTTCTTTTTAAATCAGTGTTTATTTTGATAAACATATTTTTTCTTATATATTTCGTGTATGTTTCAGAAGTATTGGTTTAAAGTTCATGACATCCTTTTTTCATTTATTCTTTACTGAATCATTAGTTATATCTACATTTTCATCCCTTTTATTGTGTATTTGAGATGTCCCTTTTTTCTTTTTCTTGAAAAATCTTACCAGACACTTCTCTATTTTTAGTTTCTTTAAAGAATCAACCTTTGTCTCATTGATCCTCTTCATTGAATATTTATTTTCTATGTCATGGATTTATGCTCTCGCCCCTTTTCGATTTATTATAGTCTTAATTTTCTAACTTCTCACATGCTTCGTTGATTCATACTGAGCCTTCTCTTTCCTAATGGAAGAATTTAAGCTATAAATCTTCCTCTAAATATTGCTTTAACTACATACATAACTTTATTTTAATATTTCCATTGTGCAGTCTTAAGTATTTTCATGTTTCCATTATAATTTCTTTTTAGACTTGTGTTTCTAAAAACTTTGTTGGATTTTAACTTCTACAGCTGGGATTTTTTTTTTAGTTATGTTTTTGTCGTAAGTGCATTGTGGTCACAGAATGTGGTTTCTTTGATAGCAATTCTTGAGGTTCATGTTATGACCTCGCACATGACTAATTTTCAAAGACTTTCATATCTGCTTAAAAAAATATAGTCTATAAAATGATACTCATGGTTTATACATGTCCATTAGAATGAGCATAATTGTGCTCAGCCTTTTTCTGTTTGAAAATTATGTAAAAAATCCCCTACTCCATGAGGCATTTATCTTTGATTCCTGTTAATTTTTGCTTTATATTTTGAGGCCACATTATTCACTGTATACAAGTTCAGAATTGTTTGATTTCCTGGGTCTTTTTTATCAATATGTACTGATACTTATTTCTTTCTTTTTTTTTAAAGATTTTATTTATTTACTTGACAGAGATAGATAGATCACAAGTAGGCAGAGAGGCAGGCAGAGAGAGAGGGGGAAGCAGGCTCCCCACTGAGCAGGGAGCCCGATGCGGGGCTCGATCCCAGGACCCTGAGATCATGACCTGAGCTGAAGGCTGAGGCTTTAACCCACTGAGCCACCCAGGCGCCCCTGATAACTTATTTCAATGACTTTTTTTTTGTCCAAAGTTTACTTTGTCTGATATTAATATAGCTATAACAGCTTAGATTAGTAATTGTCTATCTCTTTTTCTATCTTTCAGTTGTAGTTTGCAGTCTGACAGTTGTTTTCCTTTAATTGACAAATCTAGCATTTATATTTATTATTATTCCTTTTTAAGTGTTTTAACTTATTTCTTATTTTATTATGCATTTTCAAATAGTTTTTCCCCAGATTTCTTTCCTTCTTTTGGAATGAGGGATTTCTTCTTCTTCTTTTTTTTTTTTTTAATTTTTTCTTGTACTTGTTTGGAAGTTAAACAGTCAGGCCTATTTCAGACATTTTCCTAGCAATATTAACATGCAAACTTAATGTAGTCCAAAGTTTATCAGTGGATTATCTTCCTACTGAAAACTACAAAAACCTTCATGCTTCAACTGTGATCACCCTTTTTCTAATCTATAAGCTATAAAAGTACTTTGGTTCAGATTTGTCTTGAAACAAATCTGACATTACTTTGTTTTATTGTTTTGATGTTGCCGAATCATATTTAAATATTTACCAATATCTTTGCTCACTCTCCCCTCTTGAATCTGAGACCTTTTATTTGTAATCTTTTTCCTTCTGCTTGAAATACATTTTTCTTTATAATCTCCTCCAGTCTGGGTCTTAAAGTCTTTGTTTTTGTCAGTCTGGCAAAAAGATAGTTCAAGCAGGTAATGAATTAAGTTTAGTTCCTCTCTCTGTCTCAGAACATTAAAGATATTTTCTGGCATCTGTTTTTGTTGTCCAAGGGTCACTCATAAATTTAATTGTTGATTTTTTTAAGAGTATGTGTGATTTGCCTTTTTTGCTCTTTAAAAAATAATTGCTTGTGGGATCTCTTTTCTTTGGTATACTGTACCTTCTCTGTGCCTGCGTGAGAATTTCTTTTCATTTATCATGGGTTGGACCTGATAGGTTTCCTCGTGTCTTCCAACAATGCTGGGAAATGTCAGCTATTATTTTTTATACCATCATAACTCTATCTCTCATGTCTTAGCTGCCCACCACCCCTGAAAACTTATTTTCTAATCTTTGCTTCGGAACTGCACGCTAGACAGTTTTTCCAGAACTAACAGTTCATTTGCTGTCTTCAGCTGTGTCTAATATACTGTTAAATCTGCCTGCTGAAGTTTTTCATTTTAATCAGTATATATTTTTTTTAAAGATTTTATTTATTTATTTGACAGAAAGAGATCACAAGCAGGCAGAGAAGCAGGCAGAGAGAGAGGCGGAAAGAAGCAGACTCCTTGCTAAACAGAAAGCCTGACGCGGGGCTCAATCCCAAGACCCCAAAATGACCTGAGCCGAAGGCAGAGGCTTTAACCCACTGAGCCACCCAGGCGCCCCTAGCATATTTTCATTTCTAGAAATTTTTTTTAATTTACTTCATTATTTTTTAGTGTCTTTACCCTGCTCCTAGTTTTAAAAGCACTTTTCTTTAAAACATGAACAGAAAAACCAAAGGTTAAGAAATAAATTAATTTAAAATTTTAAAAATAAAACAAAAACATGCTTAACTCTAATTTTTTACTCTTTGCATAATATGACTGTTACAAAATCTTTCTGGATCATTTTTCTATGCTTATCCTTTTTTGGTGCCTCGTTTCCTTATGCGCTTTTTCATTTTGAACTATGTTACTTATTTTCTTTGGAACATTTCCTGTATAAACGATTTGAGGCCTGGGTGGAGAGGATTTGAGTCTATTTCTGCTTTGGGGATTCATTTGTTTATTCAACAAATAGATTGTGCTCTCCTACAAGATGCCAGGTACTCTTCAAGGAGCTTCTGTTACATCAGTAAACAAAACAAAGATCCCTGCTCTATAGGAATTTACATTCAATGGGAAGAGACCCATTGGGGATGAACCCCAAACATAATAACTAAGTATCTCAGAAGCTGGTAATAACAATGAAAAACAAAAAATTACAGTAGGACAAGGAGTCTAAAATAGCAAAAGAGAAAAGGAAAGATTGCAATTCAAAATATAATGGATATGTTGGCCTCCTTGAAGAGGAAATATTTGCATAAAGACTTGAAGGAAATGAAAGAATTGTCCACATGCCAGGAGAAGAGCATTCCTGGTAGAAATTAACAAGAGAGGAAAACACAAGTGTTGGTGAGGATGCAGAGAAAGGGGAATCCCCTCTTTTTTTTTTTTAAAGATTTTATTTATTTATTTGACAGAGATATCACAAGCAGGCAGAGTGGCAGGCAGAGAGAGAGGAGGAAGCAGGCTCCCTGCTGAGCAGAGAGCCCAATGTGGGGCTCGATCCCAGGACTCTGAGATCACGACCTGAGCCGAAGGCAAAGGCTCTAACTCACTGAGCCACCCAGGCACCCCGGGGAATCCCCTCTTACACTGTTGGTGGGAATGCGAGCTGGTGCAGCCACTCTG
The DNA here is from genome assembly GCA_028533885.1 of Nasua narica. Taxonomy (NCBI): domain Eukaryota; kingdom Metazoa; phylum Chordata; class Mammalia; order Carnivora; family Procyonidae; genus Nasua; species Nasua narica. The sequence continues at coordinate 33,558,047 of CM052801.1, read as the reverse complement.
GGAAACAGTATGGAGGGTCCTCAAGACATTAAAAATAGAGCTACCCTATGACCCAGCAATTGCACTACTAAGTTTTTACCCCAAAGATACAGATGTAGTGGAAAGAAGGAGCACGTGCGCCCCAATGTTCATAGCAGCAATGTCCATAATAGCCAAACTGTGGAAGGAACCAAGATGTTCTTCAACAGATGAAAGGATAAAGAAGATGTGCTCCATATATACAACGAAATTTTACTCAGCCATCAGAAAGGATGAATACACACCATTTGCATCGACATGGATGGAACTGGAGGGGATTATGCTAAGTGAAATAAGTCAGGCAGGGAAAGACAATTATCATACGGTTTCACTCATATGTGGAACATAAGCAATAGCATGGAGGACCATAGGGGAAGGGAAGAAAATCTGAAGGGGGGAAATCAGAGAGGGAGACAAACTATGAGGGACTATGGACTCTGGGAAACAAACTGAGGGTTTCAGAGGGGAGGGGGGTGGGGAAATAGGGTAACCAGGTGATGGGTATTAAGGAGGGCACATGTTGGAATGTGCACTGGATGTTATACGCAACTAATGGATTATTGAACACTACGACAAAAACTTATGATGACCTATATGCTAACTGAACATAGTAATTAAAAAAAAAACCCTACAGACCAATCAAATAACATGCAGATGCTTATTAAATGTCTACTCTGAAATAAAACAAGATGGGATAGGGAGGGAGACAAAACATAAGAGACTCTTAATCTCCCGAAACAAACTGAGGGTTTGTGGGGGGAGGGGGGAGGGATAAGATGGGTGGGTGATGGACACTGGGGAAGGTATGAGCTATGGGGAGTGCTGTGAATTGTGTAAGACTGATGATTCACAGACCTGTACCCTTGAAACAAATAATATGTCATATGTTAATAAATAAATTAATTAATGTCTACTCTGAAACAAAAAAGAAAGAAAAAAAGAAAGGGAAAGGAAAAAAAAGAAAGTACAGCCAGTGCAAAGTCTAAGGCAGAGGGAGACTAGTGTATTCAAGAAACAGGAGGCCAATGTGGCTAGAACAGAGTGAGCAAGGAAAAGAGAACTGGAGGGGCGCCGGGGTGGCTCATTTGGTTAAGTGTCTGACTCCTGATTTCCTCTCTGGGTTGTGAAAGCAAACCCAGCACTGGGCTCTGTACTGGTGTGAAGCCCTCTTGGGATTCTCTTTCACTCTCTCCCCCACTGTCCCTCCCTCCCCTAAAAAAAAAAAAAAAAAAAGGAAAAGAGAACTGGAGATGAGGTTAGAGAGGTTATTGGGGGCAGGTCATAGAAAGCTTCACAGGGCATTTTAAGGACACCGGCTTGGCCTCTGAGAAGGACAGCCTCTGGAAGCTTTTGAGCAGAGACGTGCTAAGACCTGACTTAGGTCTGAAAGGCTCACTGGGGCTGCTGCACTAAAAGTAGATTCTAAGAGGTGAGGGTAAAACAAGGAAGTCAGTTTCAGGAGGCCATCGCAGCAATCTGGCCTAGAGATGCTGGTGGCTCCCCCCAGGCGGTAGCCACGGAAGTGGTGCAGAGTGTTGAATTCTGGAGATATTCTGAAGGCACAGCCAACAAAGTGAATGGTGGGGCCTGAGAGTGTTGAGCATGGTGCTTGAGTTTTTTGGAATTGCCATCCTTTGAGATGGGGAAGGCTGCTAGAATGGCATTTTTTTTTTAAGATTTATTTATTTACTTATTTATTTGACAGAGAGAGAACACAAGCAGACAGACACAGAGGAGTAGGCTCCCTGCTGAGCAAGGAGCCCGATACGGGACTCGATCCCAGGACGCTGGGATCATGACCTGAGCCGAAGGCAGCTGCCCAACCAACTGAGCCATCCAGGCGTCCCTAGAATGGCAGTGCTGATGAAGAAGATCAGAATTTCAGGTTGGGTGTGTGAAATCTGAGAGGTCTGTTCAACCTCCAGGAGATCTGCAACTTTCTGATTTCCATGTCAAGGCAGCGGTGTGTGTTTTATCCAGCGTTGCGCTTATTGCCATGGGGAGCGTTAATTAGGGCTTCCCATTCTGCCCTAATACCAGAAATGAAGTGTGCCTTTGACTTCTTTCACCTGTCCCTTACATAACCCTTACCTTCTCTTTTACTAAGTCTTCGTACTGTTCTCTAAACCTTCTCCAGCACTCTTCTTAAATATAAAACACAGCTGGCATCAGTACTCCAATACATTTCTAGGCTTTAACAAAGACAGCAAGAGGACTCATGGGAATTTCCACACATGATGTCTTTAGAATAGTGACAATATCTCTAAAACAAATATCTCTAAAGCAAATAACCCCAAGTAAAGTAGTAAAAAGTGTTAGGCACTTTACAGAGTATTTGCTATTTTTACCACATGAATTATTATAATATTATTGACTATACTCCCTAGACTGTACTTTACTTTTATTTTTTTTTTAAGACTTATTTATTGGGGCGCCTGGGTGACTCAGTGGGTTAAAGCCTCTGCCTTCGGCTCAGGTCATGGTCTCAGGGTCCTGGGATCGAGCCCCGCATCAGGCTCTCTGCTCAGCGGGGAGCCTGCTTCCCCCTCTTTCTCTGCCTGCCTCTCTGCCTACCTGTGAGCTCTCTCTCTGTCAAATAAATAAATAAAAAATCTTAAAAAAATAAATATTTATTTATTTGTTTGTTTGTTTGACAGAGAGACACAGTGAGAGAGGGAACACAAGCAGGGGGAGTGGGAGAGGGAGAAGCAGGCTTCCTGCTGAGCAGGGAGCCCAATGCAAGGCTCGATCCCAGGACCCTGGGACCATTGACCAGAGCCGAAGGCAGATGCTTAATGACTGAGCCACCCAGGCGCCCATAGGCTGTACTTTTCAACCCTTTCAAGTGACTTACTTATTTTATAACTGGAAATTTGTACCTCTTAATTCCCATTACCTATTTTGCCCACCCTCCCCAAGTACCTCCCCTCTTACCAACCACCAGTTTGTTCTCTGTACTTAGTCTGCTTTTGGTTTTGTTTGTTGTCTTCATGTTCATTTGTTTTCTTTTACAGGATGCTTCTTTACAAAGACGAAAGATTCTAAAGGAGGTGCGTCAGGTTCAGCATAAAGATATTCTGATATGTTCCGACTGTAATACCATATTCTGCTATATTGTGCCTCCATCTTGAAGGTCTTGATTTTGATCTTATTTCTCAGCCTCTGAAGAGGCTACAAACATGCAACTATATTGGGAAACAAATATACCAGCCCTGGGATAGTCCAACATGCATTTCGACTTTGTAAATTTGGTCCTAACGAAGGATAAAGGAACCACGCTAACCAAAAATTAGCAAGTTCTTTTTTTTTCCTTTTTTTAAATTTACTTTAGGTAGGCTCCACACCCAGCATGGGGCTTGAACTCATGACCCTGCGATCAAGAGTCACATGCTTTATCGACTGAGCCAGCCAGGTGCCCCTAAAGATTTTATTTTTAAACAATCTCTACACCCAATGTGGGGCTCGAACCCACAACCCCGAGATCAAGAGCTGTATCCTCCACCAACCGAGCCAGCCAGGTGCCCCGAAAAACTGGGAAGTTCTGAACTCATAGGAGATCTCTCTGAAGAGCTGCCAAGTGCAAGACCAAATTTAACATTTCGGTACTTAAAGATCCAGAGTAACTATTGGGGCATCTCCACCCCAAATTATCCTAATTGACTATGCTCTCAGAAGCAATTCTACCAATATTCGATTCTGTTTCTTAGGAAATAGCATTTCTGTCCCTTTTTCGCAAAGCCCTTTTTTCTCCTTCTACTCATCTGAAATCTTATAAATGTCAAGTCCTTGTCTGAAGCATTGCAAACTGCACTTCAAAGTTCCTTCCTCATATACGTAAGGAGTTACAATATCATGGTCAATACACACTAGTTCCTGTATAGGGCTGACATATATAAATGATGCGGCATAAAAATCACCCCGGGGCAATAACGCAGCCAGGGACAGGCATGTTGGAATTCTCATTTCCCTTATATCAAGAAACCTGTTCTTAACTGAGAATCTGCAACATGACTGATGCTCCTATTTAATAACCAAAAGGTTTTAGAGATAAGAAACGTGGGGCTGAGGAACAACTTAATAACTATCTCCAAAGTAAAGAAATAATTTTCAGAAAATGACAAGAGAATTGTAGCCAACAAGGTCCGACACACAGGATACGCAATCCTTCTCTTGCACTCCAACATACTGTGTTCAACTAGAACTTGAAGCTGCACGGGAGCTTCGAGTACATTCCAACTGTATCTTCACTGCCCAGATGGGCAAACTGAGATGTGAAGTGCTAACAGGACTTACCCAAGGTAAGATAGTACGTCAGGCCATGCAGGGGCCTGAATCCCAGGGCCCTTGCTTCCAGACCACCAGCCTCCCAGTGGACTACACCCGAGGAAGCACTCAGAAATTCTCCTGATACCATTCATCTGGATTTACATTAATTTCAAGCCAGCAAGCAAACACACACCATAGGACAACACTTCCGTAGCAGCCCCTGGGGACCCTGTCGAAATGCAGATTTGGATTCAGTGGGTCTGGGTCAGGGCCTGAGACTCTGCATTTCTATCAAGCTCCTGGAGGACTCTGAGGCTGCTGGGCCACGGACCCCACTTTGAGTAGCAAGGATGGAGAGCACTCTCAGAGCTGAGCCAAGTGAAAATGGACCCCTGGTACATCCCTGTACATCTAGAAAGGTAGGAAGCAAATGACAGGGGGAGCATGGCGTTGTATGACTGGACGAGCCGGTACGATATCCTAGTTCAGATGTCGGTTGGCCCTTCCATATCCGTTCCGATGGCCTTGCCCACGCCTGCTTCTATGATGCAGCCTGGCAATGTTAAACACCTGCTTTCCCGGGCTCCCTCGCAGCTAAGGGTAGCTATGTGGCCCAACTCTGGCCGAGGAGACTAGCGAATGTCCACCAGGGTCTTCTCGTAAGGGAAAAGCTTAGCTGCAGATGAAACTGGGGCTGCCTCACCAAGAACTAGACTCTTAGCTCTAGAGAACTAACAGATGGTCACCAGAGGGGAGGGGGCTGGGGGATGGGTGGAATGGGGGGCTGGGGATTAAGGAGGGCACTTGCCAGGATGAGCACCGGGTGTCCGTAGGGAAGCGCCGAATCACTATACTGTGCACCAGAAACGAATAGTATGCTGCGTGTTAACTCACTGGAATTTAAACGCAAACTTAAAAGGAAAACTGGGACGGCCTCTTCGTGCTCTTCCCTGTCGTAAACGAGGACTCGATGCCTAGAGTCGCAGCAGCCATCTGGTTACTGTCAGGCAATAAGCCAACATGCAAAGAACGGCTGAGCAGGAAAGACGCAAAGAGCCTACAGCCCAGACGAAGCTGAGCGGCTGCACCAGCCCGAACTCCAGGCCACCGGGCTTCTTCTCACACAAAATACCCGCATGTTTGTATTGCTCAAGCCGTTGTAATGAGCACTGCCTAAGCCATTTTGCTGTAAGTCTGATACATCTTCTAATTAGGTCGATGCTTCGTCCCTTGCCACTCATTGCAACTGTCTGGTTTTGTCCTGTCAGTCCCCCGCCTTTCAAACAGTCCATTCGTGTGCTCTAGAAAAGGCTCTCATGCATGACCCAACTGCCGAACACAAGGGCCTCTTTGCAGCCCTCATCCTATGTCAAACAGCCTTGGGTCTGGCTCTGTGCAGCCTCCCTTCCTATTTCCGCCACGGATTTGCGTGGCACCGCTCGGCCCCTGCGCTTCTCTCGGGCTCCTTCCTGCTGCTCCGTGAAAGCTGCGTGCTCGCCAGACTTCCATGTTTGGCCCTCTCCTCCCCACCCCACGTCGGCCCCCTGCGCACTTTCATCAGCTCCCACCGGCTTGACTGCCTGCCACCGTGTCCTTGAATAACAGTAAAACAGAGTTGGGGCGCCTGGGTGGCTCAGTGGGTTGAAGCCTTTGCCTTCAGCTCAGGTCATGATCTCAGGGTCCTGGGATCGAGCCCCGCATCGGGCTCTCTGCTCAGCGGGGAGCCTGCTTCCCCCTCTCTCTCTGCCTGCCTCTCTGCCTACTTGTGATCTCTCTCTCTGTCAAATAAAGAAAATCTTTAAAGAAAAAAAAAACAGTAAACCAGAGTTAGTGGGCATTTTTGTAGAACAGTGACATTAGCGCAAGTATAAAAAGAACTGAGCTTCCTCCTTGTGTCTAGTGGGCCCTACCCGGGTGAAGAGTGTCTCTAGAAGCCGCACTCCTCTTAGAGAACAAGGACCAAGGACAAAGTTGCACAAAAATATGCTATATTTGCTGCTGCTTCCTGTGGCCACATGTCTTTTAAATTGTGCCTCCTTGGATAAACAAACAAGGACCCTACGCTCTGTGTGTGTACGCTCATGTACACGTGTTGTGGGTGTGTAGTCACTTCAACCCCGGCCACACTGCAACCCCATCGGAGACACTACATACTCTATTCGGGTCTCCAGTGTGGAAATTATGACCGCGCTCTGAGGTTATTTGTTCCCATTTGTTTTCATCATGAGAATATAAGCTACTGAAGGTCAGAGGCTGTCACTCTTCAGCAAGTGCTTGTTGAAAAGCGTGGACCCTTATTTGCTGGAGTAGTTTAGGGCTCTGGAGGATAAATGGCTACACTGCATGAGCCCCTGAGATCACCTCGAGCTCTGGGACTTCCAGTGCCCCCCCTTCTAGTGTGACTGAGATATTACACGTAAGCGTTAAAATCACTTACCCTCACGGTGTACGTTCTTCCTCCAACTCTGTCCCGTGCTTCTAAAACCAAAACGTTAACTTCATGTTCCTTTAAGAGTTTGGCAGCAGACAATCCTACAAGGAAAAAAACAAAAACAAAAACGAAATCAAGGAATATATTAAGACCCGAACATGAAACAGCCAGGAGTTAGCCAGACCTACACAGAAAATGAAAGCAGGGAATCATACGTAATCCCTTCATTTTGCTATCTTTCTAATAAAGTCTGACCACACAGTGATCAATGGAGCCACCAATTTGATAATCGATCTTATATTAGATAGGATTATCATAATTATCATAATTTTATCATCTGTCATAAGGTTGGTTGACAAAATGTAATTATTTTTTAAATATATGTATTTTTGGCAATAATGAAATCCTATTTAAGAGAATGCGCTGAACCCCTAAATCAACCCTTATTGTGCCCTTCTTCCAGAAAACCTGATTGCATAAACAGAAGAGTATGTTTTCCTGGAAATTTCCCCTGGCTACACTAGCCCTCAGTATATCTGTACTTTTCTCAACTTAAAAACCTCTTGTAGGGGCACCTGGGTGGGGCTCAGTCAGTTGAGCATCTGACCCTTGACTTCAGGGTTGTGGGTTTGAGCCCCACATTGGACTTCACATTGGGTGTGGAGCCTACTTAAAACAAAATCCTTATAATCACATCCTCTGATTTACATGCTTGCTAGGGCCTGTTTTTACCACCAGATTCAAAGTTACCTAAGGTGGGAACCATGCATCACATTTTATTCATTGGCTCAAAGCTGAGAACAGGTTTTTTACATGTAAATAAAAACTGTCATAAAAGATGCATTTAAAACCCAATATAGTAATACCAGAAAAGTAAGGGAAATGTTGTGAATCAACATTATTATTGTGACAAAAAGGCTCAGGAACCTACCTACAGAGACTGCCACTGGCCAAAGATGGAACAATCTGAGTATCAAAGCAAAATAACAACTGCAGGAGGGAGATAGGGCAGGGAGAAAAATACAAAATAACAACTGCAGTGGCTTAAATCCATGAATTCGTAATAGTACTAAACCAATAAAAAACTCTCCCTGGCTCTTTGGAGAAGGCTAAGGAACCACCTTACCAGTTTGGAAATGCCTAAAGGCGAAGAAGAGCATCTGGCATTCATCCTACCTCTCCTACTTGCAGTGAACCACAAAGCAACCAAAAAACTAACAAAGGGAGGTTTTGCTGTATATAAGCATGCTAGCTAATCAGTGAAGACGAATAAAATTAGAATATCAGCACGCTGCAACGCCTAATCAATTGATGGATCTAGTGTAATAAGCATCAACATCTGCTAACATCACACAAAAAAAGAGAGATAACCACATGTTATCTGCCTCCTAATGGAAGAACACACCAGCATCTATGAAGTCATTAGGAAGGAAGGAAGAGCAGGGAGACAAGGAGCAAATACTAAATTCTAATGTGATCAAGCTTCTAGATCTTCTACTTAAGGGCCAGAGGAACATGTTTAAATAGTACTACTGGGATGCAATCAACAAAAGCCAGATTGTAGGAAATCATACAGGATTATCCGGGTTTTCGAGGTTTTGTTTGTTTGTCTGTTTTTTAACGACCTGCCTGCTCCTATCCTCTCCCCTCTCTATCCATTGCAGGCTTTTCCTACAATCAATCTCTTACATGGCAAGTTCTGTCTTGACGTCTGCTCTCAGAGGACCCAGACCGACACAGCTTTTGTCCACATACAGAATCAAGGATGAATCTGGGTCTAGAAGATCTAGAATGCAGGCAGGCTAAACCATAAAATCCAGCTCTGCTATCTGCTAAAACTTGTACTTAGTTTTGACCCCTTCAAGTACAATGTAACCTTACACTGCTGACATTCATGAAAGATTTAGGTATGCAATGAATCTTTGGAATCCGCTCATAAAGAAAGCATCCATCCTGTGACATTTAAATAAATTCAAAGAAATGTCTGCAAACCTTGGTGCAATGCGTTCTCGGGGACAGAGCCAAAGGCTTCTTCTGCTGAGGGTCATTAAAAAAAGGACGAAGTCGATATTAAAAGCCTGTTTATGCACAGATCCTCTAATGCCAAAGTACCACTCTATATTTAAAAGCAGAGAAACTCGGATACAAAAAGGTTACTTTCTTCCCAGTTCATCTTAATCAATCAAACTATAAACCAATTAGAAAAATACAGCCAAGGGTTTCCTAGAATTCATCGGTAGTTCCTCTTCTAAAGGAGGAGAAAGTCGCCCATCTGCATGCTGCCTACGAAGCAGCAGAGGTGGCTTTGACCTTCAGCAGCCGTGGGTCCCGCAGCGTCCGGCTCCTGGCTCCCGAGGCAGCCTAGCAGTTGGTTCGGGGCTACATATACAGATCAGGTTCATGTGCCTTTCCTGTGTCGATTTCATTGTCCCCGTATTCCGGATGAGAAAGCCAAGCACCCAATATGACCACAACAAAATCTCCAGAAAAGTGAATGGTTTTACTTCTCACAGCCTCACTTGGAGCCTGAGCAAAATGGAAATCTAACGTGTAACTCTAAATAGATTTGGTGAGTGGCACTGAGTGCCAATAAAGAATAAGCACCACTCGGGAAGCTAGAGCGGGTGTGAGTGGGGGAGGCAGGGCGAGCTGAGTCAGGACAATGACCACACCAGGGACAAAGTTCTTTTTGGATACAAACAAAATTAAAAAGCTGTCCACAAGTGTTGTTTCTGCATTCCAGGAAAATGATTGGGCCTATCTCAGCAAGGAAAGTTTCAACTCTAAGTTGAAGAAATAAAGAGAATGTTTAAAACATTTTAAAAGGATTTCAGAAAAAAAAAATGCTTTTAAAAAGGTCTTGAGGGTGCCTGGGTAGCTCAGTTCGTTGGGCGTCCGACTCTTGATTTCAGCTCTGGTCATGATCTTGGGGTTGTGAGGTCACACCCATGTAGGGCTCTGTGCTCAGCATCTTATGCACACATTCTCTCTAATAAAGAAAATCTTTCAAAACGTCTTGGGGGGCGCCTGGGTGGCTCAGTGGGTTGGGGCCTCTGCCTTCGGCTCAGGTCATGATCTCGGGATCCTGGGATCGAGCCCCGCATCGGGCTCTCCACTCGGCAGGGAGCCTGCTTCCTCCTCTCCCTCTGCCTGCCTCTCTGCCTACTTGTGATCTCTCTCTGTCAAATAAATAAATAAAATCTTTAAAAAAAAAAAAAAAGTCTTGGAATTTGAAGAGGGAAGATGTAAGTTATTTAGAAAAAATGTTTCTTCTACAATACTGAATAAATGGGGTTCCAACGTTTCAGTTTGTGTGTTTATTGTGAACAAGATTCTGCTAAGGAACTTCCCCAATAATTGAAAGATTAGGAAATACCGAATATGGAAATAAAAGCTAGGGCCATTTTTTTCAAAAATGTTATTTAAAGATTTATTTATTTGAGAGAGAGAGTGTGTGTGCGCACACGCAAGGAGTTGGAGCAGAGGGAGAAGGAGAGAGAATCTCTGGTAGGCTCCCTGCTAAGCAGGGAGCCCGGTGGCCCCACCCTGAGATCATGACCTGAGCTAAAATCAAGAGTTAGATGCTTAACCAATTGAGCCACCTGATTTGTACCATTTGGGTTTCTGCGGTGTATAGACACTCATGTCTGATTTCAAACTACTTATTTCAAGCTACCCACGTGGTATCACTGAATGTGGAATTGGAAAGGGGACATTCCAGCCAGTAGAAGCCGGTTCCCCTGCACACTGTTAGAGGTATAAACGCTTGGCCTCAGATCTGTGAGGAGAGGGATAAAGTCAGGGATGGGAGAGTGTCAATTAAATCAGCAGGTGTATGAGATTCATTGGCTTGTGAGGGATGAAGGGTCACCCTGGAAAGGTGTCCTAGACACTCAAGTGTCCTTGTGTCTAAAGTCTCTGGTTCTCCCATGGGTCCGTTGGAGGGGAAGGGGTCTAAGTGGGCGCTGGCAAAATATACCATTCGTTGCACCTGAACCAAGAGCTGTTCCTCTCCCAAATCATGGCAAACCAAACTCCTACTTGGGAGAAAAAGAACCCGGGACTCCCAACCACGTCCTGTGGTTTTCTATGAGAGTAGGGAGCCCAGAGAAGCTATGTTCACAAAGATTTCAATAAGGACTTACTGTGTAAATCAGGATCCGATCACTTTTAAAATGCAAAAAAAAAAAAAAAATGAAAAACAGGAAAATCAAAGGAGCAGGGCACGAGCAAATGTTGACTCACTTTGAGATTAAGTAGCTTAAATACGAATGAGGAGTTTAAAACAATACAGTTCCTCTTCTGATATTTCTTCCATCATCTGAGTTTCACATAAACCAAAATCAAACAGGTGAAAGGATGTAATAGCTAGGCTTTAAAAAAAAAAAAATCCAGGCTGCTTTTAAAAGCACACATTATCTGAGAGTTCAGACAACTGTTTTGTTTTGTTTTATGTAACAATAGGGAGAAATCGTGTTTGATCTGAAATACTATAGAGCAAATAGAACCAAAATACTTAGTTTCTTTCTTTCTTTTTCTTTCTTTTTTATATTATTTATTTATTTATTAATTACTGCTGATTATTGGGCCAGGAGGGCCCAGAGGAGATGAAGGAGGCAGGCAGCAGCAGTGCTGCTATGGTAACCTCGGACCAAGCTCCAGCTTCTTAAAGCCACTGCCCTTAGAAATGATGTTTCCGCAGGTTCTGCAGTGCCTCCCCACATCTGGCCGTGCCTAACCTCCCCGTAGAAACGGTACAGGCAATGATCTCACCCACACAGCGCACCTGGAGAAGAAATTAACCATACCCGCCATGAAGCCTTCGAAAGAAATGGTCCTCTGCTTCCTGGGATAGAAACTTGTCACGGTGGAACCCGGCCTCACACTTAGCCCCGCCTCCTCCAGCTCGCCCAGGGCCTTCCCCTTCACCGTCCTTCCTCAAGGACCCGCACATTACTCTATTTGAGGAAAAAGAAGCAATCCGTCCGTTTGACTCGCCCTACCCTTTCCAGTTCAATTTCCGGTTTTGCTTCCACACAGATGATCTGGTGTCTTTTCCACTCCTTCCCTAGAACCAACCTTGAAACGGAGCCTATTCCTCATGACAAGTGTCCCGTGACCGCACTTTGAATACAGGCAGGTGTTTTAATCTTCTGTCACACTCTGTCCCCTCTCAGCCTGTTTTAGTTTTCTTCTTTGCGCCCAGCGCCACCTGGCACCAGACACAGAGCGTTTATGTCACCTGCACTAGAATGAAGCCTCCAAGCAAGGAGAGTCACTGAGGCATCCCAAGCTTAATACGTCTCAAGCAGGACACTTGCTATTTCCTCAGAACTCAGTCCTCCCCCGGCCCTCTGCCACTCAGTAAAGGGCACCACCATTTAGTCAGACGCTTGGGTCAAAACTCTTGAAGCTATTCCTGACTCTTCTCCTTTTGTCACATACCTCATCCATTCGAGGGGCAGGTCCCCTTGGTTGTGGCCTCGGATTATGTTCTGAATCTGCCTGCTTCCCACTGTGACCATAGACACTCTGGTCCAAGCCATGGTGGTCTTTTGCCCTCGCCCAAGGCACCATGATCCCTTGCCCAGAGATCTGACTCGTAACTAGTGTGCGAGGCCTTTTTTGAGAACGGAACTGTGCTATACGTCTTTGCATCCCTAGAAAAGACCCTGCCATGTTGCAGGTGCTTAAATGCTTGTTGCAATGAATAAAATAACCTCATACTGAGAAAACAAAACCATGCTCACCTGGAGGAGGGCAACAGGAAAGTTTCTAACCCTTAGATTATATTTATCTTGAGCAACTAAGAAAGACTGACAAGGATGGGGTGCCACATCATTTTAACCTTTGTGCCTAAGTAAGCCAGCAAAGCCTATATTACTAGTACATTTTCTGGTCCCTGATCCAGTCGTACTTTTTAGCAAAAGAGAACAGAGCGTATCAGTGCATACATGAAGCCGTCCTGGATACATATAACCATTCCGATCTATACATCCATACTTATATCCGCCTGCAGTTTGCCCTTCCTTTCAGAGAAATAATTCTCTGCTTTTGAAAATGCCAAATCTTCTAATCCCTTCGATAAGCTAAAAAGACAGTGCTGTCTCAAATGATAAATAGATGAAAATGAACAATTAGCTTCAATTTGCCCGGAATTCGACTGACTGGTTGTCTAGACAGTCCTAATTTATTTGATTATCGTTCAGCATTCATCTTCACTTTAGATAAATGGATCTCATCCGACTTGGGGAATGCAATTACCCCTTAATTCATGATCTGCCCCATTCTTTCACTGAAACTTTAAAAATATACCAAGGGTTGGGGGGTGGGGCGCCTGGATGGCTCCGTCTGTGAAGCATCTGCCTTTGGCTCAGGTCATGATCCCAGGGTCCTGGGATCGAGCCCCGCATTGGGCTCCCTGCTCAGTGGGGAATCTGCTTCTCCCCCTCCTTCTGCCCCCCCACACCTCGCTCATGTTCTCTCTCTCAAATAAAGTTTTAAAAAATACACCAAAGGCCCTCCACACTGCTGTCCCTAGATTCTGCACACTAAGTTGCACTGTGGTTTAAAGTGATAGTTTCCAAAATGTTTTATGAGAACACAGTCCTCGAGATGCTCAGGGGAAAATTCATGGATGTTGCAACATACGCCATTTCTCCTTGTGGGAAATGTATGGCACATGCTGGCATATTAAAGGGCCCTAATAAGTCCTGCAGTGAAGGGACCCGTTCAACTCAGTATTTCTCCACCTTCTGCCTTTTCAAAAAAACTACTCCTCAAAACACACTTTTGGAAAGCTGGTTTCATCTCTTAGAAGAGTGTCCAAATATTGACAGTAATAAACTTCCCTGGACAGGGACCCAGGTGAACGATGCCTAGAGCACAAGCTAAGAGTTTTTTGTTTTTGTTTTTGTTTTTTCAAGCTAAGAGTTCTGAAGCAAAACTTGAGGGCAGCTGCGGCTTATGCTCTACTGGCTCTCCTAGCTCTTCCTCTTAATTCCTAAAAGTGACATTTTTCTTCAATTTTCACATTCATCACCACCTAGGAATGTGTAGAGTGTGTATCACATATTAAGTTTTTAAAGTTAACTTTCTGTTATTCAGCAACATGATCTCTGGCCAACAGAATTCTTATATAACCGTGTGTTTGGACTCCTAGACTCCAGACTCCGAGGACAATAAAAAGGATAGTCAAACATCAGCTCACCCTAGAGGTTTAGAAGCAATGTTCCCAACGCAGGAGAACAGAAATTTTGCTCCCAGTGCGCAGTGAATGCTCGAGCAACAGGTATTTACCGAATGGATGGATGAATGAGCGAATGAATGAGCAAACACGGGCAGGCGTGCAAGAAAAAGGTCTGGAAGTTAAGCCACGGCTCAAAGCAAACCCATCTAACCTGGAAACGGTCACCTTGAAGGTCATCTTGATGTGTCAATTATTCCTCAATTTTAAAAAAAAGTGTTTCTGGGTGCCTGGGTGGCTCAGTTGTTAAGCAACTGCCTTCGGCTCAGGTTATGATCCTGGAGTCCCTGGATCGAGTCCCGCATCGGGCTCCCTCCTCAGCAGGGAGTCTGCTTCTCCATCTGACCTCTCCCTCTCACGCTCTCTCTCTCTCATTCTCTCTCAAATAAATAAATAAATAAAATCTTTAAAAAAAAAAAGTGTTTCTGGGGCGCCTGGGTGGCTCAGTGGTTTGAAGCCTCTGCCTTCGGCTCAGGTCATGATCTCGGGGTCCTGGGATCGAGCCCCGCGTCGGGCTCTCTGCTCACCGGGGAGCCTGCTTCCCCCTCTCTCTCTGCATGCCTCTGTCTACTTGTGATCTCTTTCTCTGTGTCAAATGAATAAATAAAATCTTAAAAAAAAGTTTCTAATTTTCAAAACAAAAGAAATGACTTACCGGTAAGAAGAAAGAAAAAAAGAAAAAAAAAGTTGTTTTTGTTGCATTTCAGAATCTACCCTAAACGCACAACAGTTCTGTCAAGTATTACTTCCTCCATGAAACCCTTTCCTTGTCTGTCATTTCCTGCTTCCCCTGTCTGTGCCACCACTGAACTCCCGAACCAATCTCAAACGCCAACAGCATTTCAGGTTTCTAGTGGGGACGGCGCAGAAGGTTCCTGGGCGTCACCTGGTCACTGGAGAGACAAGCGGACTCTCAGATACACTAGAAAAGTTCACTCTTCTACTTGGGTCCAAATTTGGTCAAATGCTTCCAACGAGCGAGGAGCAAAAGCTATGACAAATGCATCTTAAAGAACAAATGGATATTTAATATCAGTGGCTTAATTTCAATACCTAAATTCTGTAAATACCAATCTTGGAAAACTATTTTAAAAAAAAAATGTCACATCAACTGCCACGGCCTTCCATTTTCTTCACCCGTGTTGTCTCCCCAAATTCTTTTTTTCCAAAACATGTCAAGTTCACTACTTGATTTATCATGGACTTAATATAGGAGAGGCACGTGCCTTATTTTTCAGCCTAGATGTCTTGACTGTTTTTCTCATTGTCTATTCACATAGTCATTACTTGTAACTATCTAATGACTTAGTGTATCCTTCGAGTTCTCATTTTTCCACCACTTCCGTGAACTCTCAGTCTTAGCCCCAAATAGTTACACTACAGGGACAGTGACGCTGAAGACGGTTCCATAACATCTGATGTTGGCCTGGGGCAGGGGGAAAAAGTCTATGAGTAAAAATATACATTTTTTTTTTAGTGGAAAGGTTCAATAGCTTTCATCAGATATTCAAAAGGAGATATGATCCAAAACGTTAAGAACCACTGATGGAAACTAGTCAAACTGCTACACATTATCCTCAACATACCAGGTATGGACCTTTCAAAAAAGGAAATAAATTCTTCATATGAAAATCATTTGACCTTAATAGGGTGTCCCATCTTTTTAAGTATAAATGTTCGTGCAGCAGTAACAGGCCATGTAACATATTCTAAAACATAAATTACTGTGAAACAATAGTCACTGGGTTTTAGAGCATCAAGTGTCAAAGTAAAGCAAAAATAAAGTTTACTGCAGTTCTAGGAATGGGCCTATAGAGCAAGCCCAGCGAGGCGGGATATAGAAGCAGCACTGCCCTGTTGGTCAATGTTTTAGGGGTCCAAGGTCAAGTTTCGCTGCCAAGAATTTTGTAGCATTTGGTAATTCACTTGAAACCTCCGAGCCTCTGTGTTGTCCCCTGTGAGCCCTTACAGGTTGCAATTCTCTGACCTTTGAACATGGTTAATATGTAATAAACTCAAGTCTCAAAGCTTATCATCTGATGTTTATGTTCTTATTGACACTTTTACCTAATCAATTGGTTAATTATTGTATAAAGTGGGGTTTTGTGTACTTTGGCTTAGCAGCAACGACAAAAGGGCTTTGAAACTAAGACTCAGAGAAGTCATGGGGAAGGTGTGAATGAGCATGTGTAAGAGAGCCCCAGACTTGGATTTAAATTAGTGTAGGATGCCAGTGTGAGAGATCATGCAAACTGTTTCCAGAATATAACACGGAAGGAAAAATGTGCTGAGGAGGGGATTCAAAAGAGAAAGCTGAAGGGACGCCTGGGTGGCTCAGTTGGTTGAGCAGCTGCCTTCGGCTCAGGTCATGATCCCAGCGTCCTGGGATAGTGTCCCGCATCGGGCTCCTTGCTCCGCAGGGAGCCTGCTCCTCTCTCTGCCTCTGCCTGCCTCTCTGCCTGCTTGTGTTCTCTCTCCGTTAAATGAATAAATAAAATCTTTAAAAAAAAAAAAAAAGAGAAAGCTGAAGAGACAGATAGTAGGACGACTACTAATTGCTAAAAGACGTGCTGGAAGATACATCACATATAACATAATCCAACTTAGTCCAAACTCTACTTGTACAGATGACAAAACCCACAGTTTAAACACTTTAAATTGCCCTGGGGGCACCTGGCTGGCTCAGTCAATAGAGCGTGCAACTCTTGATCTCGGGGTCGTGAGTTCGAGCTCCACACTGGGTGTGGAAAGGACTTAAAAAATTGTTTTTAAATGTGGAAAAAAAAAAGATTTTAAGCTGCCCTAATTCATAATGCCAAATGACAACATAATAAGGAATAGATCATCCAGAAGAAAATACAAATTCCTGGCAAAACTATAGAATATTTTTTACCATAAAGGCAAAAAACGGTCCTAATAATCAACTTGTCTCAAACCTTACAAGAGTGAAAAATGTAACTAAGCTTCTTTTGGCTCATTTTGTGCAGTTCTGATCACTCAAAGCTAACGTGAGAAAGAGCTGTCATTGTGAAATCTACCCATCTCCTACCCGCAAGCACAGTCTTCAAACAAGCACTGACCGGATGCTCTTGCAAACCCTTGTATGTGATATAAAACGACAACAGGGGGCGCCTGGGTGGCTCAGTAGGTTAAGCGTCTGTCTTTCGGCTCAGGTCAGGGTCCCAGAGTCTGGGGACTGAGCCCCATGTCCGGCTCCCTGCTCAGAGGGAAGCCTGCTTCTCCTTCTGCCCCTCCCCCTGCTTGTGTAAATAAATAAAAATCTTTTTTAAAAGTTAAAAAAAAATAAAACTACAACAGAACCTCAGTCTTTCTGGGTACACCTGAATCCAAAAACTGGCAAGATCGGTTATATATATAAAATATATGTATGTCACACCGGCACAAAGATCGTATGACCCATACTCACCAATAACAAGTTTCCACCTTTCTCTTTTTCAATCATGGGTCTCTGTGACATAATTATACGACAGTTATACTATACTTATATAATTACACTGTATTTAGATCTATCGTTAAATGTATTTTTCACATTAGCTGAGGATTACATATCAAGTCAATTAGTACTGGCGAGCTACAAAAAGGGCCCATTAAATGACAGCTAAACCCCACATCTCATTCAACCATGAAGATTTCAAAAAAATCAGAACCCAGATATTCTTGTGTTCCTTGTTCAACATCAAAAAAAGTTTCTAAAGTAAAAGGATGCTAGTTCGAGAAAAAGTACAAAATAGAGGCAGAGACGTGTCCTACAAGGCAGAACATTAATGTCCCAACTGCAGTGAACCTCAGAGTATCTAAATAACTAAGGTGCCCCCCAAAAGCAGCATTTTTAAAATGTTTTTTTTTTTTTAATTTTATTTATTTATTTGACAGAGAGAGAGAGAGAGAGAGATTGATCACAAGTAGGCAGAGAGAGAGGGAGAAGCAGGCTCCCCACTGAGCGGAGAGCCCGATGCGGGGCTCGATCCCAGTACCCTGGGATCATGACCCGGGCCGAAGGCAGAGGCTTTAGCCCACTGAGCCACCCAGGCGCCCCTAAAATGTTTTTCTTAATCACTACAAAACCTCAACTGTCTGCTGCCAAGTTCTGAGTTAAAATGCCAAAAATGCTCTCAGCAAAAATGATTCTTCAGGGTGACATATTTAAGCAAAAAAGGAAATGGTGGGATGTTGTGGTACTCAGAGGATTAGTCAACCTTCTTGCAAAACCGCTTTTCTGTCTCGGGATGAAAAGGATCCAATCTCCGCTGATTTTATACAGTCCCGACTTCTGGGTGGCTAGTGTGCTCAATTCCTTTTTTTTTTTTTTTTTTTAAGATTTTATTTATTTATTTGACAGAAAGAGAGATCACAAGTAGGCAGAGAGATGGGGGAAGCAGGCTCCCTGCTGAGCGGAGAGCCCGATGCGGGGCTCGATCCCAGGACCCTGAGATCATGACCTGAGCCGAAGGCAGAGGCTTTAACCCCCTGAGCCACCCAGGCGCCCCCGATGTCCTGTTCTTACTTCATATTCACCATGTCCAAAAGCCTCCTTGCCCTCCAACCCAGCTTGTCTTCCTCACTTCCTTGACTCTGTTCTTGGCACCACTGTCCTTTACACCCAGCCAACAGATCCTTCTAATTCCTTGTTTGGGCTCTTCCTCTTCTCCATTCCCAGTGACTCCCCCAATCCCCAGGATAGACTCTGGACCCCTTCGGCTCACGGGGTATGACCGTCTTTCCAGTGGCCACCCTTTGGGCTCTCCCTTCATGTCCATCCTGCAGTGTTCTCCCAGAGCTGATTTTTTTTTTTTTTTCAATTTGAGCATAGTTGACACACGGCGTTACATTCGTTTCAGATATATAACATAGAGATTGGCTAAGTCTGTATGTTACCCCAGAAGTGTAACATACGCTGTGTCCCATTACACTGCTAGTACAGTACTATTGATTGTATTCCCTGTGCTGTACCTTCCATCCCCATGACTTATTCATTCCATAACCAGACTTGAACTTTTAAACACTTCTTTCATCCCCTCGCTCTTCTACTCAAGACTTTCCTTCAGGGGCGCCTGGGTGGCTCAGTTGGTTGGGCGACTGCCTTCGGCTCAGGTCATGATCCCGGAGTTCCGGGATCGAGTCCCATATCGGACTCCCGGCTCTGTGGGAAGTCTGCTTCTCCCTCTGACCTTCTCCCCTCTCATTCTCAGCCTCTCTCTCTCTCTCTCTCTCTCTAATAAATAAATAAAAAATATTTTAAAAAAAAGATTAAAAAAAAAAAAAAGACTTTCCTTCAGTGGTCTATTACCAGCCCCTCAGGCTTCCCTCCATATGCTCAATTATCTAGCCCTGCTTCGTTAGACAAGTAGCATCCCCAACTGTCCCCACCATGAAGTCATCAGTGCTACACCATGTTTATTTTGTCCCTTCACCCCTTCCTTGTTTTTGTCTTTCTTAACATGGGAGTGCTTGTCTCTGACCCTTTACATCTTATCCATTCTTCAACACCTGATTAGTGACCCCTTTTTTAAAAAAGATTTTATTTATTCATTTGAGAGAGAGAGAGAGTAAGCGCACACACAGGAGCCCGGGTGGGGGAGTGGGGATGGGAAGAAAGCAGAGGGAGAGGGAGAAGCATACTCCCCACTGATCACGGAGCCCAACACTGCCCTCAGTCGCAGGACCCCGAGACTATGACCTGAGCCAAAGGCAGATGCCTAACCATCTGAGCCACCCAGGCGCCCCTAATGACCCTTTCCTTAATCACTCTGGCTGCCCTCGACTTTTCCCTGTTACTGTTTGTCATCTGTAACAACACACACTTATTTTCTTTGTCTATTTCTTGACGTTATTTTAGCTATAGCAATTCAGTCCTTGATTGCTGATGCTAGTTCTTACTCAGGAGCTGACACAGATACCACAAATGACAGAAACCCAGTGGCGTATGATTTTAAAATCTGCCCTGAACCGAGAATTTCTGAATCAGCTCTCTGTAGGGAGAGGAAAAAAAAAAAAAGCCCACCTCCAGGGGTCAGTGTACACTTCAAAGTCTTTGGGCCCAAGGGATGTTTGCCAGGCAGTCCGGTCCGATCACCTAAGATTTTAATCTTCCCCATGGCACGTCCATGGTGCTGCTCTGGCAGTAGCTTTGAACACATCTAGGGAAGGGGAATGCTCTGTCCCTCAATGCAGCTCATTCAAGCCCTTTGGGAGCCTCTGCCTTATGCCAGGCAGCGGCCAGACCTCAGAGGGAAAGGTCTGATGATGAGTAAGTGGTTTCCCTGCCCATAAGGTGCCCTTTCCTTGTGCAAGAAAGAATCAAGTAAGAGAATAATCGACATTCATACAGTGGAAGAAATATTATTGTCCTGTGTGTGAACAAAGTGCTGGGGCCTTGAAAGTTAAGTTCCTAAGTAAAAACACTTCAGTACTAATGCTGGGCAATCCTGGGTAGTGAAAGAGTTTTTCCATGGTTTTGGAAATTTTGAAGTCTCACGGGGAAAGAGATTATTTCCAACTAGTGTCTAAGAAGAGGAACTCCGCCATATTTTTATCCATGAACCAAGCTCTGCTTAAAGAATTGAGCACCCTATGGGGCACCTGGGTGGCTCAGTGGGTTAAAGCCTCTGCCTTCGGCTCAGGTCATGATCTCAGGGTCCTGGGATCGAGCCCCGCATCGGGCTCTCCGCTCAGCAGGGAGCCTGCTTCCCCCACTCTCTCTGTCTGCCTCTCTGCCTACTTGTGATCACTCTCTCTCTGTCAAATAAATAAATAAAACTTAAAAAAAAAAAAGAACATGACATTAAAGGGCGAAATATCCAGGAGCAGATAAATTATAAACAGGATGTCAGAGAAAGAAATGGATGCAAACTAGAGACTTAAGAGACTTCTATAGATAAGGGAACTCTCAAGTCCTAGAATGAATAAGAGAGGGGGGAAAAGTGCATAAGAGCACAGTAGTGATCAGCAGCTGAACCTTGAGACCATTTTGAAACTGGAAATTCACAAGATATGAACGTGATGAAAGGAACAGAAAAGGGGGCGATCGGTGTGGAATAAAAAATTCAGGATCCAAGTGTCACAGAATGAAAGGAGTTTCGAGAAGGACTTGGTTACAGATGATGGATGACAGGTAAGGGCCAGAGCACATTAAAGATACCATTATATTACTTACAAATGAGCAGGGGGTTTCCCTTCTCCACTATTGACACAGTATATACAATTATGTAATTGATTAGTGGACAGGAAAAGGGGTTTTGTGGCTATAAGACGTGCTCTGTTTTATGGGGTTTTTTTAAAGATTTATTTATTTTGGAGACAGCATGCATGTGCGCACATGATGGGAAGAGGGGCAGACCTAGAGAAACTTCAAGCAGACTCCCCACTGAGCATGGAGCCCCACACAGAACTCGATCTCAGGACCTATGAAATCATGACCTGAGCCACCATGAGTCGGACGCTTAACCCACTGAGGTACCCAGGCGTCCCTGTTTTAAGATTCTGTTTTTGTTTTTTTTTTTTTAATGACAAGAGGGACCTATATTAAGAGGCTGCCACTCCTGGGGCGCCTGGGTGGCTCAGTCAGTTAAGCATCTGCCTTCGGCTCAGGTCCTGATCCCAGGGTCCTGGGGTCGAGCCCCACGTCTGTTCCTTGCTCAGCGAGGAGCCTGCTTCTCCATCTGCCCCTCACCCTGCTCGTGCTCCCTCTCTGACCAATAAATAAGTAAATAAATAATCTTAAAGACTGATGTTAAAAAACGATAATGCCATTCTTTGTGCGGCCAAGATAGTTATCAAAAATGAGAGAGAATTCTGTTACTATGGATTGATCTTGAGGCCTGTCATTTGGAATTTGTACTCCTCTGGGAGCTACACTGTTATATGAAAGTAGCCTGAGGCAGACGTGCTTCTACTTTTAGTTTTAGCTGTGAACCACCCCGGGAAAGGACCACAGCCGGAATGCAAGGTTTCTGGCCAGTCTGGGTGTTAAAACCACTCCAGTCGAGTGACGAGGGATGATATTAGAGGAACCCCCTGCCTTTTTCCAGTGTCACTAAGGGACTGGAAGTTGGCCGCTGGAATAACGGTGTCAACTACTGTGCAAGAAAGGCCCTCTGCTTTCCCCCAAATGAAACACATTAATAACAATGATCAGAGACAGATCCAGGTTTTGAGGGGCCTGAAGCTTATATGATTTGGGTGCCCTCTTTAAGAAAAAAGAATGCAAGGTTACCAATACAAGACACAGTATGAAGCTATTTATTCAGAATGAGAAGCAGAAGGCGCCTGCAGTTGAAAGGCCATCAAGCCTTTCGAGGGTCACCGGCTCCACAGTAAATCCACCTCGGCTCATGGCCAACTACTGGGACTAAGGTGTGGAAAGGGAAACACAACAGGTAATCGGGCAGAGGGAAAAGAAAAGACAAAACGCTCCGTAAGGAATACGGGAGCAGAGAACAAGGAAAGGACAAAGATAAAATCCCAGAAAGAGCCCCCAGTTGTGAAGTGGGGATAATGGAGATGGGAGAAGAGCTCTCTCTTTAAACTAATCACTTTACAGACCACACAATCAGATCATTTATCTCCCAGTGATCAACAATCACATTGCTTCTAGGAGGCATGCATGGAAGGACTAGGTTTTTTGGAAACACCAGTTCTCTTCACGGCAGGCACTCGGCAAGGGTTTGTTGAATGAATGAACGGAAACCAGAGAAATGTACCTTTTCTTACTCTCCACCACGGTCTGCTTTCCTCCGATGTTCCAACATACATGCGTGTTTTTGCAGGCACTGGCCTGAGTGTCAAAGCAACAGCTGAGGCCAACCTCTCCTCTGGCGATTCAAGACTGTTGGGCCTCAGGAGACCAAGTCAAAAGCTATCTCCACTCAAAATTAATTTTTAAGCATGCTCAGGGTCTCCCCTCCCCCCACCCAAATTATATCCATACAAATGACTACTATGGGGCCATTCTACTTACTCCCTTCCACCTTCTTTCTCCCTCTTTCTAAATCAGATCCTGCAGGTATATTTCAGAAATTAGTGGGAGTCTGGGCAGATTCATGTGGGATTCTAGCTAGGGCTGAAACACAATTCCTGAATTTCAAATTTTAGCAATTATGACAGCCTAAGTGACAATCGAATATTTAAGTCATGATGAGGTTTCCAGGAAGACACAGGCAAGCCTCACGCACTTGGTCAGCTGCAAACCTAAGATAGGACCAGGGGAATCCAGGCTCATCAACTCCACACAGGACAGGATTCGGTCACTGGGAGCTCTTCTGAAAGGACACAACAGGGCATTCCCTGACTGGCTGTGGGGCCCTGCTTCACAAAGGGATTCCCTTTGGGTAATACATGCCCTACACCTTCCTGCAAGTTCTAAAAAAAAACAGCCAGAGTAGATTAAAACTAAGAGCCCACCCCCCCTCCTTTAAAACAAACAAAACAAAACATATTCTACTAAAGGATTCTTCCTTGCTCTTCACTTACCAAATTTTCGAAGGAAAAGCACTTGGAGAAGAGCAGAACCAGAATAATATGATGACTACGCCAAGACTACAAAAATCCCAACACTGACGTTCTGTCGGGGGCAAAGGACTTGAAATCAGTGAGGCAAAGCAGCCACCTCAGGGATTAGAAGTGAAGGTCTTAAGTGGGAAAAAATCATTCAGCCACTTCCTGGGTAAGTGGTTCGACCTCTGGAAAGTTATCGAAAGTCTCCAGACCTCAGTGACTTGGTTTTGTAAAATGGGGGCGCGTACCCATCTCACAGGACTGCTGAGGATTGAGGGAATGCAAGTCAAGGACCGAATATAACTGCACAGCGAGAGCTAATTAAACACTAGTATTTAATAGTAGCAGTAAAATTATTGTTCTGCCTACCCCAGTTCACACCACCAGCAAATCTGGCCCAACCCCCATTCTCGCCTCGCAGGAATCCGGGGCCGGGCACTGTTGCACTCCAGCATGCAAGAGAGACCCCCCAAATGCTGCGGCGCTACTGCAAGCCCCCTACCCCGGCCGGCCAGGGTCCCTCGGGTTACCGCTACGGTCCATACTAACCTGAGATGCCGCCTCCTATCACGACTACGTCGAACATGTGGCCCGCGATACTCGAGTTGTCCTCACTCTCCATGCTCTGGCTGCGACTCTCCCAGGGCGTAGGTACAGGAGTGGAGCGGGCCAAGGGCGGGGCGGACCCTTCTACCGACTCTCGGGGGGAGTCCGGGGGCGGAGCCGAGTCTTCCACCGACACCCGGGCAGAGCCCGGCACTGAGGGCGGAGCGGCCCCTTGCACTGCTCCTTCAGGGGAGCTCGTGGGCGGAGCCGATCCTTCCGCGGATGTTCGGGGGGCACCCGGCACTGAGGGCTGGGTGGACCCTTGTGCCGACCCTCGGGAGGAGTTCCTGGGCGTAAGAGGTCCTTGTACCGAATCCCGGGGGGAACCGGGCACTGGGGGCTGGGTGGACCCTTGTGCCGACCCTCTGGGGTTGATCCTGGGCGTAAGAGGTCCTTGTACCGAATCCCGGGGGGAGCCGGGCACTGAGGGCTGGGTGGACCCTTGTGCCGACCCTCGGGGGTTGTTCCTGGGCGTAAGAGGTCCTTGTACCGAATCCCAGGGGGAGCTGGGCACTGAGGGCGAGGTGGACCCTTGTCCCGATGTTCGGGAGGACTCCGAGTACTGGCTGGATCCTTGCTGCTCCGAGAGGGAGCTGAGCTCTGAGGGCGGGGCCGACCCTTGCAGCGACACTCGGGAGGAGTCCGAAAGCGGGGCAGATCCCGGCAGCGAACTCCGGGGGGTGCTGAGCACTGAGGGCGGGGGCGACCCTTGCACCGACACTCGGGAGGAGTCCGTGAGCATAACAGATTCGTCTACTGATAGTCGGGGAGAGCCGGGTCCTGAGAACTGGAAGGACCCTTGCAATGACAGTAGCGGGGAGTTATTGGGTGCGGGAGGTCCCTGCACCGAACTCCAAGAGGAGCCGATCACTGAGGGCGGGGCGAGCCCGAGTGCTGACACCTCGGGAGTGTTATTGAGTGGAGGAGGTGCTGAGTAGAGCCTGAGGAAGCCGGGCGACAAGAGCAGGACAGGCCCTTGCACTGATTCTTGGGTAGAGTTGGTGGATGTAGGAGGTCCTGGTACTGATTCTCGGGGATAGACCAGCACTGCGGGCGGGGTGGACTCAGGTATCGACGCTAGAGGGGGGCCTGAGAGCGAGGCAGGTCCTTGTACCGGTACCCGGGAGTGATCTGCGTCCGGAGTGGAAGCTGGCGCGGCCCCATCGGCGGTGTTCTCGCGGGTGGCAGACATGGGGATCTGGTGGCTCAGGCCGTGGGGGCTGAAGCCCCAGAGGCCAATCCTAGAGTCTATGTTGGTCTCGGGGCTAGAGGTGGAACCGAGTTGGGCGGGCGCGCCGGAGCTCTTCTCGTATCCAGGGTCCGGTGTGGACGCGTTCGACAGGAAGCTGGAAAACGGACTGGTGAAGGTCCGCCACTCAGAAAGGCTGCTCGACCTGGAGGCGGAGGATGTGACCGCGCCCGAGTTGGAGTACGGGTCGGAGATGTGGGAAACTGAACCCCCAGCTCCGGGAGCGCGCTCCGCCTCGCCGCCCCTCCCGCCGCTACTGCCTCTGGAGGCGCCCGAGCTATCTGCGCTCATGGTTCTGGAGCGCGCGGGGCGGGTGGCAACGTTCTGCTCCCCGCCCCTCCCCCACGGGCGCGCGCCTCGCCAGCTCCGCCGGTTGGGTACCCGCGCGCTCCCGAGGCCGCCCCAGCAGAACGGCCCACTGGGCCGGGGGGGCGGGGGGCGGGGGCGGGGGAGCCTAGGGCTACCGCAGCGTGGCGCCGCCTCCCTCGCCGGCCCCGAGGGGCGGGCGACACCACCCAAGGGCGCAGTGGCGGCCCTGTGGGGGTTTCAGCCTAGTGCCCTTATTCTCACGCCCTGACTAAAAGAGGACTGAGCCAGGTGGGCTGAGGGAAGCGGGTACTTAAAGGGCGGGGACCTGTACTGCAGGGTCACCGCGCTGCGCCACACTTGGGTGGGCTCCTTTGTGACGTCACAAGGGGCTAGGTGAGGTCTGCGCAGCCGCGGGCCTCTCCCTAGGGAGGGGGCGGGGTGAAGCGGGGACTGGCCGTTGGGGCTAACGGGGCGATTCACTGCGGGGTTGTCCAAGCTGAGGTGCTTGACCCAAATGGAAGCAAGTAGGCAAGAAAATTAAGAAGTCAGCTATCAGGGGCGCCTGGGTGGCTCAGTCTGTTAAGTTTCTGCCTTCGGTTCAGGTCATGATCCCAGGATCTTGGGATGGAGCCCCCATTAGGCTCCCTGATCAGTGGGGAGCCAGCTTCTCCCTCTTCCTCTGCCTCCCCACCCTTTATGCGCGCCCTCTCTCTCAAATAAGTAAATAAAGTCTTTGAAAAAGAAAAGAAATAAACAAATCCCTCAGCTATCACAGATTAAGTGGGACCTGCACTTTAAAAGTGAAGATCAAGAGCTGGTTAAGGAGCAGAAAGAAAAGAAAAACAACCCGTGTTTCCCTATCCTACCAAAAAAGATATTTAGTGAACATATTTTACTGTACAACCAGTCTCTTGCTAGTTTTAGCCCTTCTTTAAGTTTACACTTTATCCGCCTAGAGCTGATTTTGTCATCACTAGAACCCTCAAAACAAATATAACATCTAGAGTAAGTGATGAAAACTCCAGGAAGTTAACTAGAATCCATGCCCACCTGTAAATATCTCTTCTGCTCCCCCCATTGTGTATCAAACAATCCTGTTGAAGAAACTGTAAGGGAATTATAGAGATAATCTTTTTTTATCCAGTTTTTAAAAGATTTTTTTAAATGTATTTATTTGAGAGAGAGAGAGCATGGGGGGGCAGGGGGAGAGAGAGAAGCAGACTCCCCGCTGAGCAGGGAGCCCGATGTGGGTGGGACTCCATCCCAGGCCCCTGAGATCATGACCTGAGCTGAAGGCAGATGCTTAACTGACTGAACCACCCAAGTGCCCCTATTTATCCAGTTTTCATAGCTTTTACTTTCTAGAAAAGTAGTTGAGACATGACTAAATGGGTATCATTTTTATCTTGTTCGACAACGAAGCAAAGAAAGAGGAAATAATGGATATAAAGAATTCAGATCTTTCTAATATGATTTGTCCATCTTTGTCCTTATCCCTGTTGCATTTATTTCTTTTCATTCAAATACTGATTTCATACTATGTGCTAGGCCCGGAACAAAGTACTGGAGATGCGCAGACAACACAAGACAGCCAGAGATCTTCATCCTACTGTCTGCTAGAGGAGCTGGTAAAGGAGACAGGCAGCCACAAGCTTGATGTGTTCATGTAAGCTCTGATAAATGTTATGTTGGAAAGGCTTCTAGTAATAAGAAAGTGTTAGGGTGTCTTGACCACTCAGGAGGTTAACTTTGGGGAGGTATGAAAAACGTCTCAGAAAGAGCCTGGGTGATTCAGATGGTTGAGCGTCTGCCTTTGGGGTCATGATCTCAGGGTCCTGGGATCAAGCCCCATAGGGCTCCATGCTCATCTGGGAATCTGGTTCTCCCTCCCTCCCCCTGTCCCTCCCCTACTTGTGTTCATGCTCTCTCTCTCTCAAATAAATAAATAAAATCTTTAAAAAAAAAAAAAAAGTCCCAGGGACACCTGGGTGGCTCAGTTATTAAGCGTCTGCCCTCAGCTCAGGTCATGATTCCAGGGTCCTTGGATGGAGCCCGGCATTGGGCTCCCTGCTCAGCAGGAAGCCTGCTTCTCCCTCTCCCATTCCCCCTGCTTGTATTTCCTCTCTCTCGATGTCTCTCTCTCTGTGTCAAATAAACAGACAAAATCTTTTTTTTTTTTTAAAGTGCCAAAATGAGGGTGCAATGTGGGCAAAGGCCCTGTGGTAGAAAGAAGCATGGTTCCTTGGTGAAGCTGAAAGCAAGGAAAGGAAAGGAGTACAGGACACAAAACTGCTGAGGTTAGCTGAGCCAAAGTAAGCCCCTTGGTCTGTATTCTAAAGCAGCGGAAGCCACTGCAAGGTTTTAAGCAAGGGGTGATAGGACTAGATTGTATTTTGAAAAGGTCTAGGGGCGCCTGGGTGGCTCAGTGGGTTAAAGCCTCTGCCTTCGACTCAGGTCATGATCTCAGGGTCCTGGGATCCAGCCCCGAATCGGGCTCTCTGTTCAGGGGGAGCCTGCTTCCCCCCTCTCTCTGCCTACTTGTGATCTCTCTTTCTCTGTCAAATAAATAAAATCTTAAAAAAAAGGTCTGTCTGTCTACTGTGTAAATAATGGGTTGAAGGAGACAGGAGTAGATGGATACAGGGAGACCAAAGCTTGGAATTCTTCAAAGAAAGAGGTCTTGAACCAAGGTGTCTTGGACTAAGGTGGGTGGTGGCAGCTGGAGAGCTGTGAACATGTAAGAGACATTTACATGTAAAATTGACAGGACTTGGTTGTGGCTAGAATTTGGAAGATCATGAGCCTGTTTTTGGACATATTCAGTTTCAAGTGCCTTTGAGACATCCAGAAGAAGGTTATAGAGTAGACGGTTGAACAGAGCCTGAGACAAGAAGCAGGATTTTGCCTGGAGACAAAAATATGGGAGTATTATTAAATAAACAATGGATAGGTTAGATGAGTGGAAACATGGGTATTTTCTTCATGTTATTTGTTTGTATTGCCTATTTTGTATATCTTATGTAATAAAAATAATAAAAGTTATTTTAAAATAGATAAGTAAAGGAACAATTTCGACATACCCTACAATTATTATTTCCTCTCTTTTGTGACCTTGGGCAAATTACTTAACTGTTCCATGCCTATCTCCTCAAATATAGAATCTCATAAGCCATTGTACCTGTCAGGGTTCCAGTAGGAAACAGCAAACTCTAATTAGATCATTTGAAAAGACTATCATAAATATATATATTTTTAAAGATTTTATTTACTTCTTTGACAGAGAGGGGGAACACAAGCCAAGGGAGAGGGAGAAACAAGCTTCTTGCTGAGCAGGGAGCCCAATGTGGAGCTCCATGCGGGGCTCGATCCCATGACCCTGGGCTCATGACCTGAGCAGAAGGCAGACGCTCAACACAACTGAGCCACCCAGGCGCCCCATAAAGGAAATATTTTAAAAGAGGTACGCAAGATAAAGAGAAACCACAGGGAATCACGCAGTATCCCCAGGCTGGTGAGAGCAAGAAGGCATCATTGTGAAGGGGTAAAAGGAGAGAACAGTTACCAGAACCTTGCAATGGGAGTGTTTCGTGGGGGCTGCCGACACAAGCTATGGCCTTTAGTTCAGGGAGGCTTACAGCCCACAGGAACTCACAGAGAGGGAGCCAGGACAAATAATAACTCGGACTTCCTCGCCTTCCTTCCCCTGATCCTCTCCATTGCCCTACCCCAACCAGAAGCTAGAAGGCAAGGGATTCTGTTGATGCAGCCCTTACCAATCAGAAGAAACTGGAGAAGAGCAGTGGGTGCACCTGGAAGGGCCAAGGAAGATACCCAGTATCCTCTTAGTGAGGGTTCAATGAGCAAATACAAAATACTTAGATAATTACTCAATACATACTCACATTTTAACTTCAGAAAACTGCATTATATTCATGTCATGTTATCCTTTAACATGAAGCATGTAATACTTTCTAATTTTTAAATATAATGCATATATTATGCATTACGGAGATGAATATTTTTGTGCAAAAAATATTATACATATTTTTTTAGAATTTCCTTGACATAGAGTCCTAAAACTAAAATTATGAGGTAAGAGAGTAGGAGCTTTTCTAAAGCTTTTTGATTGAAGTTACCAAATTACTTGCCCAAGAGAGCATACAAATGTATACTTCATCAACAGTGTCTAAGAATGACTGTCTAGGGCCCTAGGATTTGAACAAAGGTCACATTGCTCCTTAAAAAAAAAAAAATGGCTGTCTAAGTTCTTACTGCCCCCACTCTCACATTAAGCCATTAAGGAAGCTAACTTTTTAAACTTTCTTAACTTGAAAGGTGAAAAATCAGCATGGCATTACTCTTTGCAACAGTGTTTCTTTGATTACTGATCAAACACTTATATTTTTGGATATTAATAGCCATTTCAGTTTCTTCTGTTGTGAATGATCAGTTCATGCCTTTATGTAGTTGATTTCTGTAAGTAATTTTTACAATAAGATATTAACCCCTTCCTTGGTATTTTCACCTCAGATAGTTTACTCCAATTTATATTTTGGTATTGTTTATGGCATTGGAGATAAGCAGAAATTTAAAGTTCATGTGCTTGTATCTATCTTTTGGTAATTTCCTGCATTCCTGTTAAACTTACAGATTTGAAGGATGAATTCTGCTTTCTTTCTTTCTTTCTTTCTTTCTTTTTTTTTGATGGTTGGTTATTTTAGAATTTATTTAATCCTAATCTACCGGGATGTATTTTGTTACGTTATAGGGTAAGGATCTAAATAGACATTCCATCTCAGGTTTCAGCACCAAATAAATAAATAGACACCCCCCACCCCTAAACAGTTAACCACTCATAACAAAACCGTCTATTGAAAAATCCTTCCAGGAGCACCTGGGTGGCTCAGTTGGTTGAGCGTCTGCCTTTGGCTCAAGTCATGATCCCGGATCCTGGGATCCAGTCCCAAGTCTGGCTCCCTGCTCCGTGGGGAGTCTGCTTTTCCTTCTCCCTCTGCTCCTCTGCCTGCCTTGTGCTTTTTCACTCTCTCATTCTCTCTCTCTCTCTCTTGCTCTCTCAAAATGAATAAATAAAATTTTTTTTAAAAAGAAGAAAAAATAAAAATAAAAAAAGAAGAAAAATTTTTTCTTTTCTTTTTAAAAAAATTGTTTTTAAAGAAGAAGAAAAGAAAAATCCTTCCATTGTCCATGGATTTGTTTACATCATATAACATAAATACTGAGATCTGGCTTTGGACCCTCTCTTCTGTTATATTTACATGCATATTCTCTCCACATTGCTACCAGTGCCATATTGATTTACTTATAGCTGCTTTATAGTAGATTTTACCAGATAGAAGGATTAGTCCCTTCCCAATACTCTTCTTTATAAATCATTTATGATATTCTTACATATTCTTTCTGTTAGCATGTTCTTATACGTTTAAATGAATTTTAGAATCATCAATTAAAACTCTCTTGGTTAATTGAATTGGGATGGTGATTATTCCTGAACATTAACCTAGGAAATTTAGATTTCCTAAATTTAACATCTTATTTTTATTTTCATTATTATTTTAAGTAAACACTATGCCCAAGGTGGGGCTTGAACTCACAACCCCTAGATCAAGAGTCCTATGCTCTACTGACTGAGCCAGCCAGGTGCTCCTAACATCTTTTTTTAAAAGATGTCTTTATTTCCAGAGTATTTATAGGAAATGGTTTTATTTATCCCTGAAATGGAATAATTTTGTGAGGATAATGTGGATTTGTGTGTGTATGGGTATATGCGTGTGGTATCATAACTCCTTTCAATTTGTGGATTTTTAATTTGGGGTTTTAATTAATCCCCATGCTAGGACATTTTCTTCTACTCTAATTTGGATTATTGCATTTGTTCTAAGTGATTTTTTTCCTGAGAAGCACTTAGAATTGTGTTCTTGGAGCATCTTTCTATGTCCTTTATCATTGTCATGTCTCTGTCCTTTTCCTCTGAATTCTGAGACAGCTAATCACATTTATCCTTCGTATTAGTGATTTAATTTTCTGCAGTTCTAGTTCTTTTTTAAGTGTGTGATTTTATTTTTTTTCAGTTTCTACCTAAATTTTATTTTATTCTTATTTTTTCTACATGCATTTTATTTGTTTTAATTTGCGTTTCCTGATTTTAAAAAAACCTTTTTTTATTATGTTAGTCACCGTACAGTACATCATTAGTTTTTGATGTAGTATTCCATGATTCATTGTTTGTGTGTAACACCCAGTGCTCCATGCAATACATGCCCTCTTTAATACCCATCACTGGGCCAACCCATCCCCTCACCCTCCTCCCCTCTAAAACCCTTGTTTCTCAGAGTCCACAGTCTCTCATGGTTCGTCTCCCCCTCCGATTCCCCCCTTCATTTTCCCCTTCCTTCTCCTAATGTCCTTTATGCTATTCCTTATGTTCCACAAGTAAGTGAAACCATATAATAACTGACTCTCTCTGCTTGACTTATTTCACTACGCATAATCTCTTCGAGTCCCGTCCATGTTGATACAAAAGTTGGGTATTTATCCTTTCTGATGGAGGCATAATATTCCATTGTATATATGGAGCACATCTTCTTTATCCATTCATCTGTTGAAGGGCATCTTGGCTCCTTCTACAGTTGGGCTATTGTGGCCATTGCTACTATGAACATTGGGGTGCATATGGCCCTTCTTTTCACTACATCTATATCTTTGGGGTAAATACCCAGTAGTGCAATTGCCGTGTCATAGGGTAGCTCTATTTTCAATTTTTTAAGGAACCTCCACACTGTTTTCCAAAGTGGCTGCACCAACTTGCATTCCCACCAACAGTGTAAGACGGTTCCCCTTTCTCCACATCCTCTCCAACACTTGTTATTTCTTGCCTTGTCAATT
This sequence comes from Nasua narica, assembly GCA_028533885.1. NCBI lineage: Eukaryota > Metazoa > Chordata > Mammalia > Carnivora > Procyonidae > Nasua > Nasua narica. The sequence goes on along the minus strand of CM052801.1, from coordinate 33,525,506 downwards.
TTTGCCATTCTAGCTGGTGTAAGGTGGTATCTCACTGTGGTTTTGATTTGAACCATGTTATTTTTTTTTAAGTAGGCTCCCCTCCCCATGTGGAGTTCGAACTCACAACTCTTAGATCAAGAGTCAGGTGCTCTACTGACTGAGCCAGCCAGGCGCCTCTCCCCAGTTCTTTTTTTTTTTTTTTTTTAAGATTTTATCTATCCATTTAACAGAGGGGGAGAGAGAGAGAGAGAGAGAGAGAGAGAGAGAGAACACAAGCAGGGGGAGCGGGAGAGGGAGAAGCAGGCCCCCTGCTGAGCAGGGAGCCCGACGCGGGGCTCGATCCCAGGCCCCCAGCACCATGACCCGAGCTGAAGGCAGACGCTCAACGAGTGAGCCACCCAGGCACCCCTCCCCAGTTCTAATTCTATTTTTTACTGCTTCTATTGGAGATTTTGACAGCGCCATTTCAGTTTAGGGTTTTTCTTGAACTTTACATTTTTATTTCATCCAGCTTACTTTTGACTGATGCCACATGTATCTCATTGTATCTTCTCCTTATGACTTCCAAATTTTGTTTCGCAGAAACTTAGTTTTATGCATTTTCTGGGGACAACATCAACCGAGTTTGAAAATGCTTTTCTTTACAAACACGTAGTGCACTCTCATTCATTGCTAACTCAAGCGCAAAATGCTATGACCCCTGTGGAGAGAAATTTGGTGATATCTAGCAAAATCATGTATGCATTCACCCTTGGACCCTGCACTCCTACTTCTAGGAATTCACCCTAACCATATACCTCAACAAACAGGACCAACATATGCCGAAAGTTATTTACTGTGAACTTATTTTTAATAGCAAAATAATCGAAGCATTTTACATGCCCATTGATGGGAAACTGCTTGCATAAACTTTGATTATTTCTCCAGAGTGAAGCACTATGCAGCCATTAAAAAAAAAATGACAGGGCTCCTGAGCGGTTCAGTCGGTTAAGCATCTGCCTTCGGCTTGGGTCATGGTCCCAGGGCCCTGGGATCAAGCCCCATGTTGGGCTCCCTGCTCAGCAGGAAGCTTGCTTCTCCCTCTCCCCCTTGCTTCTCCTCTCTCTTTCTCACTATCTTTCTCTCTCTCAAATAAATAAAATCTTTAAAAAAAGAATGAAGATGTTCTTTATGAACTGATATGAGTGATTTTCAGGATATATACCATTGTGTGTGTGTGTGTGTGTGTGTGTGTGTGTGTACCTTTGTGTAAGAAAAAAATACGTACATTTATTTGCAAAGAGAAACATAGGTCAGATAAATCATCAAGGAAGAAATGTGTGACCACATAATGGTGGAGGTAGGGATGGGAATAAAATTTCGGAGTATTCTGTTCTAAAAGAGCACAATTCCCGTTATGGCTTTTCATGGGCTCAACGAAACCTTCATATTCAGAAAACTACAATGGTCCCCCTCTGGCTTCAGTCTGCTCAGAGAGATACAGCTTGCCAGCAGTGCAGAATGTTCCATCACGGGATACCCTGCAGTAGCAGACAGATCATAGCATCAGTCAGCCCTTCTCTTGTCCCGCAAGTGGTTGCTCAGGGACAAGGGGAGAAGTTTCGCATCAGGCAGGTATGGAACCTAGCCTGGAGTAGCAGCCTCACGCCCACAGGCGCCAAGAACTGATTCACAGGCATAATATCCAGGGTCCCTCAAATGGGACACACCGAACTGCAATAGTCACCACACCCAGGGAAACCCCAGCTTACGGCATTTGCACCAAGTATTTATAGTTCATTTATAGTTTCTACAAGTCCACGTGCTATTTACTGATCAGAAGGCACTTAGTTTGGCCATAAGTCATGTTGCCTCATCAAACTGGAACGGTTAGAACATCCAAAGGATTTCGATGTTAGCTAATAAAAGATGAATAAAAAATGCATCAGTCCATTGTGTTATGATGACATAAATGAATAAAATGTTGGGAGAAAGGAGTTTTTAAAAGGAAAATTACTCTTTACAGAAACCATCAGGTTGTAAATAGAGGATTTCTTTTTAATAACAGCATATCCACTCTTGTAATAATTGGTTTAAGCAAGGATCTCAGCAGATGCTAAAAACCTTGAGTGAAAGATTATTAGGAAACAGTTTATTCACATGGTCTCCAAGTGGGACTCCATAGATTATATTATTAATTATAAAGGAATTATAAAGGAAATTATAAATATATATATTTTCAGTTAAGAGATCCGGCAGTTATCCCCTTAACCAGATGATCAAACCTAAGATCACATAGTATTAATAATCTAACATAGGGGTGCCTGGCTGGCTCAGTCAATAAAACATGCAACTCTTGATCCCAGGGTTGTGAGTTTGAGCCCCATGTTCAGTGTAGAGCTCACCCAAAAAAAGAATCTAATATAAAACGTCCTTTGATGTGATTTAGTAAGTACACCATCTCATGTGTACTATATTCTTACCAAAAATGTCTAACTTGAGTCCAATCATGAGGAAATAATCACACGAATCCAGACAAAGGATATTTTACAAAACAACTGGCCCGGATCCTTTAAAAAAAAAAGTCAATGTTGAAAAGAACTCAAAAGGCAAGAGCACTGTTGAAGAGAATAAAAAGGCATAAAGACCGAACACTGAGAAACCTGATTGGATTCTGGATTGGAAAATAAAAAAAATCTATAGACATGGTGACAATTGAGAAGATTCTAATATAGGCTATATATTTGGCGATGTTATTCGTTAATGTTCATCATCCTGGATGTGATCATGGGACTGCGGTTTTGTAGGCGAACTTTCGTACGCTTTGGAGATGCAGGCAGAAATACTTTGAGGTGAATATCATGAGTGTTTCAACTTATTTTTTTTTTAAGATTTTATTTACTTGACAGAGAGACAGTGAGAGAGGGAACACAAGCAGGGGGAGTGGGAGAGGGAGAAGCAGACTTTCCCCTAAGCAGGGAGCCAGATGCGGGGCTTGATCCCAGGACCCCAGGACCAGGACCTGAGCCAAAGGCAGACGCTTAACAACTGAACCACCCAACTTATTTCCCAATAATTTAGAAAAACACAAATACTGAGGATGTGTAAAAATATGGTAATATGCACAACAATTGGTGGATCTAGTGAAGAGTGTATTAGTGTTGATGAAAATATTCTTTTTTTATTAGAGAGAAAGCACACGAGTGCGTGCACATGCACGAGCAGAGAGGAGGGCGGAGGGAGAGGGAGAGTCAGACTCTTAAAGCAGGCTCTATGCTGAGTCGCTGGGCTTGATCTTAGGACCTGGAGATCATGCCCTGACCCTAAATTGAGTCTGATGCTTAAGTGACTGAACCTCCCAGGCACCCTGTTGATGAAATTATTCTTTTAAATTTTCTGTAGGTTTGAAACATTTTGCTTATTAAGTGTTGGGAAGAAAACAATTTGGGCAAAAAAAATTATTTTGGGCCCCAAGTTCTTTACTAAGGGAAGTTATTAATCATTAGGAAGGCAAAAGAAATTCATCAAATAAGCAAAGAAGAAAGTTTACCTTTCTTTCTAAAAGTACATCTTTTTAGTATGTACTCCAGAAAAATTAGACTGAAAACAAAGAGAGAGGACTATCCCATGGCAAGGAACTGACCAAAAATCCAGTAAAATGTCAGGGACCATAGGTTGTCAGTCTAGAAAGAAAATAGGCCAAATTAAAATTCAGTGGACTCTAAGAAGACTAGTGGATTCCAAAGGAGATATAGAGTGAATCAATTAGAATACACAGGAGTAATGAAAGCCTATAATTTTTTTGTTTTTTTGAGTTTATTATCATTGCTTTTATTTTTTAACTTCAATTAGCCAATTTATAGTACGTAATTAGTTTCAAGTGTAGTTTTTTTTTAAGATTATTTATTTATTTGACAGAGAGGCAGGCAGAGAGAGAGGAGGGGAAGCAGGCTCCCCGCTGAACAGAGAGCCTGATGTGGGGCTTGATCCCAGGACCCCGAGATCATGACCTGAGCCACCCAGGCGCCCCTCAAGTGTAGTTTTCTATAATTTATCAGTTGCATATCACACCCAGTGCTCATCACATCACATGCCCTCCTCCTTAATGCCCATCACCCCTGAAGGCCTATTATTATCCTCTCAATTAAAGAAAGACAGAGAAACAAAGAAAGAGAGTGGCATTACTGAGCAATTTGTTACGTGTAAGAAAAGCAAATCCATTTGATCCATTCTCCTTTACCTGGCATGAGGATCATGACCATGGAACCAGAAAGAAGAAAACACTATATGATTATGCCACATAACTCAGCTCTACAATTTACTCTGTTATTATAGAAAAATTTTATTGATTCTTCTGCTTTTGGAATACTTAGTTATGGTTGCAGAAAATAATATAAATGTTATCAATCTTGACAATAAAAAATAAAGGAACAGCTGACAGTTGATGGGGAGGAGTAAGGAGTAGAGAAAAGTGTAGAAGTGTCGCAGTACTTATCAAGCGTCAAAAGATACTGTAGAAAATCAGTAGAAACTGAAGTAAGGGTTTAAGTATATTATTCGAAGATAAAGTTAATGAGCCAACAAGCAAAAATGGGAGTGAAGAGAGAATGTGGGTGTGGTGTAACCCAATTAGATCTTCACCTAAAGTACAGGAACGTCAATAGACAGTGTCTAAGGTAGACAAGTGGGGGCTCCTGGGTGGCTCAGTGGGTTAAAGCCTCCGCTTTTGGGCTCAGGTCATGATCCCAGGGTCCTGAGATCGATCCCTGAATTGGGCTCTCTGCGCAGCGGGGACCCTGCTTCCCCCTCTCCCTCTGCCTGTCTCTCTGCCTACTTGTGATCTCTCTCTCTGTCCAATAAATAAATAAAACCTTTAAAAAAAATAAAGTAGACACGTGAAGAAATAGTGCCATGAGCTGGGACTGTGGGAAAAAAGCACCCCTTTACATTGCTGATAAAATTGTGAATCTCAGTAGCCTATTTTAGGATAATATGTATTAAAAACCTTAAAAATATGGATACTCTTTTACTTAGTAATTCTACTTGAGGGAATTATCCTAAGGAAATAATTATAAGAGATTTACTGATAAGCGGGTTCATTGTTCATACAAATGATATTTTGAGAGGAACCCAAATAAAGGGGATTTGGTGAATACATTTGGATTACCCATGAAACGGACAATTATAACCATTAAAAATAACAATGTAGGGAAGTCTGGGTGGCTCAGTGGGTTGAGCCTCTGCCTTCAGCTCAGGTCATGATCTCAGGGTCCTGGGATCGAGCCCCGCATTGGGCTCTCTGCTCAGTGGGGAGCCTGCTTCCCCCCTCTCCCTCTGCCTGCCTCTCTGCCTGCTTGTGATCTCTCTCTCTGTCAAATAAACAAATAAATAAAATCTTTAAAAAAAAAAACAATGTATATTTCATTCAGGAGTAATCATGGCTATGTTCTTTCACTGATTCATTAAGAAATATTTATTGGGGCACCTGGGTGGCTCACTTTGTTAAGTGTCTGACTCTTGATTTCAACTTAGGTCATGATCTCAGGGTCCTGGGATCAAGCCCTGTGTCAGGCTCCACACTCAGCAGAGATTATGCTTGGGAGTCTCTCTCTCCCGCTGCTACTCCCCCAGCTCATGCTCTCTCTTTATCTCTCTCTAAAATAAATAAATATTAAAAAAATATTTATCAAGCACTCCTTATGTGCGAGGCACTGGTCCTGATGGTACGGATATATCAGGGGACAGAATAGATCATTTCTCTGCCTTCATAGAGTTTAGATTATTTTTTTTTTAAACATTTTATTTATTTACTTGAGAGAAAAAGCAAGCATGGTGGGAAGGGGGGAGGGCCGAGGGAGAAAGAAAGGGAGAAGCAGACTCCCTGCAGAGCAGGGAGCTTGATATGGGGCTCCATCCCAGGACCCCGGGATCATGACTTGAGCCAAAGGCAGATGCTTAACCGACTGAGCCCCCCAGGCACCCCTAGAACTTAGATACTAATGGGGTTAGACAGAAAAGGAAAAGAAGAGGAAAGAACAAATAAATAAGTAGCTATATAGGATGTCAGGTTATAAAAGTGCTCTGAAGAAAACCCAACCACAGCAAGGGGAAAGAGAGTCATAGGATAGGGTTTAATATTTTGTATAAGGTGAGCAGGGAAGGCTTCTTCCATCTGGTGACATTTGAGTAGCCATGACAACGAATTGAGGGTCAGAGCCAAGATCACTGGGGAAGAGCACGCCAGGCAGAAGAACGGCAAGTACAAATACCTAAATCTAGAAATACACTTGACTTGTTTGAGGAACAGCGAGGAGACTGGCAATGTTGGAGTGGAGTGAGCAAAGCAGGGAATAGGGGGAGAAGAGTGTGGTGCAGGGGTGGACAGATCTGATTGGCCCTTGTAGACTATGGTAAGGAGTTTTTTTTTTTTTTAGCATGTTATTTTTTTTTAAGATTTTGTTTATTTATTTGACACAGAGAGAGAGAGAGACCACAAGCAGGCAGAGAGGCAGGCAGAGAGAGGGGGGAGCAGGCTCCCCACTGAGCAGAGAGCCTGATGCGGGGCTCGATTCCAGGACCCTGAGATCATGACCTGAGCCGAAGGCAGAGGCTTTAACCCACTGAGCCACCCAGGCGCCCCAAGAGAAATAATATTTTAATGCAGTTTTTTACAAAAATCAAAATGAATGCCAAAGTTAACCCTGAACAAAATATCCAAATTTTAAATAAAGACAGGATTCATAATTCTGAGTTTCCCTTTAGCTAGGCACAGCACCGGCCACTCTATTCGGGTCGCTGGGGTCCATGGGACATTCTTTTTTGATTTCCCCACTGCCCGTCCATCTGTTATCTAGAGAGCTTCCATGAGACTTAAGAACCATTTGGAAGCCGATTGCCTGCCAACTCTCAGCGTCCTTGTGTCATTTTTGCAGAGGTAGCTTCCCGCCTCAAACATTGAACACGAGATTGACACACGGCAGTTCAGCCTCGGAGACTTCCTCCTGTCCTCTGTCGTCCAGTCGGTCCCTGTCCCTCCCGACAGATGACAGACGCACAGCACCTACAGTCACAGGGCCCACGACCTCTCTGAAAGTCATAGGGTACCCCCACTCCCTCAGACCCCCAGCCAGTCACTCTTTTCGAGGAGGGCCCCACCAGGGAAAAGAAGGCACACTCGCATGAGGATAATTTGAAGACAGGTTAGTAACCACAATATTTAGCAAAGTGAGGGCAGGGTACAGGAAGACGACAAAGAACAGTCAGGTGGCCCTGAGGAAGTAATAGCAGAGCTGTTATCCCTGGGAAGGGGCAGAAAGACATAGGATCTGGAAGGATAAAGTCACATGGAGAGGACTCCCGCGAGAGGAGCAGTGAGCACTGGTTGAGGGACGCAAGTAGCCCCTAAAGAGCTCACAAGGATGGAGCAATGGGATCAGTACTCCACACTTACCCTGTTCCCTGTTATCTCCCCATTGGGAGAACTCAATAAGAAGCCAGAGTGTAAAAAAAAAAGAAGCCAGAGTGTATGGGAGCCTGGTACAGACCGTAGAAGACAGACTTCCGTGGCAGGAAGCGGCGTGGAAGAGAGGAAAGTAGATCTAGAGGGGTGACTGGAAGGTGTTCGGCACAGGTAGCCTTCCCTGAAAGCAATACTGTGTGTGCATCAGTTACCTTGTTTTTCATGACAAAAAAATCATCTTTGTCATTTTCAGGCCAAGTAGGCAGAATTTGTGGCTATTTATTTGACAGAAAGAGAAACACAGGGAGAGGGAACACAAGCAAGGGGGAGTGGGAGAGGGAGAAGCAGGCTCCCTGCTGAGCAGGGAGCCCAAAGCGGGGCTCGATCCGGGGACCCTGGGATCAGGACCCGAGTCTAAGGCAGATGCTTAATGACTAAGCCACCTAGGCGCCCCCCTTTTTTAACTGAAGTGTAGTGAAGGCACAACGTTACTGTTAGGGTCCGTGATCAAAGGAACGAGACTGATACAAAGCGAAGGTCAAGCAGAGCTTTATTTCGCGCCAAGCATCGAGAATCATACTGGCCGGTCAGGGTCGTCTCTATGCAGAGAGCGACCCCGCCTAGTCTTACAGGCCATCTTTTATAGGGCAAAACCGCAAACCAACTGTGAGCTTATCCTTATTGGTCAGAAGCAGTGGGGTGGCGGGGGTGGGGGGGTGGGGGGGTTACATATGTGTTCTTTACTGATTGGACGTCTCCACCTGACCTGACTTCAGGAGCAGTGGGGTTAAGGGAGGTGGCATATATGTCCTTTACTGATTGGACACCCCCACCTGGCCTGACTCGACCTTGTTCTTCTGGGGGACTGTCATCAGGAGCCAGCAGACCACAGTCCATGGGTGTCCTGGACTTATCTTTCTAAGTAAGTTCCTCCAGGCTGACTTTGCTCCTTTAAGGCAAGGTCAGCTTGTGTTCACAACAAAATGGCTGCTTAGACAAAATGGAATCACTTAGGCTAAGCAGGTCCTAACAGTTACATCAGTTTCAGTTGTACAAAATTTATGGTTCTTTTATTTTTTTAATAAAATCATTTTAAGGATCAAATGACTTTTAAGATTTTATTTTTAAGTAATCTCTACACCCAATGTGGGGCTTGAATTTCCAACTCCAAGATCAAGAGTCACATGCTTTACCGACTGAACCTGCAGGTGCCCCTTATGGCTCTTTTAAGAAATACATTTTTAAAAAACATTTTTATGTATTTATTTGACAGAGAGAGATCACAAGTAGGCAGAGAGGCAGGCAGAGAGAGAGGAGGAAGCAGGCTCCCTGCTGAGCAGAGGGCCCAATGGGGGGGCTCGATCCCAGGACCCTGAGATCATGACCTGAGCCAAAGGCAGAGGCTTTAACCCACTGATCCACTCAGGCACCCCAAGAAATACATTTTAACTTGCAAGCCTCCTCAGTCTCTGTTTGCCATTCATCCACCGTAAAGTCTTAGCTGGCAAAACCAAAATTTTGCGATGAGACGCAGTGGTATCTTCTAGAACTGAAGGTTAGCAGAGTCTCAGGAATCTTCTGTCTGAAGTATTTCTTGATGTGTTCTTTCAGAAATGACAATGGGAGCGTGGAAAGTGTAACGAAACTAACCTGAGTTTTCTCCTTGGTAAATCCCAGATAGAAACTATACCAGGTAGAGTTATTGCACAAAGCAAACTTTATTTGCGGCGAATAAGGACATCATGGGGAATAACTTCCAAAGCGGGGATTCCCAAGGGAAGGGTGGAAGGCTTCCTTTTATTTAGGGTTAGGATCAATATTTAGAAGGGGAGCTTTGTCCTGGTCTGTAGAGGCGGGCATAAGGTTGGACCTTGAAAAAAAAAAAATGCCTATCCGTACATTGTATGCGATGTAAATGACGCTTGTGCTTCTCCTTGGGGGAGATTTAGTACTACAATGAGTTAAAGGTAACTGTCAGTCACTCCAAGGGTCTTTGCCCTGGGTGAGTAGAGGGTTTAGCTCAAACTATTCAGGGTTGCCTGGGCGGGGAGAGCTTCAAAGAGGGAGTTGTTACCATTTGAGAGATAGTATCAATTTCCATCAGGGATGTTATGCCCCTTGGGGATTTTCCCTGAGTTGAGAGATAAGCTGGAAAGAAGGGCTTAAGGAAAAATGTGGGAGGAAGGTCTGTGGGGACAAGCCCGTGAGAAGTAAAGGTTAGGTCTTGGGGTCTAGCTGGTGACACAAGTTTCTTTCACACCTAACTCTTGGGAAGGTAGATTGGTACAAACTTATTAGAAAAACAATTTGGCGATGTGTATCAAAAACCTTAATAATATTCACTCCTACTGATTAAACTGTTCTATTTCTGTGAGTTGTTCGTGAAAATATAAACACAGAGAAAAGATTTATGTACACAGACTTTATTTCAATCCTTTCCTATTATAATAACCCCTTCCAAATAAAAGAACCACTACAACTCAGAACAACTGAACATGTAACAATAAGGAAATGGAGAGAAATATATTACAAATATGCCATGGGAGATCAAGCAGCCTTCAAAAATTATGTTTACAAGGACTTTTATCATGGCAGGAGAAAATTATTATGATATAAGATTAAATTAAAAAGCATGATAAAAATTTAAGAGGCGTGTGGTCTCAATTATGTAAAGCAAATAGAATCACTGCAACGTTAATCCAGAAATTTAGGCTTTTATTTTGAAATGATTATGGGCTCAGGGAAAGTTGCAAAAATGGTAGGGAAAGGTCCTATGTACCCTTCACCTAGCTTTCCCCAACAGTAACTTACCACTAGCATTACTGAAGTTTTCTTTCTTTCTTTCTTTCTTTCTTTCTTTCTTTCTTTCTTTCTTTCTTTCTTTCTTTCTTTTTCTTAAGATTTTATTTATTTATTTGACAGAGAGAGACACAGCGAGAGAGGGAACACAAACAGAGGGATTGGAAGAGGGAGAAGGAGGCTTCCCGCTGAGCAGGGAGCCCCACTCTGGGCCACGCAGGGCTGGATCCCAGGACCCTGGGATCATGACCCCAGCCCAAGGCAGATACTTAACAACTGAGCCACCCAGGCCCCCCTGAAGTTATTTTTGAATAATAGTCCATATAAGCCACTAGCAATTATATTTCATGTGTATACATATCACTGTTGAAATGCCAACACTTTGATTTATAAAATACTTTTATTTGGTCAAATCCAAATAAGAGTTGTAATCTAGATCATTGCATTGCCATTGTCAATTTCCTGGTTTGGCTCGCCATCTGCACCCCGTCTCCCCAACACATACACACTCACACACACACACACACTCTCACACACTCACACACTCCATGCATGGGCAAGAGCCACACAGTGTTTCATAATTTTTTATACTGTGCTGCTTCTAGACCCAAGTTCTCCCTCTGTATGAATTTTTGCTTGGATGATATCGATTCATTTGTTAAAAAAAAAAAAAAGCACAAAATGGAGTCATTTGCTCCCCAGGTAGGCAAAGCAAGACTTAATTAACACTTTCAACTCTCCTAGGAAGGTGACCTTGTAACAGTCCCTCTGAAATTCTCTGATTGGCACCAGTAAGGTAATCTGCATTGGTAAAAACCCTGCGGTCCCTTCCCCCCAGTAAGATGTCCTGGCCTGAAATAACCCTTTGTTCTCTTTTGTTAATAACTTTTTTGCCCCACCCTCCCTCCCTCCTATAAGAGGCTTCCATTTGTATCATTCCTCTACTTGCTACAAGGAGTTGCTTCCCTTTTTCGTGAGACGCCTAGTAAAGCCAATGACATCTTCAAGTTTATTTGGTTGAATTTTGTTTTCTAATGAGTTTGGCGTCAGCAACGGGATTAGAAGCCAATCTCCACTGGCCTTTGGGGACAACTGAGAAACAGGCATGGGAGCCCGAGAACTCTTGAGTTCACCGTGTTTCTGGACTTTTCCAGGGCTGTGGTAAGTTCGTCTGGGTGAAACTTAGCTCTTTTTTTTTTTTTTTTTTTTTTGCATTCAAGCTCCCGAGCTAATTAGCTTTCCTTAACTGGGCAAGTCAGCTCGACCTGGCCGATGGGTCCTGGCCCTAGTTGGCCGATGGGTGCGTCTACGCGGAGCCAAGCCTCTGGCCTTTCGGACTGCAGTTCCCCGGGGTGGAAAACCCCATGCATTAGGTCTCTGGATTCCACGCTGGGAACAGCTGATGCTTTGGTCTGCAGTTCCCCATTTGTTTGGAATTGGTCTGCAGTCTCGTTCCTTGGGGTCTGCTGGTCCAGTCCCTTCCCCAGTCCAATATTCCACGGAGTAGGTGGTCTTCCGGTGGCCTGGAAGCCACAACCCCTCTTAGTTATTGCTGGTACATTCAGGTGCCCGTGGTTGTCTTGCTTTGTGTAGATAAGGGGCATCGCAACGTGGGTACCTCGGAAGCCAGAAAGAAACCTCGGCCCTTTGGTTTGTCCCATTGGAACAAAATGCACAAGCCGTTTCGAATTTCTTAAAAGTGGAGGGAGTTTGATTGGAGTGTTAGCCGAGTCCGGCTGCCCGGGAAACACACTTTTCCTAGAAGCTGGGCAGATTATAGGTTGGCAAATGGGCAGGAATCCGGAGTTTTAACTTCAAGGAATGCAGGGAGTAGGAGCATTGATGGCTATCTCAAGGACAAGATGGGTTTTCCTTTAGGCTACTCATTCACAAAGCAAGCGGGGGCACAGCCTTATGCCTGGCGGGCCAGAAAACAGGATTTCGATTTAGATAAAGTTTACATCCAGTCATGCTGACTTAGAAGGACATCTAAAATGGCTTCCTTTCTGCTTCAGGCCTTTATTATTATTATTTTTTAAGGTTTTATTTATTTGACAGAGCATAAGCAGGGGGAGAGGGAGAAGCAGCCTCCTCGCTGAGCAAGGAGCCCGATGGTGGGCTGGGTTCCAGGACCCCAGGATCATGACCTGAGCCAAAGGCAGACACTTAATGGACTGAGCACCACTACCTCACGCCTTTAAAGAGTTGTTTTCTCTAGTTCCCAGATTCCATCCTAGAAAACTGTTGGTCCTTACTCCTCAGATTATTAGTGTGGCTCTGGGAAACTGAAAGGCCTAGCTAAAGGAAATGGGATCCTTTATACCCAGAGAGGCAAGTGACCGTGCGACCTTCCAGCCTACCTGTTTGTTTTATAGATAAAAAGTATAGGCCCGAGGGGATGCCTGGGTGGCTCCGTTGGTTGGATTTCTGGCTCTTGATCTGGCCTAGGCCTTGATTTTAGGGTCATGGGTTCAAGCCCTGTGTTGGACTCCATGCTGGGTGTAGAGACTACTTTTAAAAAAAGAAAGATAGTCCCATAAGTTTCGGAGATCTAACGAGCTGGCAAAATTTTTACTAAATATGACCTGGAATTACAATGGCCATCATGGGGAACATTCCAAATCGATAAGATCATTTTATTTTGTATGTATTTATTTTTTTAAAATTTTAGGTAATCTCTGCACCTAATGTGGGACTCAAACTCATAACCCCAACACCAAGCGTTCCATGTTGGAAGCAAATGATTTAGATGTAAGCGGAATAACAGTTTATAGACAAAATCTTTAGGAATAATTATATTTCATGGTATGTGTTCTTAAAACTAGCTTCCTAATCTCTTTGGTAGCTTGAAATTTCAGAGTTTTGGTAAGTTAAACTAAATGATGGAAATTTACTGCATATTTAGAACATTTCCAAGTAAGGTATAAAATATGGAAAGATTAGTTACTGAACTTAGGTTTATCCATTTATAGTTTATTCCAGGGAAGCTAAAGATTTTTGTGTTAGTAAACACGCTTTGTGCCATGCTGAGACATTTATTATGAGAAAGCATATGCTTCTAGAAATTATAAAACGTATTAGTAAGTCTGTCAAGCCACAGACTGCTAATACCGTTCATAATTGTTTCCTTCTTAGTTTTCACTAGAAATTAAGGTTTCTAAGGGTTAAGACTTCTCATTCATATATGTAATTGAAGCTACTAGAAATAGTAAGGGGAGAATCTTCATATGCAAAGGAAGTAAGATGTATTTTCGGTAAAAGAAGATACAGACAATGGAGATGCATTTTTTGAGGAAAAAGAACGTTGAAAGTTTGTGAAAAAGGAATCTTTGGAAAGGAATTTTTTGTGTTCAGGACTAAAGTTTAAATGAATATTTATTTATTTATTTGAATATATTTTAATAGCAAAAGTGAAAGACCTCAACTACCTCCATTTTGACCTCAAACTTTCCAGTTAAGTTCTTTCCAGTTTATCTCTCTCTCTTTTTTTTAAAGATTTTATTTATTTATTTGAGAGACAGAGAAAGTGAGAGAGAGCATGAGGGGAGAGAAGGTCAGAGGAAGAAGCAGACTCCCCGTGGAGCCGGGAGCCCGATGTGGGACCCGATCCAGGAACTCAAGGATCATGACCTGAGCCGAAGGCAGTTGCTCAACCAACTGAGCCACCCAGGTGCCCCTCCAGCTTATCTCTTAACTCAGGCAAAAACCCTATGGGCAAAGTACCCCTGATGGGAACCGAAACTACCTGGCACCCCTGCCCCTCCGCATTAGCAATAAGGATGGTCAGCAAGACCGGTTCTTGGCAATGGTGTATTCACCTTTGCTGCCCACCTGCACCTACCCCTGACGTTCGTTCTGCTGTTTCCTTCTATAAACCGAGGAGTTTCAGCACTTTGAAGACAGTCTTTCAATCAGTAGTCCATTGTCTGCCCAGTGGTGGCCTCACTGAACTAAATTCCTTTGTTTCACCTCCACTCTTTTGTCTGCCGTTAGGTTTTGTCAGCATTGAGTGGCTGAACCTGGTCAGTTTGGGACCCCCACTCCTCTTGTACCCCTGAGCCCCGGCTACAGAAGTGAGTTGTTGCAAAATTAGAATTTGGTTTTCTCTCTTAAAAGGAGATTAAATATATATATGTATATATATATGTGTGTGTGTATATATATAATATACATTTACATATATTTATATGTATTATATAAATTTATATCCAGTTTATAAAAATTATAATAATTTATATATAAATTTTTATATATAATATAAATATGTATAATATGTATATGTATTTTGTTTTGGCTTTTGGTGTCTTTTCGATAACAGATTGTGGAAATTCTTTTACTTTTAAAGTATGCTAGAGGCACCTGAGTGGCTCAGTGGGTTAAAGCCTCTGCCTTTGGCTCGGGTCATGATCCCAGAGTCTTGGGATCGAGCCCCGCATCGGGCTGTCCGCTTGGCAGGGAGCCTGCTTCCCCCTCTACCTCTGGCTGCCTCTCTGCCTACTTGTGATCTCTCTCTCTCTGTCAAATAAATAAATAAAATCTTTAAAAAAATCCAATCATAAATTTAAAAACTAAAAAATAAGTAAATAAATAAAGTACTCTACCCAGAAAACAAAGATTCTGCATTTTATCACAGTAATTTCGTATGTTTGCTCTCTTTATCAGGTCTTTGAATAATTAGGAAAACCGAGTCTTAATATTAAGAGAGTGAAGTTTTGTTGATGGTGATTATTAAGTTTTATATTAATCTGTGATCCCATTTTGACAACTGCTTTAAAAGCTTTTTTGATATTTTGACAAATGTTCCCAAGGCAACCCCCCCTTTTTTTTTTAAATCAAGCTCCATGCCCAAGGTGGGGCTTGAATTCATGACCCTGAGAAAGACACCTGCTCTACTAACCGAGGCAGCCAGGTGCTGCCTTCTTCCCAAGGCAAATTCTAAATGAAGTCCTTTTTTTTTTTTTTTTAAAGATTTTATTTATTTATTTGACAGAGAGAGACAGCGAGAGAGGGAATACAAGCAGGGGGAGTGGGAGAGGGAGAAGGTTCCCCATTGAGCAGGGAGCCTGATGCGGGGGCTTGATCCCAGGACCCTGGGATCATGACCTGAGCCACCCAGGCTCCCCGTAAATGAAGTCCTTTTAACCTGGAAGAAACTTTGGCATTTTTCCAGACAGTCCCCGCAACATTTCAATGGATTTGTTAATTAAGCTTATTTGATATGTTACATTACATGGGGAGCGTTGTCAAAAGAGAAGTAATACTAAGCCTTATGTTGTGTTTTTATAGGTATATAGATCTTCTAGAAATTATATGAAACTTCTAAAAATGTGATATGTCCTGGTAGAATGTCATCATTGTCATTCAAGTTATTATCCTCAAATGTACATCCTCTGGGATCCCGATCAAAAATAGGCAACAAGTAAACAATCTTCTTACTACTATTCTCCTACCTTCTAAAGTTGTTGTCATCAAAATCGAGGCTCACACTGAAAGGACTAACCCTGAGTATCAGGGAAATGCCCCAGCTGACTTTCATGTGTGTTCGAAACACCATATTCAACCGAGTAAATTTGAAAATACTAATTGGCTTTATTAAATGACTCCCGATTCGGGCAGCAGCCCACCTAGAAAGTAGAGAGGAGCTCTGAGGTGCTTTGCGACATGAAAAACTCTTATAGGCAGAAGGAAGCAGGAAGAAGGAAGTTGTACTAGGCAGAGAAGCTGATTGGTTGTTGCGGGATTGCTTCCCTTTAGGGGATGGCTAGGGGATATCTGGCCGAATTCCTTCCCTAGTGTTGATCTGGTAGTTCCTGATTGGCTTAGGATTCCATTTCTGGGAGAGCGGAAACTATATTTTAAGTTTGGTGTTTGTGGGACTTAGTTTGTCTCTCCATTTTGGGTCTCTTGTCTTGTTTTTAACATGATGAAAGAAGATCACTATGATTATCTGTGTGGAAGAGACAGTCACACCACCCCCCAAATCTGTTTTTCCCCTTTCTCCTTAGAAATAGAACCTATAACTAAGCACAGGGGGGGAAAAAAAAGAACTAGAACCCGCAGTTTGTGCTGCTCAGAATAAAGACTGTAATTTGTAAGCCTTTGTTGCACTAAGTGTGACTGAGTTCTGGCACATAGATACAATTGGCAATGTCATGAAACTCCCAGGAAGTTTCCTTAAAGAGAGGGATTGTCCCCTCTTCTTCCTTCCTGCTGCTACCTGGAATGTAGACATGAAGGCTAGAAATCACATTGGCATCGGGGACCGTGAGACAGAAGGAGGCTGGCAGACTAATAAGAGGGAAGGAATATACACACATTTCTAGACCTCTTCTACATGAGACGTATAGTTCTTTTTGTTTAAACCATTATTATTTGGGATTTTCAGCCATAAGCAGCTAAGCTTAATTCTTCTGATATAGTTCTTTAAGTGAATGTGGAACAGAAAATATGTGCTTACTGTTGCCCCGCTCAAGGAAGATACTGCCAGCTGTTTCTGTTCTGTTTTACCTTATGCCAGGGGCTGACGTTCTCTTTTCATGCCTCCTATCTCCACTTTTTGGTCAAGGGTGGAGTGGAGAGGGGGACTTAACAAATTTCCAGTATTGTCAGAAAGCTGGGTTGTCCACAGATTATGAGTAGGCAGGGGAGGTAGGGGAAAGATCTCTTTTCTGCAGCTCCTTAGTTATTGTGACAGAAAATCCATTCCTCCCACTCTTCTGTCCTTCCTTTTCCATGTGAGTTTCTTTTGTGCATTTCGATCCCAGGACCCTGAGATTATGACCTGAGCCGAAGGCAGAGGCTTAAACCACTGAACCACCCAGGCGCCCCCAGAATAATATTTTAAAATACAGCCCTGTTGTGGGAAAGAACCACACCAATAACCGTGCGGATACCGGTGATTGTATCCCTGGGACATGCTCTCTGTGAACCGAATTAAAGTCTCCTAAGGGTCTCGCAGATACAAGAAGTATAAAGGTATATAGATGACAGGTGACTTCAGTTCCCAGTGAGGCACTGGGTGGTAGAACAGTGTGGCGGGAAGTCCATCTTCCCAGCTGCTCAGTGGTTGACCTTGAAGTTTCCCTACTCAGACGGCAAGAGTGCCCGGCTCCTTTAAAGGTTCTTATGTGCAGTGACAGGGCACTGGGGAAAGGTAAGGCTTTCCAAGCACATCAACATCATTTCTTTGCCAGACTTCTGGTCAGCAGTGATATTGAATCAAGGCCTTTGGATAATTTTTTTAATGCTGGCTCTGGCTGTCTACATCATTGTCCCTACAGGGGCCACGTCTGACATTTATAAACGTGTTTACTCTTTCTTTCGCCTAAATAGACAAGAGTTGGAAGAACCCTCTGAATCTTGTGGCTGTAGGCAATTTGAAGTCCAGGCTTTTCTTTAAATCATCCCTTTAACTTTCAATATTTCGAGACAGAGTTTGAACGGGAATGATTAAAAAACAAGACAAAACAGGGGCGCCTGGGTGGCTCAGTGGGTTAAGCCTCTGCCTTCAGCTCAGGTCGTGGTTTCGGAGTCCTGGGATGAGCCCCGCATTGGGCTCTCTGCTCAGCGGGGAGCCTGCTTCCCCCTCTCTCTCTGCCTGCCTCTCTGCCTACTTGTGATCTCTCTCTCTCTGTCAAATAAATACATAAAATCTAAAAAAAAAAAAAAAAAGACAAAACATAAACGAAAAACGAAACCAAAAAAAAAAAAAAAAAAACGAAAACAAAACAAACAAACCTAAAAAACCCAACCACCCAGGCTTGGCTCTCTTTTAAGCAGCTAAACAATTAAATTCAAATCTGCCTCACTTAAGAAATGCAGCTTCGGGCATTCCCACTGACTGGGACCCGGGAGGCAAAGTAAAATGGCAGGGTAAACAAACAATTATCTACACAATTTGATCAATGTGGAACTGGAACGCCCGGCAAACCAGACCTTCTTTAAAAGCATCATCTTAAGAGGGACTTGAATTATAAACCGGATAACTGCCTTCAATTTCCTCAAATTGTTTTTGTATAAACACTTGAAAAGGGCTGAGGGCGTGTGCTGGGTTTTCTTTCTCCCTCTTCCACACTGATTTTCCACTTTTCTCTGCCCTGCTCTGACCCCCATGGAATGCGCGGCCTGAACACCCGGACCTTTTAGCTTCGGGTTGGGTTGGGCCAGAGGGGGAGGGGTTAGCAAGAGACTAAAGGGCTGGAGGAAAAGGTCAGGGTGTTTATTGCATCACTGTCAGCATCTCTCCCCATCCCCTGCTTACAGGAGGTCATGGTCATGATTGCCTCTTTTCTTCTGTGCTGCCATTTTCCACTGCTCCGGCTCTCAGCCAGGATAACTTTTTTTTTCTTTTTTTAATATTTTTAATTTATTTATTTGAAACAGAGAGAAAGAGAATGAGCAGTGAGGAGGAGGAGGGAGAGGAGGAGAAGCAGACTCCAGGCTGAGCAGGGAGCCATATGCGGGGTTTGATCCCGGGACCCTGGGATCATGACCTGAGCCGAAGGCAGAGGCTTGACCCACTGAGCCACCCACCCCTCCCTCATTTTCCAGCTGGGATCTCTTAACACCATTTCTTCCCTATGCCCTGTCAAGCCATGTGGTGGCTTATCACCCAGCTAGTCCCCTGAGTGCCTTGGCATCTCTTGTAGGTTCCCTTAACCCAGCCCAGTCCTTTGTAAATACTCTCCTTTGAAAAAGTCCTTTCAAAAATCCAACCTGAGCTTCTCCTGTGTCTCTTATCAGGACCCTGATTAATGGTCAACTTCCTAGAGCAAGACCTACTGATAAGAAAGACTTTGGAGCTTTGTTTACTTTCTATGTTCTATTTTTATTTTTGAATCTTAATTTTTTTTTTAAAGATTTTATTTTTAAAGACTCTACACCCAAGATGGGGCTCAAACTTATAACCTGGAGTTCAAGAATCACATGCTTCACGGACTGAGCCAGCTAGGCTTCCCTCTATGTTCTATTTTTTTTTCAAAGATTGTATGTATTTATTTGACAGAGAGAGAGAGAGAGAGAGAGAGAGAGAGAGAGTAGGCAGAGAGGCAGGCAGAGAGAGAGGGGGAAGCAGGCTCCCTGCTGAGCAGAGAGCCCAATATGGGGCTCGATCTCAGGACCCTGAGATCATGACCGGAGCTGAAGGCAGAGGCTTTAACCCACTGAGCCACCCAGGCGCCCCAAACATACAACTCTTGATCTCAGCTCAGGTCTTGATCTCCGGGTTATGTGTTCAAGCCCCACATTGGGGTACATTTTCATTTAAAAAAATTTCAAAAATGAGGTGGTAATCGCAGTGTTTATGCACAGTAAATAGACCATTCTGAATTTGCTGAGCTGGAAAGAGAATGTGTAAAAAGAGGTGACCTGATCTCTGTTATCAGTCACCATCGTCCTTTGTGTGAGGGTGAAAGTTCTTTAGAACAGTTTGGATTGGTAGGTGTAAACATTAGTCAGCCTCGTTATTTCCAATTGCTTCCTGTTCCCCATAAAAAAACTTGTAGTTAACCGCTCTTGCTACAAGTGCAGAGCACCTGTGTCGGCCCAAATCCTTCCAGTTTATCTCTGTGATATATTAAGATTAGTTAAAGATTTCCCCAGAGGGGATTAAATCTGAAATCATGAGCATTGCAAAAAAAATTTTTTTTAATTAATCTTTATGCCCAATGTGAGGCTTGAACTCACTACCCGAAGACCAAGAGTTCCACCCTTCAAGTGCCTGTCTGGCTCAGTCGGTAGAGCATCCAACTCTTGATCTCTGGGCCGTGAGTTCGAGCCCCACATTGGGGGCAGAGATGACTTTGAGAGAGAGAGAGTCACATGCTCTACCAACTGAGGCAGTCAGGTGTCCCTGCAATAAAATTTTTTTTAAAAGATGAGAACGAGCTGAAAGCATCGGACATGTGGCGAACAGAGAGAGTTACGGAAAGAACGGCATAATGGACACCACGCAAGTGGCAAGAGTGCCAGGCATTGCGTGGTCTCTTGAGCTCTTCTCCACGATTTGAGGAAGAGAGGGTTCTAGAAAGACTGGCTATTGTCTCTGAGCATGGAGTTTGCTGTATGATGGGGACTTTCTCAGGACCCGCTAGCAGACCTATTGTGTGTGTGTGTGTGTGTGTGTGTGTGTGTGTGTACAATAAGACCACAGGTTTTTAGACTAGGGGTTCTTAACTTGGGGCCAACTCATAGAATGCAGGAGGATCGGTGATCTTGAAAAGGGAAGAAACTTAATGTTTGCATTTTTACTAACTTCTGGCTAAAATGAGCATATCTTTCAATTATGCACGTAGGTAACAAACACAGTGGTAGTAGCAGTATCTGTGACTTTGTCACCGGCAAGCATCATAGACAGGCATTGTTACATCATACAGTTCTTGAAGGTATCTCGAAAGCTCTTTATACTCATCACAATAATTCAAAATGAGTCCTAAAGCTCACTGCTAGATCTTGCTATTTCATACACAAAGAAGGAATCTCAGAAAAAAAGAATCACACATATGATTGTGTCACAAAATTTTAATACTTTGGTAACTGTGTTTCAGTGTAATTGGTTTCCTTTGTAATCTTGGATCTTTCCCCTTATTAATTTAGAAACATTATTATCCAGACTGTAGAAGGGTCCATGGCACAAAGATCTGCCTTAGACAGCCAGCTCTGACTGGTAAATTATCGAAAGTTTTCTAGTCTACTGATTTTTAGGTTTCAATAACCACCTTGGTCATTACCTTTTGAAGATTTATTTATTTTAGAGAGGAGGGGCAGAGGGAGAAGGTGAGTCTCAAGCAGACTCCCCGCTGAGCACAGAGCCTGAGGGCGGGGCGCACGTGTGGTTCGATCCGAAACTGAGAGTCGGACATTCCACCGACCAAGCCACCCAGGCTCCCCAGGCTCCCTACAGTCACTACGTTTTGAAGGATCTGAAGAGATATTTGGCTTCTGTTGAGTCCAGAAGAGAGTAACTTCCTTGGAAAGTGTTGCTAGGATCACTGTCCCCTGAGGACGGAGGAGTCCATTCTCTGTTACTTTTCCTGTTCCCACTGAAGGGTAGCAGAATATGCCACATCAAAATATGCCATATTGGTGTAAGATTATTTTGAGCTGGAGGCAAATGAGAATCCACAGATGCAAAAGGAAGCCTTTCTGGAGCTTTCCTTATGTGAGTAAAAGCAGAAACTTCTGGGAAATGAGGACTGCCATTAATTTCCTCCCTTAGGCAGGCAGGATTTATGGCCATGAAAATGGAGAGTCAGTACCACAATGGGCCTGCACAGATAACCTTACCTTCCATTAATTTTCACCATCTATTGACCCTTTCACAGTTCGCTGTGCTTGGAAGCCTAAAACCCTTTCCCTCTCATCTTTTCACATCTCTATGAATGCATTGCACTTTTGTTAAGATGCTATATAAGCCCAAGTTCTAACAACTTTTTTGAGTTACTTGTCACTGAGTTCTCCCAGGTGTATGCACGATGCATATGTTAATATACTTCTGCTTGTGTTTTGCTTGTTGAGAACCCAAGATGGGTAGAGGGAAAAAAAATCTTTCCCTCTCCTATGTCATTTTGGAAATCTCCCTTGCCCACAATTGAGGAGTAAAGAGCAAAACTGCCGAGTTTAATAGTCATGGTTTGCTTATAAATACCTGCTGTCCCAGCAGAAATGGCATAAATAGTTCTAACACTCAGGCTAAAATTTTTCTGCCCTATTATTTTTGCGTTACATGGAATTAGCCCTGTAGGCAAGTGTTGAGTTCTTCCAACCCAACCGTACTGCTTCTGCCTTGAATTTTCATTAACAACTTGGATTGTGTATTCATCTCTGCATCGTCCAGCTTCCCACCTGGATTGCCAACTTCTATGTGACAGGTGTTCTCTGTGTCTTATGCCAGGAAATGTACTTACATTATAGGTTGGTACATACTCACCAGCATCACTGCATTATTTCTCAACTACGGTCTATAGAAGCTACTAGCAATCGTATTTGACTTTTGTCAAATATCGATATATGTATCGTATACATATCACTCTTGAAATGCTAACACTTCTGGGGCGCCTGGGTGGCTCAGTCAGTTGAGCGTCCCAACTCTTTATTTCGGCACATGTCGTGATCTCAGGATTGTGGGATTGAGCCCCGAGTTGGGCTCTGCCCTTAATGGGAACTCTGCTCTCTCTCTCTCTCTCCCCCTCTCTCCCCATCTCTCCTAACCATGCTGTGTCTAAATTCAATCAATGAATCTTTAAAAGAAGAAAAATGCTAACACTTCAGTGTTAAAAGGCATAGCGATTCGGTAAAATCTGAGTTAACAGAGGTGTAGTCTTGTTTAATTGCGTAGCCAATGTCAGTTTCCTGGCTTGGTCCTCTCTGCCTGCCACACCGCTCACTGCCTGCACACAGTCTGTACACCAGCAAGAGCGACACAGTGCTCCATGATATCACCCCTTTATTTGTGCTGCGGACTGGGCTTCATTCTCTGTATGAATTTCTGCCCCGGATGGTCTCTCTTCATCTAGGCTAAATTAATCATCATCTCCTTATGAAGCTGTTCTCTTTCGGTAAATGCAGGGTCCCACTTGATTTAACGGTCTGCCATTCTCGGCAATCCAGTTTCCTTTCCTTCCACTTCCCCCAAATGAAGGTCTTCTCTCATCTCATACTCTTCATCCTCCTCACCTTGCCTGTTTCACACTTGTGTTACTTCCCACACTTGCCACTGTCCACGTCAGAACTTTTAGATGTGAGCCTGTTCTTCGTGTGTCTGTGAAAGTCATTTAAAACAAGACTCAAAGCTCATTTTCTTTCTTTTTTTTTTTAAGATTTTATTGATTTATTTATTAGGAAAGCAAGAGAGTGAGAGAGAGCATGAGAAGGGAGAAGGTCAGAGTGAGAAGCGGACTCCCCGTGGAGCTGGGAGCCCGATGTGGGACTCGATCTCGGGACTCCGGGATCATGACCCGAGCCGAAGGCAGTTGCTTAACCAACTGAGCCACCCAGGTGCCCCAAGCTCATTTTCTTTTATTTTTAAGATTTTATTTCTTTAGTTGAGAGAAAGCGAGAGACAGAGCATCAGCGGAGGTAGAGGGAGGGGCAGGTGGAGAAGCAGGCCTCTTGCTGAGCAGGAAGCCAGATGCGGGGCTCAATCCCAAGACCCCTGGATCATGACCTGAGCCGGAGGCAGACGCTTAACCGACTGAGCCACCCAGGTGCCCCCAAAGCTCATTTTCATCATGTTATCTCCAAGCCATTTGCCAAGAGGATCCAGAGAAGATGTGAACGAGCAGTTTCAGAGCAGCCTCGGCGGAAAGATACATTGAGTAGGATTAATCCTTTCCTTTGAGGAGGGAGGCAGATCCAATATTCCTAACGAGTTTAGGATATCTGCTTCCATGGCTGGCACATTGAATCAGGGGCAGTACACCCCCAGGCCCTTGGCCTTTCTTTGCTGTCTCTTTCCCTCTCTCTTTCTTGCTCTCCCTCCTTGGCTTGTACCGAAGTGAAATGTTAAAATCTTTCAATTGGGTTTAAGTTTTAAATATTAAAGGATGCTTGGGGAAATTGTCCGTGGGCACAGTTTTATTAAAAGAAGAGATTCGGCAGGATGGTACAGGTCCTCACATGTACTCTCCGGCCATTTTTCCTTGCCTAGGTAATAGGCTATAATTTGGCAGGTGACGACCCATTATATATTCTAGGAGCCTTTTAATTATTTTATATCCCTCTCTCTTGGGTGGATGAACTTCATATTTCTTTTTTTAAAAAGATTATTTATTTATTTATTTGACAGAGAGAGAGAGAGAGATCACGAGGAGGCAGAGAGGCAGGCAGAGAGAGGGGGGAAGCAGGCTCCCTGCTGAGCAGAGAGCCCGATGCGGGGCTCGATCCCAGGACCCTGAGATCATGACCTGAGTGGAAGACAGACGTTCAACCAACTGAGCCACCCAGGGGCCTCTATTTTTTTAAGTTTTTATTTTAAACTCTAGTTAGTTAATGTACAGTGTGTTATTAGTTTCAGATGTACAGTACAGTGATTCAACACTTTCCTATAACACCCAGTGCTCATCACATGTGCCCGCCTTAATTCCCATCACCTTTTTCATGCATCCCCCACCCACCTATTTATTTTTTATTTTTTTAAGATTTTTATTTTTTTAATATTTTTATTTTTAAGTAATCTCTACACCCCACGTGAGGCTCGAACTTACAACCCCAAGATCAAGAGTCACGTGCTGCACCAACTGAGCCTGCCAGGTGCTCCAACCTCTTATTTTTTATAACCATGTTCTATTGAATACGATTCCTTTTATCTTATTTATGTTTATTAATTTAAGGGCTTTATTGAGGTATAATTGACATACAACAAACTGTACACATATGAGGAGTATAATTTGTATAATTTGGTATGTTTTAGCATATGTATGCACACTAAAACCATCACCATGGTTAAGGAAAAGAACATACTCGGGGCGCCTGGGTGGCTCAGTGGGTTAAAGCCTCTGCCTTCGGCTCAGGTCATGATCTCAGGGTCCTGGGATCGAGCCCCGCATCGGGCTCTCTGCTCAGCAGGAAGCCTGCTTCCCCCTCTCTCTCAGCCTGCCTCTCTGCCTACTTGTGATCTCCTTCTGTCAAATAAATAAGTAAAATTAAAAAAAAAAAAAAGAAAAAGAACATACTCAACAACTCCAAAAGTTTGAGTTCCTTGAGAGGCTTCATCATCCTCCCATTATACCTAACTCCCAGGCAGCCACCGATAATGCTTTCTGTCACTCTAGATTGGTTTGCATTTTCTAGAACGTTGTATATGCTGACTCAAACAGAACATTATGTATATTTTTTAATCTGGCTTCTTTCGTCAGCATATTATTTTGAAATTCTTATGTGTTGTCATATGTATCTCAGCTTATTCTGTTTTGTTTTTTTAAAAACAGTTTCAGTTTATTTATTTTAAATCAATATTTATACATAAAAACATAAATAAAAATACAAATATTTTATATTTACACAAATATATATATTATTTATATTATATTATGTTTATAATATATATTTATATATTATATATAATATTTATATTATATATTAAAATAATATTTATGTAAAGATAAATATTTAAAATAAATATTTATTTATAAATAAAACAAATAAAAATATAAATGTTTATTTATAAATAAAAACAGTTTATTTATTTTGAGAGAGAGGGAGGGAGAACACAAGTGGTGGGGTGGGGCAGAGGGAGAGAGAGAGAAGAAAACTCCCTGCTGAGCAGGGAGCCCCATGTGTATACTGGCTTTTTGAAACACATTTTAAAAAATTTTTTTAAAAACTTTATTTATTTCAGACAGAGAGAGAGAGAGAGAGAACAGAAGCAAGGAGGAGAGAGAGAAGCAGACTCCCTGATGAGCGGGGAGCCCCATGCGAGGCTTGATCCCAGGACCCTGGGGTCACAACCAGAGCCGAAGGCAGTTGCTTAACCGACTGAGCCACCCAGGCGTCCCTCATTCTGTTTTATTGCTGATGTTGGGTGTTTGTGGATACTGGGCAATTGTAGATTTACTACATTTTGTTTATCCATTCGCCTCTTGAACATTGGGTTGATTCTAGTTTTGGTTATGACAGGATAGAGCTGCTGCGAACCTTCACATACAAGTCTTTGTATGGACTTGTGCTTTCGTATCTCTTAGATAACGCCTGCAAGTGTAACACCTGGTCATATAGTCATTATATGTTTCATTCTAAGAAGCTGCCAAACTGTTTTCCAAGTTGTGTGTTATTTTACATCCTACCAGCAGTGTGCAGCAGTTCCAGTGCCTTCATATTTTTGAAATATTCTGTTGACTATTAAGAGTGTTACGCTGGCAAAATGGACTTATTGTGATTGCTATAATAAAGAGAAAGCTTTTTTTTCTTTTTTTTTTGTATTGGAGTCCATTTCCATGTGTGGTTGAGACAAGTAAGAGTATTGTTCTCACAAATGTTACCTGTTCTTAAAATCCAAATTCCTATTTCCGTCTTACAGAAAATCCTATCCTGCTGAAAAGAAATAGAACAATAAAATTCAATTATGGAAAAATGAAGCCATCAGGGCACCTAGCTGGCTCAGTTGATAGAGATGCAACTATTGATATTGGGGGTGTGGGTTTGAACCCCGTGTTGGGAGTAGAGATTACTTAAAAAAAGAGGGAAATGAGGGCGCCTGGGTGGCTCAGTTGTTAGGCAACTGCCTTCGGCTCAGGTCATGATCCCGGAGTCCCTGGATCGAGTCCCGCATCGGGCTCCCTCCTCAGCGGGGAGTCTGCTTCTCCATCTGACCTCTTCCCCTCTCTCATTCTCTCTTTCTCTCTCTCTCAAATAAATAAATAAATAAAATCTTAAAAAAAAAAAAGAGGGAAATGAAAACATTGATTTTTTTTTTTTAAAGATTTTTTTATTTATTTGTTAGAGACAGAGACTGAGAATGAGAGGGGAGAAGGTCAGAGGGAGAAGCAGACTTCCCGCAGAGTCGGGAGTCCGATATGGGACTCGATCCCAGGACTCCAGGATCATGACCTGAGCCAAAGGCAGTCGCTTAACCAACTGAGCCACCCAGGAGCCCGAAAACATTGATTTTATATTTAAATAGCTACGGTATTTTAACATATGTTAGGAATAATTTTTGAAAACTTGTACGACAAGAAGACAGATGATAAATTTATCACCACATTTTTTTATTTGAAATGTAAAAATTAAAAAACATTCAAAGGATTCAATGAACACATTTCTTGGTGATCTATAAGTGATCACCAGTCCTGCTCCAGTAAGGAGGGACTTTTCTATGTGTCAAACTCATCTGGGGCAGCAGAGGTAAGGAAATAAGTCATAGACTAAGCTATTTCATGAGCATTTCTTTGCTCAAGGATTATTGTTCAGAAAGTGCAGAGAAGTGTAGTAGAGTCATTTTATGTCTCTTGTACCTCACGGTGGATTTTACTTTGGAACATTTGTACAAAACATAAAGCTATGGGGCGCCTGGGTGGTTCAGTGAGTTGAGCCTCTGTCTTCAGCTCAGGTCATGATCTCAGGGTCCTGGGATCGAGCCCCGCGTCAGGCTGTCTGCTCAGCGGGGAGCCTGCTTCCCCCTCTCTCTCTGTGCCTGCCTCTCTGCCTACTTGTGATCTCTCTCTCTGTCAAATAAATAAATAAAATCTTAAAAAAAAAAAAACAACAAAGCTAGCACCTTCACATCTGGTTATATACTGCTCAGATAACACAGACGTAACTGGTGCATGATGAAATGTAGCTAACACTAGTCTCCCTTCCAGAACATCCTACTGTTGATGGCTTTCTGGGTCAAGTAACCTTGAGGCAAAATCCTTTTGGTAGGTCAGTAAATAAAGTGTTTTTACTGCATTTGCTGGAGCAAATAGAGCTAGGGCAATGGTTCAGTGCTTTGGGCTGTTTAAAAGCCCTAAAAGTCTTGGAAGCCATTCCACAGTGGGACGATGTCTTACCCTGCTACTGTATTGTATTCCAGTCAGTTTCAATGAACCCTTCAGTCTGGTTCCTGGAGAACGTTGATGTGAATGGCTCATGCCCAACATAATATGGAACATCTTAAAATTATGAAAAACTGATACAGATAAAATCTTTTCAGTATTTTAAATTGTTGTGAGAAAAATATAAAATATATTTTTTAAGATTTTAAGATTGGGCAGACGCCCAACTGACTGAGCCACCCAGGCGTCCCATTTTTTTTTTTTAAGATTTTATTTATTTATTTGACAGAGAGTGAGAGAGAGAGATCACAAGTAGGCAGAGAGGCAGGCAGAGAGAGAGGGGGAAGCAGGCTCCCTGCTGAGCAGACAGCCCGACGCGGGGCTCGATCCCAAGATGCCGGGATCATGACCTGAGCTGAAGGCAGAGGCTTTAACCCACTGAGCCAGCCAGGGCCCCCATGAGAAAAAATAATTTATTTATTTATTTAAAAGATTTTATTTATTTATTTGTCAGGGAGAGAGAGAGAGAGCGCAAGCAGACAGTGGCAAGCAGAGGCAGAGAGAGAAGCAGGCTCCTCGCTGAGCAGAGAGCCCGATGCGGGACTCGATCCCAGGACGCTGGGATCATGACCCGAGCCCAAGGCAGCGGCTTACCCAACTGAGCCACCCAGGCGTCCCAGAGAAAAAATATTTTAAATGCAGGATACAAGTGTTTAGAAGTGATATTAGGTGGAAGAGATCTTTTCTACTCAGCATCAGAGAGGAACTACAGAATGTACGTATTTTTGTTCTTACACTTAGCATGAAGTTAGAGGAATGTTTTCATATTTTATAAATTCTTTGTAATCACTTTGTGATTACACAACAGCCCATCAGATGCGTATATTGACTTACTTTACACATTTCACATTTATTTGTTCTCATGTCTTTGCAACGTGAATTAATACCGTAGTGAAAAAAATGTGTAGACCAAAGATTTTCTAGTATTTGGAAATGTTTCTTTAGGAGCGATTCCAAGAAATGGAATTACCTTAACATAAAGAATATTAGTCTCTTAGTTTTCATATCAAATGTTACAGTACTTCCCCAAAAAACTGTGCCAATTAGTACCACACTGATGGTGAGAATGTGTTGCATTGAAAACTCACCAGGGTTAGTCATTTTATAATTTTTTTCATGTATGCTAATTTAATAGGGAAAACACTGTTTTGTTTTAATTGCATTTTATATTACTGGAGGTGATTTTTTCTTAATATTTGCTTGCTTTTGCGTTATCTACTCATGGCATTAAACATTTATAACTTTTGAAGTATTCATGCTTTTATTTATTGATGTATATGAGCTTCTTAGACATTAAAAATATCAACCCTTGGTCTAGTCATGAAAAATTTACCACAAATGAAAACTCAGCATGGCTCTGCCTAGGACTCTAGTTCTAAAATAACCTTAGGCTGAAACCTCCCTAAAACTAAAACTAAGTTGAAGGTAAATTATTTTGTAAATTGCAGAGTTCTCGCTGGGACAGTGGTGGAGGCGAACTGTGTTAGAGACACAGCAAAGTGCTCAGCTCATCTCCCAGGGAGCTCTGAAGCTGGGATGACCCTTCGGAGTTGTTATTGACCATGAGATAAGGGAACCCAAGAAAAAGAGCATGACCTTGAAGTAGTTGATTCTTTCTGGCTTTTGGTGACTCCTGGACAGGACTCAGCTGAGAGATACCAGCTGCCAACATTCCCGGCAGTTGGGACAATGAATGTCTCAGTCCTCAAGGTGGAATATGGGATGATGAATCACAACAGGATTGAAAACACTGGCAAGGGGCGCCTGGGTGGCTCAGTGCGTTAAAGCCTCGGCTTTCGGCTCAGGTCATGATCTCAGGGTTCTGGGATCGAGTCCCGCATCGGGCTCTCTGCTCGGCAGGGAGCCTGCTTCCCCCTCTCTCTCTGCCTGCCTCTCTGCCTACTTGTGATCTCTCTCTCTCTCTCTCTCTCTCTCTCTGTCAAGTAAATAAATAAAATCGTTAATAAAAGAAAAAAAAAGAAAACACTGGCAAGACTTAGTATTTTTTGGGGGCGAGGAACGACTTCTCTGCCATGTCTGGTTTTCCACAGGCCTGAGAGGTTGAATGTGGTTTTGTTAAATCTAATCTAGTCTCAGGTGTTCTTCGCATTCTTGGTCCTATCTAGTGCTTTACCTTAACACTTTGGATGGAGTTCAGGTTCTTCCTGGGACTTAGGATTGCTATTTCTGAGACTCACATGGGGGTTCTGGGCCTATACAGCCTTTATGTGAATTACATTTACTCATCTTACTGCCTCAAGAAAAGGCCTGCACCAAGCCCTCCAGATCTGATAGGATAGGTTCCCCAGGACTGCTGTATACCAGAGTGGGCCTCACTTCTTCCTTTTCCTCTGACATCCCACATCTCCACACATGCTGGACCTGATAGTCCTTGATCAGATCCTAAATCGATCAATCAGTCTAGAACTTGAGTGTTGAAAGAGTTGCTACCCAAGCATTGACTTAAATGTTTCTTTGACCTTCGAGGTGAGATTTCTAGGCCCCAACAGAAGGCAGTCATTTTGCAGGGTCCTTTCTGTTTCTATTTATTACTGTCTACAACCAGGGAACAGATAGATGTACCAGAGGCCCCCAGAAATAAAAGATGGTTCTTCTGAGAGCCTAGCTGTATCTATGGTAGGGCTCAGTGAAACCTGTGGAAAAATCGTATTCATTCTTCAAAAGAATGCCAAGTGCCACTCAGAGGAAGTAAGGGGGAGTCGTGGGACAAGTTAAGCAAGTGTTGAATATGGGTATCACCCACAGAGTATCTTCACAAGCCTTTCTCCCTCAGAGGGCCCAACCCCACTGCCTTTTCTCTTCCAGATTCCCATGTGTTCACACCAAGAATAGTAAGAAGCATACCGCACACGGCTCCTGGAGTCAAGGAACTTGACCGAACTTTCTCCATGTGCAACTATAAAGAAATCAGGTAACGTCCCTGAACCTCAGTGTTCTCTTCCTTAAAAATGGGAGCAGTATCCTATCTTGGTTCTTGTGGTGGTTCTTTTTTTTTTAAAGATTTTATTTATTTATTTATTAGGAAAGAGAGAGAGTGAGAGAGAGCATGAGAGGGGATTCTTGTGGTTGTTCTAATGGCATTAATGTATTGACATCTTCGCTCTTGAGCATCACTGAACCACAAGGTATTCTGCTTGAGTCAGTTTTTCAGGTAACAGACCCATCTAGTAGGTGGCATAATGTTACTGATTTTGAGTAGAAATCTTTTAGAAAACTACATTATAGGGACGCCTAGGTGGCTCAGTTGGTTAAGAGTCTGCCTTCGGCTCAGGTTATGATCCCAGGGTTCTGGGATTGAGGTACCCCCCCCCCCGCCCCCGTTGGGCTTCCTGGTCAGCGGGGAGCCTGCTTCTCCCTCTGCGTGCCACGCCCCCTGCTTGTGCACACATGAGGCCTCTCCCTCTCTTACAAATAAATAAATAAAATCTTTAAAAAAACCTACGTTATACATTATACATTTTTTGGAAACTACACTATACATAATATATTGAAGTTTTTTTATTTTTTATTTTTTTTTAAAAGATTTTATTTATTTATTTGACAGAGAGAGAGAGATCACAAGTAGGCAGTGAGGGAGGCAGAGAGAAGGGGAAGCAGGCTCCCGGCTGAGCAGAGAGCCCGATGCGGGGCTCGATACCAGGACCCTGAGATCATGACCTGAGCCGAAGGCAGAGGCTTTAACCCACTGAGCCACCCAGGCGCCCCAAAGTTTTTTTTTTTTTTTTTTAAGGTTTTATTTGTTTATTTGACAGAGACAGACACAGTGAGAGAAGGAACACAGGCAGGGGGAGTGGGAGAGGGAGAAGCAGGCCTCTGGCCAAGCAGGGAGCCCGATGTGGGGCTTGATCCCAGGACCCCGGGATCATGACCTGAGCCGAAGGCAGGAACTTAATGACTGAGCCACCCAGGCGCCTCAATACATCGAAGGTTTTTGAAAGTAGTTCACAAGAAACAATCATCTTTTTTTTTTTTTAAGATTTTATTTATTTATTTGGCAGAGAGATAGAAAGCACAGGTAGGCAGAGCAGCAGGCAAAGGGAGAGGGAGAAGCAGGCTCTCTGCTGAGCAGGGAGCGGAATGCAGGGCTCGGTCCCAGGACCCCGGGATCATGACCTGAGCTGAAGGCAGACGTTTAACCCACTGAGCCACCCAGGTGTCCCTAAACATAATCCTTTTGATGACTTAGGCCACCATTATGAATAGCAGCCATTGTACTTTGATATCATGTGCTCCACATACACTGATTTTTCTCAATTTTAACTTTCTATTGAAATACACTGAATATCCAGAAAATTGCACAAACTGAACATAACTGGGTAGTTAGCACCCAAATAAAGAAACAGAACATTACCAGCACCCCAGAAGCCTGACTCATGCTCCCTTGTAGTCACTTCGTGCGCCCCTCCCAAGACAAACCATTCTCCTGACTTCTAGAAGCACAGATTAGTTTTGCTTTAAGTGTTATCTCATTGTAATTATGTTTAATTAACGAGGAGAATGTATCATCTCTTCTTAGGCTCTCACAACTTTCATGTAGTTCGGTACTTTTTCGGTACGCTTTGATTTTGCTTTGTTTATTGGTTAGTCGTTTTCCTTTTTTTTTTTTTTTAAAGATTTTATTTATTTATTTGACAGAGAGAGAGAGGTCACAAGTAGGCAGAGAGGCAGGCAGAGAGAGAGGGGGAAGCAGGCTCCCCGCTGAGCAGACAGCCCGATATGGGGCTCGATCCCAGGACCCTGAGATCATGACCTGAGCCGAAGGCAGAGGTCTAACCCACTGAGCCACCCAGGCGCCCCGGTTAGTTGTTTTCCATTGGTTTGTTTATTCAAGCTACATTTTTTAATACCTGCTATATGCCAGGCACTGCTCTGAGAACTGAGGACAAGACATACGTAGTCCATGCCCTCATGGAATTCACGTGGGGAAGACAGACAACAAAAGGAAATGCATAAAAGTACTACAGATTGTCCTAAGTGTTATGATGGGAGCCATTAAAGTGCTGAGATAAGGAGTAAAGTGAGACCCTTCTCAAAGTTTATTTTTCATTTTCATTTTTTTATTTTTTAAAGATTTAATTTATTTGAGACTGAGAGAGTGCACATGCGCACGAGCGGGGGAGGAACAGAGGGAGAAGGATGAATTGAGTCTATGCTGAGCAGGGAGCCAGATGAGGGGCTCAATCCCAAGACCCTAAGAACATGACCTGAGCCTAAGGCCGCTGCTTAAGCACCTGAGCCACCCAGGCACCCCATCATTTTTATCTATCTGTCTGTCTGTCTGTCTATCTATCTATCTATTTAAATATTACTTATTTATTTATTTGACAGAGAGAAACACAGCAAGAGAGGGAACAGAAGCAGGGGGAGTGGGAGAGGGAGAAGAGCAGGCTTCCTGTTGAGCAGGGAGCTCGAAGCTCAATCCCAGGACCCTGGGACCATGACCTGAAGCGAAGGCAGACATCCAACGACTGAGCCACCCAGGCGCCCGCATTTTTTTTTAAACTTACTTATTTGAGTAATCTCTGCACCCCACATGGGGCACACAAACTCCCAGCTCTGAGATCAAGGGTCTCATGATCTATCAACTGAGCCAGCCAGGCACCCCTAGGGAGTAAAGTGAGACACTTTTCATGGAATTGCCCAGACATGTGTTTTTCAAGAGTGAGATTGAAGTTGAGTGAGAGCCAACCGTGCAAAAAGCCAGGGAAAACATGCCCTATGCAGGGAAACAGGAAGCTCAAAGGCCCGGAATTGAATAGAGTTTAACATGTTCTAGGAACTTAGATGGGGCCCATGTGGAGGAGGTGTTTTGAACAAGGGAAAAGGTAGTAAGGATGAAGTTGGAAAGGCGAGCAGGAAAACAGTCATGAAGAGTCTTTCAGGGCATGGGGAGGATTTTGGATTTTCTGAGCCGTTGGACCCAATCGGAAGGTTGTACATAGGGACATGTAATGATGTGATCTGTGTGTTAGCCCCTGTGTGGAGAGTGGGTGGGAAGAGATAGGAAAGAATATGAAGAGAAGACAAGTTAGGGGGTGTAAAAAGACTACACAGCAGGAACAAAGTTGCTCATTGCTAAGCCCCAGGTTACCAAAGTGAGACTTAAGAGTTTTGGCTGTCCCTGAGATGGAATCTTAAGCCAGCGAATCAGGAATTGCCTGACCAACCTGAGTTCGGTAATTGGCTTGATAAATCCCTACCATCCCCTGTAAGGAAAGTAGTCTTGCAATAACCAATCCGACTTTTGCCTTAGTATAACTTCCTTGTTCCTGCTCCTTTCTGCTTATAAAATCTCTTGCCTGTATAGTTCTTAAGAACTCCTTTCTACTATCTAGACTGGATGCCGCCTGATTGACGAACAGCTGAATAAAGCCAAATAATCCTTTAACATTTACTCAGTTGATTTTTTTTTTTTTAATTTATTCTTTACCAGAGGCTACTGCTGTAGTGCATATGAAAAGTGCTGGTGGCTTGGACCAAGGCTGAGGTAATGGAGATGGAAAAAGCAGTCACATTCCAGATCTGTTTTGCAATTAGAATTGACAGGGCTTCCCAGTGAGTTCGCTGTGGTGTGCGTGCGCATATGTGTGCATGTGTTTACATGAGCCTTTACTTACCTGCGCATGCGCTTACGTACGCACTTGCGTACGTGCGCATGCGCTTTATGTGCACAGTGTCTACCTGCGTATGTTGGCATGTGCACGCAGAGGGGAGGGAGGTGGCCGAGAATACCTGAAGGAAAGGCAGGAGTTTGGGTTGACTCCTGGGTGTCTCCTCGAAGCAGCTACATCAATGGTGGAATGGTGGAGCTGCCGTTTACTGAGGGGGGAAGCTTGTTTTTTTTTCCCCCGTTCATAAAATTAAGGCATTACGTTTTTCATTGAAGTAACCTCGTAAAATTTACTCTAGTACTAGCTGAATGTTTGTTAAATAAACGAGTTGAATATCCTTTAAGATCATCTGTTACTTTTTATTTATTTTGCTTATTTATTTTTCTTTTTAAAGATTTTATTTATTTACCTGATAAAGAGCACAAGTAGGCAGAGCAGCAGGCAGAGGGAGAAGCAGGCTCTCAGCTAGGCGGGAAGCCCCATGCAGGGCTGGATTCCAGGACCCTGAGATCATGACCTGAGCCGTTCAACCAACTGAGCCACCCAGACGCCCCCATCTGTTACTTTTAAAGAAATGTTTATTTATTTATAAGTAATCTCTGCACCCAGGGTGGGGCTAGAACTCACGACCCCAAAATCAGGAGTTGTATAATCTACTTACCATTGGAACCAGCCAGGCGCCCCTCGTTCCTTCTAGTTCTAGTAGAACCTGTGCTCTCCTTTCGTATTGTGAAACAAAACTCAACCGAGTAAATTTGAGATCTAATGGGCTTTATTAAGCGATTCAGGAAACAGGGTCTCATCTAGCAAGAGGAGAGGTGCTCTGAGGAGCTGTAGAAAATGGAAGGTGTTTATAGGCAGGAGGGCGGAGAAAGGAAGTTACTAGCAAAAGAAAAAGGAATCGTTTCAGGCCCGGGTGGCTGCTTTTTCCGGTGGGGGTGCCCTGGGAAAGGAAACAACAGGGTTTTTAACCTGAAGATTATGCCTCCCTAGTGCTGATCAGGGAATTTCAGATCCATTGTCACAAGGTGACATTCCTGGGAGAGGTTGAGGCTGAAATAAAATTTGGTTTGCTGTCCAGTGACTCCTTTATTATCATTTTTTAATCACTCCACCTTGGGCTTGTTTCTTTTTTAATTCATATCATTTCTGGCTATTTTTATTCTCTTCCTCTCCATCTCTGCATTCCTCCGCCATTATTTTTAACGCCTTCTTTTTTATGCTCTCTTTCCATCAAAATGTAAATGTACTCAAGTTTCTCCCATTAAAGAGTGATGCAAGAAAAAACTCCCCAAAGCCCAAGATCGGAGGGAAGCCATTTTAGATGTCTTTCTTTTTTTTTTTTCTCCCCAAATATGTTTATTTTAATTTTTCAGTGTTACAAGATTGATTGTTCATGCACCACACCCAGTGCTCCATGCAATACGTGCCCTTCTCGATACCCACCACCAGGCTCACCCCCCCACCCCCTCCCCTCCAAAACCCTCAGTTTGTTGCTCAGAGTCCACAGTCTCTCCTGGTTCAACACCCCCTCCGATTTCCCCCCATTCGCCCTTCCCTTCCTTCTCACGATGCCCTCCATGATTTTCTTTATACTCCACACGTAAGTGAGACCATAAGATACTTGACTCTCTCCGCTTGACTTATTTCACTCCGCATAATCTCTTCTAGTCCTGTCCATGTTGATACAAAAGTTGTCTTTCTAATCAGCATGACTGTATATAAACTTTGTCTAAACCAAAAAGCCTGTTTTATGGCCCGTGACGCATGAGTTGTGCACCTGCTTTGTAAATAAGTAGCCTAAAGGAAAACCCATCTTGTCCTTGAGATATCCATCAATGCTCCTACTCCCTGCGTTCCTTGACGTTAAAACTCCTGATTCCTGCCTATATGTCAATCTATAAACTTCTGAGCTTTTACAAGATGTAAAAAAGTATATAAGCTTGTAAAAACTGCTGATTCCTCAGAGCGTTCTTCCCTGCGAAGAGCACGTTTCCTGGGCGGCTGTCCTCACCTAGGCTTGTACAAAAAATTCTTTTTGTCCCATCCTGCTTCACCTCTTGCTGCTTCAATTCCTTCTCATTTCCTTGTTTTCTCATTCTCTAGCTCTCTCGACCCCTTTTCCAGATTTGTGGAACAAGTTGCTTGTACTTGATGTTGTTTCCAAGTTCACCACCCACTCCTTAGCGATCGATCTGTATTCTAGCTCTGCCACTCGGCTCAGTCTTGATTTTGCCCAGTTTATCAATTAGCCACTTATTGCTAATCAAATGCACATTTCTTAGTTGTCATTTTCTTTGGCTTTGATAGTGCTCATTGTTCACTGTCTTCATGAAGCGCTCTTTCATTTTGCTTCTAGAAGGAGCACCATGCTCATGGGGTTTCTACCTGCTTTTCTGGCAGCACTCTTGACTCCTTTTCTTCTACCTGTTTCTGGATTATTTTTTGTCTTTTATGACGTTGATCTCAGCAGCTTCTCTTATTATGTGTCCTCTGAGTGGGTGAACTCATTTTCTCCCTGGCTTCCTTTACCAAACACAGGTGAAGACTCCCAAGTCAGATCTTTCATGTGAGCTCCAGACAAGATTCTTCCGACTGCCACCAAAATGTCATCACTCGAATATAGGCACTAGAAGTTCACTCAACAGGTCTAGAATAAAATTGTTCATTTCCCCGCCATAACTGTTCTTTCTCCTCTATTATCTCTCTTTTTAAAACATTTTATTCATTTATTTGACACAGAGAGATACAGCAAGAGACAGAACACAAGCAGAGGGAGTGGTAGAGGGAGAAGCAGGCTTCCTGCTGGGGCTCGATCCGAGGACCCTGGGATCATGACCTGAGCTGAAGGCAGAGGCTTAACTGACTGAGCCACCCAGGCACCCCTCCTCTATTATCTTAATGATCTACAGGATCCTCTACCTGGCTGAAAAATCACTTCCTACAAGAAGCCTTCCTTGATTGCCTTCTCTAGTTTAGGTCTCCCTGCTATGTATTCCTTTAATTCTCCTCCAATAATAACACGTACATGATTTTGTTAAAGCCATTTGTTTAATTACTTATATCCTTCTGTACAGTGTAAGCCTCCTGAGTTTATGAACTTGTCAATCTGAGTTGTCTGGAGGCAATAATTTACTGAGAAAATTTATTTGGGATTAAAGAATTGCAATTCGAGGTATACAGATTTGGGTAGCAACCCATAGAGTGTCCCACTAAGGGAGCAAAAGTCAGCATTTTTTAAAGCAGAAAGGGAAAACTTGTATACATTGTTAAAAAGAATTTTCAATTGCATCGGTGGCAGAAAACTAATCTCGGCTGAATATAATTGGTTGCTAAGGCTACCACTAAGCAAAGTCTCCTACTGTAGCAAGTTGCAGGTGTTCAGGCTGAGTCCCTAAAATATTTGCAGAGTGAAAGTAAATCATCCGCTTGTTTCAGAGAGAAAACCTGCTGGTACCTGTCTATCATGGTTTTATTTATTTATATTTTGCGTTCAAATTTAAAAAAAAATTTTTTTTTTTTTAATTTGCGGGGCACCTGGGTGGCTCAGTTGGTTGAGCATCCAACTGTTGGTTTCAGCTCAGGTCATGATCTCGTGGGTTGTGGGATCGAGCCCTGAGTCAGGCTCCATGCTTAGCGCAGAGCCTGCTTGAGATTCTTTCTCTCCCTCTGCCCCTTTTCCCCCTCATGCTTGTGTCTCTCTCAGACAAAATAAATAAATAAAGTCTTTAAAAAAATCTTTATTTTTAAATTTTTTTAAAAAGATTTTATTTTTATTTATTTGACAGAGAGAGAGAAAGAGATCACAAGTAGGCAGAGAGGCAAGCAGAAAGAGAGGAAAGCAGGCTCCCTGCTGAACAGAGAGCCTGATGCAGGGCTCGATCCCAGGACCCTGAGATCACGACCTGAGCCGAAGGCAGAGGCTTTAACCTACTGAGCCAGCCGGGCACCCCTAAAAAAATTTTTATTAAAAAAATAAGTTTTATTTGAATATAGTTGACATCTTGCACCCCAAAATCTATAACGGCATCTGTTTCCAGAGAACTCGCTCTGTAAGAGACTCTCTGGATCCTGTTTGGTTCCTGAGTTCATCCACTAAGTTTCGTGCATTATTCTGAGTAGACCTTGGTGTTTTTCACTGGTTGGTCAGCCGGCAGTAGTGGGGGTAGGGGAAGTAGGGGGTAGGGAGTAGAGAGACCTACTGTTGTCCAAGAGAGCTGTCAACCAAACAGTTCCATTGCTCAGTGACCTAAGCACCTCTCGGAAGTGCTCTCATTCGTTTCTTTTAGAGATCATAACAATCCGAATCCATACTGGGAGAAGACAGAGTGCCCCAGTTAAGAACAGACTGTCTGCTTTTAGAGATGGTGGAGAAGGTGGGGCTTAGGGGAGTATTGGAGAATAAAACAACTGCTATCCTTCATATTTGTAGTCTAATTCAGTGGTTCAGTTCTGCTATAGAAAAGAAAGTAATTGGGATAGATGAAAGTCATAACATGTGGTAAGCGTAAATAGTAAGCTAGCAGCTCATAAGATAACAGGCAAAATTCTTTATTGGCCCACACAGAGATGCTGAATTCTAAGAGGTTTTAAATTTAGACAGTAATTTAGTCATCGAAAAGATGTGTTATGGGGGCGCCTGGGTGGCTCAGTGGGTCAAAGCCTCTGCCTTCGGCTCTGGTCATGATCTCAGAGTCCTGGGATCGAGCCCCGCATCGGGCTCTCTGCTCAGCGGGGAGTCCGCTTCCCCCTCTCCCTGTGCTACTCCCCCTGCTTGTGTTCTCTCTCTCTGAAAAATAAAATCTTAAAAAGAAAGGATGTGTTAAAAGATAAGATAAATGGGATATATAATCGAACAGACAAGACTGTTCTTAGGAATAGAGGGTGGTGATGGAAAGATCAAGACCTAATCACAATCGTGCTGCCTCTAGGTGACAGTGATGTCACCCCAAATTGGCCACCCATTGGTGACGAACACCAGGTAGGGTGACAGTTATGGCCTCACATGTGTTCTTCCCAAGAAAAACAAATGAATCTCA
This sequence comes from Nasua narica, assembly GCA_028533885.1. Lineage (NCBI taxonomy): Eukaryota > Metazoa > Chordata > Mammalia > Carnivora > Procyonidae > Nasua > Nasua narica. The sequence continues at coordinate 33,486,088 of CM052801.1, read as the reverse complement.
TTGCTGTTGAGCAGACTAATGACCAGCTATATCTGTGTCCTCACTTGCTTGTCCCTGCATCTTTCCGGCTGGGCAGGTGTATACCAATGGTGTCGGGAATCTTCAGTTTGTGGACTGAGAGCCAGTAATAAAATAAAATAAATAAAATAAATAAAATAAAAAAATAAATAAAAATATAAATAAAATAAAAAAATAAAATACATAGTTTATTTATTTTTAAAAAAGATTTTATTTATTTATTTGACAGAGAGAGAGAGAGATCACAAGCAGGCAGAGAGGCAGGCAGAGGGAGAGGGGGGAAGCAGGCTCCTTGCTGAGCGGAGAGCCCCATGCGGGGCTCGATCCCAGGACCCTGAGATCATGACCTGAGCCGAAGGCAGAGGCTTGAACCCACGGAGCCACCCAGGCACTCCCCTCATTGTATTTTAAACTGATTAAATAAACTATGTGTTTGTTATTTGTATCATAATTTGGTTTGCGACTCCTCCTGTTCTGTAACCTCTGAGATTCTGGGATAGCTTGCCTGATCGTGATGATGGCCACAGTTGCATCAAAATGATGTCCCACCTGATAGAGTAGGTCAGCATTATTTTGTTTTCTTACTAAGCAACTCACCACTGTTAACTGGCAATCACAAGACAACACCACTAATACTTAATAGAAACTTCCTCTGCTTCGCGGGGAAGGACGCTTGTTTTTGCTGCAGGTGATGATGCTGTTTTAAAAATATATCCGCAAATTCCTCGATGCTCCTCCTTTCAAGATGTGGGATTGAATTTCCTCCTCGTTGAGTGTGGGCTGGAGTTAGAGACTTATTTCTAATGAATAGCATGGCAGGAGTGATGCTGTCTAACTTCCAAGACTGTGTCTTAATGGCAGTGTGGTTTTCCTCTTTGCTTTTCTCTGTCGTGGATCATTGCCTTTTGGGGAGAGTAGGTGCCATGTTGTGAGGGCACAAGCAGCCCAATGATACGACCCGTGCGGTAGGAGCTGAGGCCTTTGGCCAACAGCCATGTGAGTGAGCTTGGAGTTGGATCCTCCTGCCATAGGCTTTCCTTCTCTTTGAGTATAGGCTCACCTTAGCCCTGGCCAGCACCTTGACTGTGACCTCAGGGCAGACCCTGAATCAGAACCACCCACTAGACCGCTCTCAAAGTTTTGACCCACAGAGACTTTTACATATTTGTTGTTTGAGGCCATCAAGTTTGGGGATTAGGCGTTGCTCAGCGCTAGGTTAATTAATACAACGATCCGCCATGATAGGGAGCTGGGGATGAGGCATTCTTATATATGAATATTCATGAGAAAGGAGTCCTTGGGTCCTTCCAAAAGTCTGACTTCGTCTTGTGAGACACAGAGAGTGAGGAGATCAGCAATTCAGAGAGAATAAAGAATGGACATATCCAGGTTTTGTGGAATTGCTAGAAACTCTGCATTTAAAATAGGGTAATTTTCATAAGGCTGTGCCACCTTCATGATATTAAAAAAGCCGGGAATAATTTGCTTTGCCCTTTCTGTGTTTGAATGATAAATGAAATCCCCCAGGGAGTCCCTTGCTTCACCAGAGGCAAAAAATTTCCTATGGATTTAACGCCTCCTCAAATTTGTACTTAGCCTAAAATCGTGTTTAGCATAGCAAGACCCAAACCTACCCCTCCTTTCCCATGGAAAAAATATGTTTACCTAATTTAGTATTGGGTTTACGTCACACTTTAGGGAACCTCAAAGTTTCAGTACTTGGCAGCAAAACTGATATGTATTCCCACAACATTGAATATATGTGCTTCTTGTTACCATGGCCCATCTATCCTGTGGTAATGCCAGAGTCCTATTTTTTTTCCCTGTGGATGTGATGAAAGGTCCAAGGTGTTGGGGAGGAGGAAAGATTTTGGTTTTCAATGACTCTTCCCTAGTCTTATCATTCCATCAAAGATTGGCTGAAAATTTTGAGGGATGATCGTATGCCCTGATTTTTTAAAAATGATTTTATTTATCTGACAGAGAGAGAGAGAGAGAACACAAGCAGGGGAGGGGAAGAAGCAGACTCCCTGCTCAGCAGGGAGTCCATGTGGGGCTCGATCCCAGGACCCTGGGATCATGACTTGAGCTGAAGGCAGAAGCTTAACCGACTGAGCCATCCAGGCGCCCTCAGCATCCCAGACTTTCTTAGGAAGGCTGCCAAGCTCTGACGAACTCCTGTTGGTTCACGTCTTCTGCAGTAACTCCCGGCATCATGCGGCCTCCATGCTACCAACGAGGGGGTTGGCATAACCTTGGTGGCATAAATATCTACTTTTGTGCTAAGATTTGAATACCCCTGGTGGTTTGTCGGTTCCTTGTGGGCTGTGTGGGACAAAGGAGAGAGCACAGACCGGCTTTGGAACCAGGCAGATGTGGGCTGACATTCTGGTTCTTCTGTTTTACTAGAAGCGTGACTCAGGCGCGCAAGACATAATGTCCTTCAGCTTTGGTCTTCGTCACTAAAAAGGACACGGTGATTTTCATTTCATGGTGGACTTGTAAGGGCTCAGTGAAGTAACAGATGCTGACAAGCTATGACACGATAGACGCTCTTCCTCCTTTGCACCTTTACCCATTGCTGTAAACCATCACCGTGCCTGCTGCTCATACGTATTCCGTAACATTTCATGGTGCCTACTATAGTGTTTCACAGTGACTACTATATTTATTGAATTTATTCTTTTTTTTAAAAGTTTATTGATTGGTTGGATTGATTGATTTTTAGTAATCTCTATGCCCAACATGGGGCTTGAACTTAGGACCCCGAGATCAAGAATCGCATGCCCTTCCCACGGAGTCATCCAGGCGCCCCTTGAATTTATTATTATTATTTTAAATAATATCTATAACACTTTGGAGTTCTACAAACTCTGGTGGCATCAGAAATAGTCCCCGAGTCACCAAATTACTATGTGTGTGTGTCTGTCTGTGTCTAATTATACTACCTGATACATCCTCACTAACAAGACAAATGGGTTGACAGAGAATCATGGATGTGGATAATTCTTTCCTTTAGAAACTGCTACTCGCCTGCCCCTTCCCCATGTCGTCCAACTTATTTTTTAGAAACACATTTTATTTTGTTAGAATATTCTTGACTTCTTTATCATTGTTTTCTGAATACCATTTTTTAAAAAAGTTTTTCTTTATTTGAGAGAGAGAGAGAGAAGGGAGAGAATGAGCAGGGGTTGGGGGTGGAGGGTGCAGGGGCATAGGAAGTGAGGGAGAAGTAGGCTCCCCCCTGAGCAGGGAGCCCGAGGATGCGGGGCTCCATCCAGGACCCTGGGATCGTGACCTGAGCCGAAGGCAGATGCTTAACCGACTGAGCCACCCAGGCGCCCCAAAAGGAACTTTCTTGAAATAGATCATGTCACCCCCCAGCTTGAAGCTCTTCCTTGGCTTCTATTTGTATCTGGAACAGAAAGCAACGTGCAACCGACGACCTGCAAGGCCCCACATCCCTTGTCCCCCGTCCTACCTCTCCACCAGTCGTGGGCCACTTGCCGCTGCTCGGTGTGTTTCTGCCCTACTTGTTTTCATTTGTTCCATGTGCCCAGTGTTCCCACCCCAGGGGTTTCCGTGAGCTGTGGCCGATTTCTGCCCTCCAATCTTGGCGGAGCTGCTTCCTTCTTTCCCATAGGTCTCAGCTCGAATGCCGTCTTCTCAGAGAAGCCTCTCCTGACAGCCCATTCCAAAGTAGATTTCTCCTTCCTTCTACCTTATTCTCTATGTCGGCCCCTTACTCTAATGTGCAGCATCTATGACCACATCATTATTTTGATGTCCGTGTTGAACAGATTTTGCCCTCTCTCCCCTACAAGTCTGTAAGTTCCACGAGGGCAGGGAGCTTGTCTCATCCCTCGTGACTATCCCAGCCCCCTTGCATCTTATGGTGAATGATATAAAACATTAGTTCACCCTTCCACCCCCCCCCCATTCATTGTGTCTTTATAGGATCTTCCTTCCGTCTATATCTGACGGATAACGAATCAAGTTTTTGAGCGATTGGTTAACAGTTGATTGATTTAGTCTGAGATATTTACCTTTTCAGTAAAAAGATTTCATTGAGTTACATGGGCAGCTTGCCAATAAATAAGAACTAACCAAGAGGTTTTAAAACTCCTCTAGGGGCCTAAGCCTTGGTGTCTCAGTCAGTTAAGCGTCTGAATCTTGATTTTGGTTCAGGTCATGATCTCAGGGCCATGGGATCGAGCCCGTCATGGGGCTCCATGCTCAGCGGAGTCTGCCCCCTCAAAATAAATAAATAAAAAAAATAAAAAAAACTACTTTAAATATTAAAAAAATCTGCAGAATATACTGAGGCTGGGTAGCAGAGAATGTTAACCTTAATACATCCCAAACTTGAGGCAGAACCTTAAAACAAAGAGGGGTAAGTAATCTACCATCTTAAGGAAGTAATTAGCTAAAAGTCATGTGGCACAAAATAACACCACTTAGTAACATTCCCACTAAGGTCTTTTACAGGGATCCTGTCATTAGATTATCATTATGAATCCTTAGGAGGAGTGCTTCAATACAAAGGTGTTAAGGATATTGCCAAGCACCATGGGGTCTGCTTAAGCAAGATCTCTAGCCATCAAGAGAGATTGCCAATGAGTGTCAAAGGAGAACTCTGCCTATGAATCGGTCTGGTGGCAACTGTCCCAAATTGGCAGTGGAGTGGCAGGCGGGCTTTCTTTTCTTTTTTGGGAAGATTTTATTTATTTATTTATTTGACAGAGAGAGAGATCACAAGTAGGCAGAGAGGCAGGCAGAGAGAGAGGGGGATAGCAGGCTCCCCGCTGAGCAGAGAGCCCGATGAGGGGCTCGATCCCAGGACCCTGAGACCATGACCCCAGCCGAAGGCAGAGGCTTAACCCACTGAGCCACCCAGGCGCCCCAGGTGGGCTTTCTTGAATGGAGCATTTGCAAGAGGAGAGAAGAGGCTAACAGTCTGTCTAGTAGCAAAGGTTTCTCCAGCAGTTGTCTCATTCCTCCTGAGGCTCTCTAGGTGGACTCTAGAATCCAGCTGCTGCTGGAGGAGGTGGGAGTGAGACAGGCAGAGACGAGTCTCTGCGAGCTCTTTGTTCTCTCCCATCGTGGACAGAGCTTTGCGCCTAAAAGTATCCCTCCTCATCAACGAAGCCATTTTCCAGAGCATAAGTGTAGTCTGGGTTGGATGCTGCTTCATATTCCAGAATTGACCACGGATGCAGTGCAGCTGACAAGGGAAGGCAAACCCAGCTTTGGGAGGCCAACCCTTGCCTTGCGGAGCACGGCGTTGGCCAGCAGTAGGAGTGTTCGGTTGCTGTATTTTTTTATTTTTGAAATAAGTTTAGAGAAAAGTTGGGAAGATAATACAGAGTTCCTGTGTACTTTTTACCTTGCTACCTCCAATGTGAATATCTTACATAACCATGTACATTTGTCAAAACCAAGAAGTCAATGTTGGTATAATCCTATAAGTAAACTATGGACTTGAGTAGGATTTCATCAGCTTTTCCCACAGTAGGCTATTGGTGGCTAGGATTTTTTTTTCTTTTGATGGCTAGGATTTTCTAAGATACCTCTGAGCCAAAAATCAAAAAGGAGGGGCCTCTGGGTGGCACAGTCGGTTGAATGTCGAACTTTTGATTCAGCTCAGGGCTTGATCTCACGGTCATGAGTTCAAGCCCCACTTTAGGTTCTGCGCAGGGCGTGGAGCCTACTTAAAACAAAATTAAAGGGATCACTTGTTTAATGAGATCAAAACCAGTATGAACCTGCAGCTCTGGAAGCTAGTCTATATAAAGAGTGTAGCCAAGCATCTTTACATCTTTACAGTTTTCTGAATGTCCTCAAGGTAGGTACTTCTTCATTGTGCTGGTGTTTTGTTTAGGTAAGCTGGCTCTTTCTCTAGTTTCCTTTCTTCTGTTTGTTCTTTTATTCTCCTGTCAACCCCGGGTCTTTGGGAGCTAGTGGTCCAGTCGAGTAAGAAAGTGGCTAACCGTGACTTAGAGCAGAGAGTCAATTTTACCTGATCCTAGATTAAGATGAAACATGAGCATTTCCAAGTGTAGTCAGTGTGTGCGACGTGTAGCCAATTGCTGGGAGTTAAGTACTAGTTGAATGATTTAACAGACACAACAATGAATCTGGGCACTTTTGATTTTTTTTCTCTCTTCTTTTTTCCCCCTCTATCTTATTCTTAAATGAAATTAAATTTCTACATCAAAATCTTGTGTCAGCCATTCAGTTTTATTTATTTTTTTAAGGTTTATTTACTTTTTTTTTTTTTAAAGATTTTATTTATTTATTAGAGAGAGAGAGACTGAGAATGAGAGGGGAGAAGATCAGAGGGAGAAGCAGACTTCCCGCAGAGCCGGGAGTCCGATGTGGGACTCGATCCCGGGACTCCGGGATCATGACCCGAGCCGAAGGCAGTCGCCCAACCAACTGAGCCCCCCAGGCGCCCAAGGTTTATTTACTTTTAAGTTATCTCTACACCCAACGTGGGGCTCAAACTCATGACCCTGAGATCAAGAGTCATATGCTCTTATGATTGAGCCAGCTGGGTGTCCCTGCCATTCAGCTTTTAATCTAGAAAGCTCAGTCCTGATACTTAACTACCTGGGCCAGTGAGAAACCAGACATTAAAATCGGATCTAAGGAAACTTGTTTTGTAGAGATGCTCACTGCATGGGACAACCATAGATCAGGGATTCGAGATACTCTTTGGTTTCCTCACATGTCATTTCTTTTCTGAGTACAATTAACTTTCAGTGCTGGAGCTGTGAGTGTAATCAAGATGATTTCTCAGAAACCACTCTTAATTTCTTTTTGTAAAAAAATATTATTTACTTGATGGGGGAAGGAGGAAAAGGAGAGGGAGACAGAGTCTTAAGCTGACTCCACACTGAGCGTGGATCCCGATAAGGGGCTCGATCCCCTGACCTTGAGATCACCGCCTGAGCTGAAACCAAGAGTTGGATGCTCAACCCACTGTGCCACCCAGGCGCCCCTACTCTAAAAACTTCTAAAAGTGGTTTATATTATATGTGGATTATCCCTGGGACAGTAGGACTTATCTTGAAATTGGTGCTGCCTGGCTTTCTTCTTGGCATTAAGACTTGCCTCAGATGGGTCAGGGTCTTGACCCATTGCTAATAATAACTTTACATTGTGTGGTGCTATACAGCCCACAGAGTGTTTCCACTTTTGTTGTCATTTTGTCTTTAAGCATCTTTTAAGTCTCGCTCTTTTTTTAAAGATTTATTTATTTATTTTAGAATGAGAGAGAGAGAGAGAGAGAGAGAGAGAGAGAGAGCGCGCGTGTGCGTTTGCACACAACGTGAGCAGTGGGAGGGGCAGAGGGAGATGGAAAGAAGAGAGAATCTTCAGCAGACTCCCCACTGAGTGTGGAGCCCAATGTGGGGCTCCATCCCAGGATCCTGAGATCATGACCTGAGCTGAAACCAAGAATCGGACGCCCAACTGATTGAGCTACCCAGATGCTCCTCATCGTGAGGCATCTTGAAGTGGGAACCCTACTTCCCTAACGCCAACAACTGGAGCTTTGGAGGTGTAGTTGCCCAAGGACATAGAGTTAGCGCATGACCAGTTGGGATGAGACTCCAGAATGATTTATTTTTCCAAGCAAGTTCTTGGTCTTGACTCGGAATAAGGAGAAGATACAGCAGTACTGCTCCCCGTCCTCCCCATGTGTCACAAATGTTTGTGTGCTTGCTCATCTCTGACAGTAGAAATGGCCTCAGATTTCCAATAATGTGCAAATGTCAGTGGCTTTCAAATGTAATTTGTCTTTGGCTCTGAAATCAGTTGGCCCAAACTAATCTAATAACTTGGGGCTTTCTTTGTTTAATCAAATTGTCAGACAGGCAATAATAAAAGACTTTCTCCAATTGCCAGCAGGGGTTAACTCTATTATTTCATCTGCTTCTAGTGTAAGTTTTGCTGCTGTAGAAAAACTAGAAAATCGAGTTCTGTTTCAGTCAGATTGACACTGCCTTTTCTAGCTCAGTCACCTTGATAACTCTCTCCTAGTGTAACTCTTTTTCTTTTCCCCGTGTAGGTGGTTGCTCTTGTAATATGGTTAAGACTCAATAGAAAGCATTTGGTCTTGGGTTTCTTCATTTGCAAAGCACTGACGACCTCTGCTTTTCCTGCTCTTAGTACTCTCAGAACTTTTTTGACCTCATCAGAGTTAGAGGAAGACTTAATTTTCGTGAAACAGTTGGCAGGCAAATTATGGGGGAACGGGAAAGGCCTGGCTTGGATGTGACATAGTAAAAAATCGCCTAAATCAAGGAGGTAAAAATCTGCTTTGTTATCCAGCAACTTGGGATAACAGATACAGATAAAGCCAGCTGCAAATGATCAGGAAACAGTATTTTTTTCACCGGGTCGTTGCAGATGCAAAATATAAGAACATTTTTTTTTTTTTAAAGATTTTATATACTTGACAGAGAGAGATCACAAGTAGGCAAAGGAGCAGGCAGAGAGAGAGGGCAAAGCAGGCTCCCCGCTGAGCAGAGAGCCCGATGCGGGGCCCGATTCCAGGACCCTGAGATCATGACCCGGGCCAAAGGCAGAGGCTTTAACCCACTGAGCCACCCAGGCACCCCAAGAACCTTTTTTTTTTAAAAGTAAAATATGGAAATTTCTTGTTTATTTCTTGATGCTAACATTAATATAAAAGCCTGACAGTGATAATATAATACAAAAAGAAGGAAGGAAAGAAGGGAGAGAGGAAGAGAGGAAGGAGGGAGAAAGGAAACTATAGAACAGTATCACTAAATTGCAAATAGACTCCAGCAATGTATCCAAGGAGAGCACTGTAGGACTAAGGGACCATTATAGCTGAAATATATTAACCTAATCTATTAAAGCTACAAATTAAAGGGGAAAAAACCCCATATGATTATAACATGTACTGAAAGGCATTTGATAAAATATAGCCAGAAGTCATTTGAGTGACTACTTCTTATCTACTCACTGGAAAACTTTATACTCTTTGTTCAGCCCATCATTTACCTGACTGAACTCCACTTCCGTCCCCCCAACTCTGTAATAACTACCTTTGCCTTTCACGGAAGATGCCCCATCATTCCTCCATTGTTCTCACTTATTGCAATGGGTCAGCAAACCCGATCCTAAGACTACAAGTTTGTCCTCAGTGCTTTGGAGCTCATTGAACTAAGGTAAGGGAAGACAAAGTTTTTCTTCTACCCTTCAGTGTCTTTCCACTGGTTTAAGAATTAAATGGACAGGAGACAGTTTAACAGGAGGAAAAACAACAAAGTTTTATTTCTTGTGTATGGAGTCCCAATAATGAAACTGAGACTTAAAGAAATGACCAAGCCAGGGACTTTTTGCACTTTTTAGGCAGAGATGATAAATCTGGGAGGAATCAACAGGACAAAGTAAACTTAGGGAGTGTGCAAAAATCGATAAAAGGAAATCTCACTTAGAATGGAGTCGGAGGCCAGCAGAGGGCGCTCTCATACACTATGCCTCATTGTGAATAGCAGACCCAATGGGAAGAGCAAAACCTAGCATGTGGGTACTACTTTATGGGATATGGAGGAGGATGAAAGGCTCCCCAAAGCCCAGGCAATGAGAATCATGACTCAGTCAGTGAAAAGCAACTACACTTTTCAACTCCCAGTTTACTCCAATGGACTTTTCATTTATGACAGCCTTCAAAACTTCCCCCTTTCCTCTGTAAGAGTGTTCCTTTCCTTTGTTCCGTGGACTTGCCTATGGTTTTACTATAGTTTGCTTGTCTCAGATTGCAATTCTCTGATTGCCGAATAAACCCATTTTTGTTGGTAAAATACCTGGCAGTTTTATTTTGAAGGTTAACAGGAACTTCAATTACTAAGGAATTCTAAACGGAATTTGGGCCGGAGTAGTAAATTACTAAAAAGTAACAAGGGTTGCTTATATAGACTTCTCGGCTCTGAATTTCCTATGTCTGGTGAGACAGATGTCTCTCTACCTCTTGATATAGGGAGGGTACCTTTCATAGGGGAGTTTTATTTTTGCTTTCTGGAGACAAAGGCGGGCAGGATCAGAGTGTTCTTTCTGCATTGGCTGCTTCTTAAGTCACTTTTATTTAAAACAGTATGTCGGGGCGCCTGGGTGGCTCAGTTAGTTAAGCAGCTGCCTTCAGCTCCAGTTTTGATCCTGGGTTCCTGGAATTGAGCCCCGCATCTTGCTCCCTGCTCAGTGGGGGGCCTGTTTCTCCCTTTGCCTCTGTCCCCCTGCTCTCTCTCTCTCACTCACAGTATCAAATAAATAAATAAAATCTTAAAAAAAAAATATGTCAAATATAATAGGTCAGTGTGGCACATTTTGGTATGGCCTGACCTTGGCCCCTATAATAATGGCCAAGCGGTTGGTTGGTTTTCTTGGAAAAAAAATTGTTCACTCAAAAAGCACCAGCGTGAGACCCTTCCTAAAGGAGAGAGAGCAGAGTGTGTCAGATGTTGGTTGTTGTGGGTTGTTTTGTAACTTGCCTGTGACCAAAATGTAGCCCTAACCCTGGTGTGCTCCCGACCCCTGGCCCCAATGCGTGTTCACCACCAGCTTTGTCTTCCAGTTGAGAATAAGGAAGAAATCGAATACTTTTACATTGGCTTCTAGACGCAGGTTTCTCTCAGAAAATGGCGTTTTTTAACCAATTTCTCAGTGTTTGCTAGAACCTGATGAGAATCGTTAGTAATCAAGTGAGCTGATCTTTGGAAGTGCAGCTTCATTTGTGACACAGAGTGCTGTTGAAAACCAGCCTGGCCTGATTTTTGACCAGTCTTTCCTTGGCCTCAAACCACTTCTGCTCCGTGCCCGTGAATGTTAAAAAGCTAAAGTTCAGGGCTTACAGTCCTTTTGGTTTTCTATTTCTGTTCTGCCTTATTTCTCATCCTTAGGTCTGAAAGCCGGGGAAACAAATTAAAAAACTTAACTCCTCTTCTTTTTCTTCAGTAAGTCTCTCAAAAATACTCTGATTCAGACTTCACTTTTTACCCACAAGTGACTGTTTCTAAATCTGAAAACTCCCATATGCTATTATCAACTACCTAAGTAAGCAACCAGAGCTATGGAGAAAAATCGAGTTCAAATCACTGAGTGATCCTATCCTTTAAGGTATTCGGGGCTTGCCTTGGCCTGCAAGGACCTTGACTTTGCTTTTGTCTTATTGTGTTACCTTGCCCATGTTTCTTTCCTTTTCAGTTTTAAAAGTCTGTGAAAGGGTGAATTGTTTTCTTTCTGTGTGCCGAAGCTTCGTTGGACCCCGGAATTTTGCTGGGCTTTTTGTTTGGTTTTCCTGAGTCCATCCAGCTTTGCTCTTTGCCAAGGTTCGCTGAGCTGCACTACCGCTCCATAACAGGTGAGGGCGCTGTGCGGCCAGTTTCCCTTTGAGTCGCTCTGGGCCTCGGGGAAGGCTACTCTTACAGGCACTTGTTGGTAACATTCAGCTCTCAGCACTTTCCTCTGAGGACAGGGGCTGACTTCCGCGGTAGCCATGTTGTGATAGCCGAGTTCCACGGTAGCCATGTTGTGATAGCCCTGGGGGCCTAAAACCAGTGGGGGGACCCCTAGGAATAGAAGAGGCCTGTGGGGGTACTCTAGCATTGAGGGTGTGGGAAGCCTGGTTGTTTGTGGAGCTGAAGGTGGCTAGTAGGCCAGAGTGACTCCACAACAGGGCCAGATGCTGTGGAAAGCCGAGGGAGGGCTGGACCCTTGAGCAGCCGTTCCTTGTGCTGTGACAGACGGGGATGTAAGAAACCTTAAAGGCCAATGGCCGGTTCCAAAGTCAAGTTGTAAAACGTAGTGAAGGAAGATGTACTATTTTCGCAGGGGTGACTAGTCCAGAAAGCCAGGAAGTGCTGAGCAATAGAGCCTGTCATTGTGAGAAGACTAAATGACCGGGAACGTCTAGGTCCTAAGATAATGGGGAGGAGTCCTGTGCCCCGGGTACTGTCTCCGGTGAGAATTCATTGGTAGATGCCAGAGGGATAGAAGCTGTAGTTGGTGTCAATCTGTTTTGGGATTGAGCATTTACCCCCTAAAGCGATATGGGCGCAACATTTATGTTTGAAGGGGAAACAAAATGGCATGGGTATTCCTCAAACCACACTAATGTCCCTTAGGTGCCTTGGGGTGAGGGGGTAGGAGACACAGGTACAGACTTTTTTTTTTCTTTTTAAACAATTTTAAATTAGTTTGATTTGACAGAGCAGGTGTGCATGAATGGGGGAGGGGCAGAAGGAGAAGCCAACTCTCCCCCCAACAGGGAGCCCCTGTGGGGGGCTTAACTGACTGAGCCACCCAGGCACCCCGAGGTACAGACTTTTGCCGAGCCTTGAGCTTATCCTCAAAATGTGTCTTGGATTGGAAATGAAGTGGTTTAGTCCACAAGTGGTGAAGTTTTGCTAAGCAGGGTGGTGGTGGCTAGAGTCCACGTGGTACCTGTGTTAAGTCTGAAATCAGGCCATTTCTTTGAAGGTGTCTGATAGCGTAGTGCCAGGTAGCCGGGGAAAGATTCGTACAAGAGCCAGAGATGTTCAGAGCTTGGACAAGTGCCGGATCTTCATGTTCCTATCCCTTGTTTTCTGCCAAATTCAGGTGTCACAAAGCGTTTCTCAAAGGTTACCTCTTCTGTCAAGTATAGTCACCAGGGATCTCTTTATTCCAGGTGTGTCAGAGGGAAGAGGTGAGCGGAAGCCTCTTGGAGCTCTTGATACTACTCGAAGCAAGATCCTAAGGAGATTACGGCCTAGGTAAATTGACCTAATTCCCTCCATAGCCTTGCATTTTTTCCTTGCTTTGGGTGGGCATCCATTCGTTGTTCGAGCCAGGTTGTTCTCTCCAGTTTTAGTAATAGGCGAAAGCCCTTCCTGAAGGCTGTGGCAAGGCTAGGGGTATCCCGGAAGTATAGTTTAATGAAGACCTGTGACCTTCAGATGTGAAAGATCAAGAGCAATTAAAGGATAGGCAACGCTTTGATCTTTTTTTTTTTTTTTAAGATTTTATTTATTTGACAGAGAGAGCAGAGCGAGAGAGAGAGCATGAATGGGGTGGGGAGGGGCAGAGGGAGAGGGAAAAGCAGACTCCCCGCTGAGCAGGGAGCCCATGTGTGGGGCTCGATCCCAGGACTCTAGGATCATGACCTGAGCTGAAGGCAGATGCTTAACTGACTGAGCCACCCAGGCGCCCCTGAAGAATTGTTTTTAAGGATTTTATTTATTTACCTGGGAGAGACAGAGACAGAGAGAGAGAACAGGAGGGAGGGGCAGAGGGAGAATGACAAGCAGACTCTTGGTCTCACGACACCAAGATCATGACCTGAGCTGAAACCAAGAGCTGGATGCTTAATTGACTGAGCCACCCAGGTGCCCTAAGAATTGTGAATAAGGAGGAAGATGGAAAGAAATAAGGCAAAAGGCCTGGATTATATAGAGTCTTGTGGGCCATGGTAAAGAGTTGGGAATTTCTTTTTAAGTATGCTGTCAAGTCATTGGGAGGGTTTAGGTGGCGCGTGCTATTTGACCTACGTGGTGGAAAAGTCACCCTGACTTGTGCCGGGGCGAGAGTGGAACGGCACCATTGGGGACGATTTGGCACTAGTCTCTCAGATGGTGGTACCCCAGGTGGGCATGCTGGATGGCAGTGAGAAGCGGATCTAAATTTGAAAACTCTGAAGTTTGAACTTCCATGACTACTGCTGGATCGACTGTGGGATAAGTGATGAATGAGGGTGATGCCAATTTTTGGCCCCAACAACTGGGTGGATGGTGACACTGGCTGAGATGGGTAAGGCTGCGTGTGTTTTGGGGGGGTGTTGCAGGGGGATCCTGGAGTTTTCTTTGGAATGTGTTGATTCCGATATGCCTACATACGCAAAATGGCATACTACAAACTCACTGAGGTCAAGGGCAGCCGTTTGTCTTTGTATCTTCAGCAGGGACTAAAATGGGAGGAATAACTGTTTTTTTTTTTTTTTTTTAAGATTTTATTCATTTGTTTGAGAGATAGAGAGGAAGCATGAGGGGGAGGAGGGGCAGAGGGAGAGCGAGAAGTTGACTCCCCCCTGAGCAGGGAGTCTGACCCGCGGCTCATCCCAGGACCCTGGGATCACAACCTCAGCCAGAGGCAGACACCTAACCGACTTAGCCACCCAGGTGCCCTGAAATAAGTATTTCTGCCCACCCTCCCATCCCCTGCAGTAGGAAGCCCTCCTCTCTCCTTCCTTTGTTTTCGGATTATCTAGTTTTTCTAGTGTGTAAACTTTCATTCTTTCTGGATTCATTCTCCTTGTCTCTGAGACCACAGGATAGGGACCTTGTCGATTAAATCCCGGAGGCTTCTTTTTAGTGTATTGAAGTATCTGTGTGTGTCGTGTGAGGGTCTGGATTCTGGGGCTTTCCTAAGGAATCGGCCCATATCTCCCAGCTGCCCTCGGCACAGAGCAAATGACCCCAGAATCATCGTGCTTTGCTCTGTAAGGGTTTTGTTTTGTTTTTTGTTTTTTTACTGGAGCAGGAGCATTGAGTTAGATGCCTTCAATCCTAGGGCCTTGGGCCTCTATTTCTGCTCCCTGGCTTAGTTGGAAAAACTCCTCTTCCTTACATCCATAAGACAGCAGTGAAGATGTAAAAACTAGTATCAAATCTGCTACCCACAGTGGTGGTGATAAAAAAGGCAAGAGGTTTTTCTGAAAAATCACATGTAGCTCTGTAGACATTGGCATTTTGGGCTGATAAGAAGAATCTGCTTTACAAACTTGCTTGGAATCATTACAAACAAGCAATCTTAGAAATACGTTGTTTGGTTGCATCTTTAAAGGTGAAAGACTTTTCATGTAAAAGAGCTTCAGCTTTTCCTTTGCCCCCAATCAAATTGGTGATATTTGGCCATTTCGGTATGCAACATGAGATCGAGGTAGGAAAAAGCCAGAAGCTCGCTGTGTCACTAGCTATATTTTGGTATAACATAAAAAAAAAAAGCTTTAGTACCCCATCCTGCCCTTTGGAAGGTCTGTTCCTCTGTGCAGTTGGCAGTAGGAGCTTGGGTTCCTTTTTCCTATGAGCCATTTTGGCAGTCTGAGTTCTGTGGGCAGTTCAGAATCATGTGTTTAAAGGTCTAAATAAACATGGAATTTCAAAGAAAAGAATTCCACAGGGATCAATTTTAAAACAAGCATCTTTTTTTTTTTTAAAGGTTTTATTTATTTATTTGACCGAGAGAGATCACAAGTAGGCAGAGAGACAGGCAGAGAGAGAGGGGGAAGCAGGCTCCCTGCTGAGCAGAGAGCCCGATGCGGGGCTCGATCCCTGGACCCTGAGATCACGACCTGAGCTGAAGGCAGAGGCTTTAACCCACTGAGCCACCTAGGCGCCCCTAAAGCAAACATCTGGTAGAAAAATATGTACAGGAATGCATTAAATAAGCAGACAGTACATTTTATTTATTTTTAAAATTTTATTTATCTAAGTATATCTGCACCCAATGTGGGGCTTGAACTCATGATCCCTGCGATCAGGAGTCTCACGCTCCTCCAACTGAGCCAGCCAACTGCCCCAGGACAGTATGTTTTAAGCAAAGGCAAATTAAAGTAGAAAGACACCAGTGTGAAAGCTACTTAGCTTGAATCACAACATTAAATTGGGGTGGTCTTTGGATAAGACAATATGCATGTCCTATTGGACAATGAATGAGTTCTAATTTTCTTGTTTTAATGGACTGCAGAACTGAAAAATCTCAGTTCCACAAATTGTTTCCAAAGGAATTAGACCGTCTCTAATTCATATTGCAGGATAAAAACACTTATTCTTCAAGGTTTTTTGAGTTAAATTCCAGTTGTATTAAAGCATTCACACTAAGATCAATAGGCTCTTTTACAACTCAACAATAGAGAAATAACCCAATTAGGAAATGGGCAAAGGATTTGAATAGACATTTCTCCCAGGAATATATACAAATGGCTAATAAGCACATGAGCTATTTGAGAAATGGAAATCAAAACCACAATGAAATACCACTTCATACCCACTAGGGTGGCTGAAAAAAAAATAAAAAGAAAGACCACAAGTATTAAGGATGTGGAGAATTGGACCCTCATACATTGTTGCTAGGAATGTAAAATGGCGTCACTGCTGTGGAAAACAGTCAGTTCCTTTTAAGTGTTCAGTATAGAATTATCACGTGACCCAGCAATTTCACTCCTAGGTGTATATCTGAGTAAATTTAGGTATTTGTCCGCACAAAAATAAGTGTACATATGTAAAAATAACTGTACATAAGTGTTCATGGCAGCATTTTTTCATAGTAGCAAAAAAAATGGAAGCAACCCCAATGTCCATCGACTGATGAATGGATAACCAAAACTTAGCATAACTGATTGTGGAATATTTTTCACCAATAAAAAGGATAAACCTTGAAGATTAATGCTAAGGGAAAGAGGCCAGTCACAAAAGGCCTTATCTTGTGTATTTCCACTTGTAGAGACAGATTCAGATAAACAAAGTAGATTAGTGATTGCCAGGGTCCCGGGGTGGGGGTGGGGGAAGAATGGGGAGTGACTGCTAATGGACATGGGATTTCTTTTGGGGGATAATGAAATGTTTGGAAATTAGTGATGGTTACACAACCTTGTGACTATGCTAATAAATCACTGAATTGTATACTTAACTTTTTAGTTTGTGAATTAAATCTCAAAGCCATTATTTAAAAGAAAATCAATAAGTTATCTTTAGCTAAGCCAAATTCTTTGATTTATTTTCAGATTGAGGAAAAGATTATGGACCCATGGTTTAAGTTTACCACCAAGAAAACTTTTTTTGACAGAGTTTTGCAATGCTTCCAAGCATTAACAGCTGTCCTTTGACAAAGAAATAGAATTTTGAATTGCAGCTTCATCTTGGTTAAGAACTTCTAGCATTCCGGTAGTGTGGTCTTCTGTGTCTTCCTGGAAAAATTGCTTTCATGTGATTGGTTTTTGTGCAAAAATTATTCTTTTTTAATGTGGGGTATTTTCACAGGATGGTATATGAATACCTTTCTTAAAATAACTCGTGTTGCCTTAATGCATATCTTTACTTCTTAACTGTGTGCAGAAAGGGGCATCTGGCCAACTCAGTTGATAGAACTTTTGACTCTTGATATCGGGGTCATGAGTTTGAGCCCCTTGCTGGCCATAGAGCTCACACACACACACACACACACACACACACACACACACAACTCACGCACATACACAATTGTGTGCAGAAAAAGAGTATAAGAAGAAAAACGTGTTATTCATCACATTTACACTGTGCATGAGTTGTGTCAGTGCATAATCTGTTAAAGTGCATTAAATTTACCTCAACGGTCAGATGTGTTTGAACTTGCCTAGTCTGCCCTTATATTCAATGTATCGTCTGTTAGAAAAGTCCTGCTGACTCGCGGGCAGTTGTGTTTTCATTTGAATGTGCTAGTTTTGCAAAAACTGAAGGAGAATGACTTCCCACCTTCCGTATGGATTGAAAAATAATTGTAGATAAGGGAGTACTGGAAAGCAACATGGCAGTCCTGGTCGTCCATGAAATGGCTTTCTACTTCGTCCTTTAGTAGCTGCAGATCTGCCCGACCTAGTGTTGGGCAACTGCCCAGCTGCCTGGTGCTAAGATCTGCAGGCACAAAGACAGTGAGCATGTGACATCTGGTGGCTAGTCTAATTACTATCGTAATTTTGAGGTGGTGATAAACACAGATTTGGGATCTGCAACAGGGTGATATGGACTGAAAATAGCTCATTTCTATTGTGACAAATTCATGGGTTCTGCGAACGGTGCAGTGGTCTGAGTATATTAGTGGAAAAGAGTGCTGAATTTGAGTTAGAGGTTAAGAAAAATAAAGCTGAATCCTTTCCCAAATTAAGATTCCATGGATATTATAAAACTTTGGGTCCTGAAATTACAAATATCTGCTGAAAAGACTGATTGCTTATTCGGGCCTGCAGCACATGGGTGGGGGTGACCCCCCCACTCTGGCGGTGTATTTTATAAGGCTAGTTAATCAGGTAAGTTATTGTGTCAGACCTGGGATCTAATTATACCTTTTCTTTTCTTTCTTTTAAGACTTTATTTATTTATTTGACAGAGAGAGAGAGAGAGAGATCACAAGTAGGCAGAGAGGCAGGCAGAGAGAGAAGGGGAAGCAGGCTCCCTGCTGAGCAGAGAGCCCAATATGGGGCTCGATCCCAGGACCCTGAGATCATGACCTGAGCCAAAGGCAGAGGCTTTAACCCACTGAACCACCCAGGCGCCCCTAATTACACGTTTTCATAGGCTCTATGACCTTGGGAAAGATATCTGAGACCCCTTTACTGCATTAAAACAACCATAAAAAGTGGTTTTCAGGTCATTATAGATTCATGAGAAATTATAAAAATAGAACAAAGCCTCCCGTACTGTTCACCCTCTTACCCTAGTGGTAGCATCTTAATGTAACTCTAATCTAGGGTCAAAGCCAGGAGAGGGACCTTGGTACGATTCTTTTTCACGAGAGCGCTCGGGATTTGATGGGCACCGTGTGCTCACGTGACTGCAGCCTTGGACTTGCCCACCCTTTGGGTGGAACTTCATCTTTCCCAAGAGGCAGGGAACTGAAGGCAAGTAGTTGTGCCCCAAATAGAGCGCCTCTTCCTCCTAAGATGTCCTGTGAAAACGGACTGCTGACCTTTCTGGCTGTGCTGACTTCAGTTCTGGTTCCTGTGACAGCCCGAGGTATTTTCTTCCGGAGCATGGATTGCCCAGGCCAACTTGCTCAGTATCTAAGTATACACCAGGTTAATACCTGGTGGCCTGGGCAGGCATTTGGCTTTGTATAGGGCAGGCGGAGACCTTGCTGCCTTTCTGAGTACCCTCTGCCTCATGGAGCGCCACCAGACATTTGTTTGGCCTTGGTAAACACTTCATATGCCAGCATCGAGATTCAATATAATAGTCTGTCTCAGCTACTAGACATAATAGCTCTCGAGAGGCAGGGGACCATCTTCGTCTTCTCTCTCCTTGTGCGGCAGAGCTACTTGAGGTCTGTGGGGATGCGGAGATGTATATTAGCTGAAAGCCAGAGTTGGGCCTTTTGTGTGTATCTCTCCCTTTTTTAAAAAGATATTTATTTATTTGAGAGAGAGGCAGAGGGAGAAGCAGATCCCCCCCCCCCCCCCCACTGAGCAGGGACTTGATCCCAGGACCCTGGGATTATGACCTGAGCTGAAGGCAGACGCCCAACCGACTGAGCCACTCAGGTACCCCTGTGTGTATCTTCTGAAGGAATATATTCCTTCTCAACTGCTTAAAGGATCTTAGGACGGGGCGCCTGGGTAGCTCGGTCAGTTAAGCATCTGACTTCAGCTCAGGTCGTGGTCCTGGGATCCTGGGGTCCTGGGATCCTGGGGTCCTGGGGTCCTGGGATCCTGGGGTCCTGGGATCGAGCCCTGCGTCAGGCTCCCTGCTCAGTGGGAAGTCTGCTTCTCCCTCTCCTTCTGCACCTTCCACCACTGGTGCGCCCTCTCTCTCTCTCAAATAAATAAAATTTTTAAAATATCTCCCGAGGCTGTTTGTCTGACCACATTTTCCAGATGTCCTCTGGAACCCAGGCGATGACTGTGGCTGTGTTGTCCCATCCACTTGGTGTGAATATGACTTTTAACTCTGCTGGAGAAATTTGAGTGTGGGCTCGAAAGATGTGGGAGTGGTGGCCACATGGGCACAATGCTTAACCAGTTACGTAGTTCTTATTAAACGGGCCACCTGAGCCTGCCTAGGAAAAGCCCACCGAATGAGCCCTAGAAGATGGTATCAACCTTTTCCTGGGCGAGACTCTCCACTGGGTATTCCTGCTTCCTTTCCCGCAGCTCTCTTGGTGTCCCCTTTGTGATCCAGCAGCCTTCTCGCAAGGAGCCACATGTTACTTTCAAGTTCTCTGAGATTACGCTTTGATCTAGGGCTTGCCATGTCTGTTCTTGTGACCTCTTTGAGATTATTGAAGGCCAAACCCTTCTGCTGCCTTTGATATGAATCATGCCAGTAGAGACGAGTAGACTACCGACAGCAAGCCCTTGTTTTGCTTCTGCGAGATCACGGGGTCCTGTGTCAGTGCTGTGATCGGAGCGCCAGGTCTGAATCATGGGTGAGTCTGACACTAGCTAATCCAGCATTCTCTTAACAAAGGATGACGAACTGATCAGCTTTGTTCCATGAATAAACATTTTATATCCTTGTTCTTTATTTCTAAAAAGATTTTATTTATTTATTTGAGAGAGAGAGAGAGAGCAAGAGCAGGGCAGGGGCAGAGGGAAAGGCAGACTCCCCACTGAGGAGGGAACCCAACTCGGGGCTCGATTCCAAGACCCTGAGATCATGACCTGAGCCGAAGGCAGACGTTTAAATGACTGAGCCCCCCAGGTGCCCCATATATCCTTGTCATTTATATCAACTTCGTTCCTACGGATGCAACATCGTAAAGGACATTAATGGGAGGATGAACATCCTACCAGAATACTAGTTGTTATTTTTCTTAGTGCTTATCATTTTGAGTTAAGGATACTAAAAATCAGTACTAGGTTTTAGCACTCTTCCAATGCCGAGTAAAATTTGGTGTGAGTGGAAGAATTTATAAGGTCATGGTAAAATCATTATAATCTATTTTTTTTTAATTCAAATAGTTCTAGGTCCCAAGGTCCCAATAGTCTAACTCGTAAGAGGATGGTGACCTTATTAGCCTGTTGGCGTTTACAATGTACTGGGTGCACAGTAATGCTTTACAAATAACTGGTCCTCTAAAGCAAGGCTTACCATATACTCAAGTAAAAAATGTCTAGGCTCTGGGTAGTTTAAAGTCTAGGAAGAATTAAAATACAAATTAGGAGTTGGGGAGAGGGCTCTCTAGCCCCCATGTGGAAAATCTTGGTACCAGACTAAGGCTTCATGTCCAACGTATGTCCCAGGGCTGAGTCCAATTTGTTCCTGAAAACATGCTCATAGCAAAATTTGGAAACAAAGCGTTGATTACTTTAAATGGGAAAAATGTGTTAATCATTCCATCCCCCAATCCTAACCTGTTGCCCCCAAGTTCCACCAAAAACAAAATAAAACAAAGTCCCGAATACTTGTAACAGTTCATAAAGGATTTGTACATGATAGCATATTAAACTGCTATTTCTAGTTACTGAACACCTAATGAATTCATTAACTAGGTATACTTTTCTTCAGGGTTCAGCAAATAATGAATCGCTTACCTTCTACATTGCAACAAACGTCTGGGAGAAAGATGCATAATTTCCCATAGACTTCTTTTAAGTAAGCTTCACGCCCAGTGTGGGACTTGAACTTAGAACCCCAAGATCAGGAGTCACAAGCTGTACTGACTGAGCCTGCCAGGTGCCCCTCCCATACATTTCTTGCCTTAGCCCTGCCGACTTCACCCTCTTGGCCCCTGTGAGCACTGGCTCCTGGCTGGGTTTGATCAGTGAGAGACATTGGTGACAGATCAGAGATGGGCAGGTGGGGAGAAGCAAGAAATGAGGGTATTTTCCCCTCTCCCTCTCTTTCCAGGCGTCCCTTGGGCAGTGCTTCCATCTCTTCCTGAGACCTAACTCTGGCTCTACTGTCAGCTTCTGCCAGCTGACCTTGACCTAGTTTCAGCTTCCGCCAGCTCCCCTTGACCCCTGACAGTTCTCTTCCTTCCTTTTGATCTTCTAGGCTGAGGGTTGTATTGGTTCCTGGTTTTGCTCATCTCCAGGTTCCTCCTCCACTCTCTTTGCTTCTTCTCATTTCCTTTGTCATTTGGGTGGACAGTTCACTGTCCAATTCCATCCACTGTAAATACTTGAAGTGGCTCCCGTTTTCCTGTTTAGACTAACCGTGCCCTCTGCGCCTTGGTGTTTGCAGATGAGAATGTGAGCCTGCGAAGGAATGAGTTGGGACAGTAATGCCTGCAGTTCGACCACGTCTGAATCAAAGGAATTCATGAACAGTCTTTTGTTTTCTTGATACTCAGGTACTGCGAGCAGATGGGGGTAAACCATCATTGGAACCATAAATGCAGTGACTGAAATTGGGCAATTGTTTGTATTTCCTTTGCTGGCAGAGACACTGCTCCTGATAACAAGATTGCATTTATAATTGCATTTTGCAGTGTGTCGATTCTGTTTAGGTCATGATTACACAGACATGATTGCTATTGAAAATAAATCCTAACAGTTTGGCCTCAAGTATCTATGCCTCATCTTCCTTTCATTAGTAAGATTGTGTTAAACATTTTCTTAAAATGCTTTTCTGCTTATGCAGATGGTGTTGGGGGTTGAATTCTATCCCCCAGAAAGATACGTCGAACTCTTAAACCTGGGTATCTGTGACTGTGAATTCATTTGGAAATCAGCTCTTTAAAGATGTAATCAGGTTAAGATGAGGTCATAATGGGTTAGAATTTGCTTTTTCAACAATTTTGTATTAATGGAGTCATAGACTATGCACGTTTGGTGGAGGGAGTCTGGCTTCCTTTACTCAGAATAATTATTTTGAGGTACATATTGTGGTAATGTGTTGATTCATGTGTTGTGATCATTAGGTCATTCTTTTTTATTGCTGAGTATTATTTCGCTTTATAAATCTACCACAATTTGTTGATTTGTTTATCTACTGACGGAGATTTAGGTTGTTCCCAGTTCTTAACTATTATAAATCTGTCATGAATAGCTTTGTATTCATGTACATGTCTTTGTATAGAGGCCTGCTTTCATCTCCTCTACTTAAGAGCAGAGTTGGTGGATCACTTCTTAGAAAACTGCCAAACTTTGTGGATAGTTTTTATTGCTACATCTTCAAGTTTACTTTTTCTTTGACAGTATCTAGTCTGCTGGTAATCTTGGTAATCTTATTCAGTGTGTGTTTCAACTCAGACATTATATTTCATTTCTTTTAAAAAATTTTTTTAATTTAATTTAATTTTTTTAGAGATAGAGGAAGAGGGCATGTGCATAGGGGAGCAGGGGCAGAGGAAGAGGCAGAGAGAGAGAGACAATCTTTTTTTTTTTAAATATTTTATTTATTTATTTATTTGACAGAGAGGAGAGATCACAAGTGGGCAGAGAGGCAGGCAGAGGGAGAGGGGGAAGCAGGCTCCCCACTGAGCAGAGAGCCCGATGCGGGGCTCGATCCCAGGACCCTGAGATCATGACCAGAGGCGAAGGCAGAGGCCTTAACCCACTGAGCCACCCAGGCGCCCCAGAGAGAAACAATCTTAAGCAGGCTCCATGTCCAGCACTGAGCCCGTTGCAGGACCCTGAGATCCTGAGATCATGACCTGAGCCAAAATCAAGAGTTGGACACTTAACTGACTGAGCCACCAGGTGCCCCTGTATTTTATTTATATAACTCTATTTACATCCTTTTAAATCTTCTATGTCTATATCTTTTGAATATGGTGCTGAGGTATAATAACTTGCGATGTCCTTTTTACCTATTCTAGTATTTGTATCATTCTGGGTCTATTTTGATTTATTTTCCTCATTATGAGATGTATTTTCCTGCTTCCTTACACATGCCTGGTAATTATTGACTGGATGCTGGACATGGTGAGTTTTACTGCATTGGGTGCAGGTCTCCATCTCACGACCCTGACATCGTCACCTGAGCCAAAACCAAGAGTCAGTCGCTCAACCGACTGAGTCACCCAGGTACCCCATCAATTAAAATTAGAGTTAGGGTCAGACTCCAAAGAGTAAGGGCTCAGTCCCACAAGATGGCCCCCACCTCGGATAGCAGCTGTAGATGGAGTACATAGGCCGTCCCCATTTCTGCCTAGCTAGCATCACTTGCATCTCTATAGGATGAAAGTCTGTATGTTACTGTGTAACTACATGGTCTTGACCCACAGTAATAGTAAATGGATTTGAATGGTATGTTTTCCTGGATAATTTGTTTAATTCACTTAGCCAACATATAGTACATCATTAGTCTCAGATGTAGTGTTCAGTAATTCATCAGTTGCGTATAACATCCAGGCTCATCGCACCACGTGCCTTCCTTGATGCCCCCCATCCAATTACTCCGTCTGCCCACCCGCCTTCCCTCCAGCAACCCTCAGTTTGTTTCCTACCGTCCCTCAAGGTTTCTCCCCGTCTCTGATGACTTCCCGTTAAGTTTTCCCTCTCTTTTCCTAGATAATGGAATAATCGATGAATGGCTCTCTTCGAACACACTTCAGTGTGATATTTGAAAGCATCCATTCTGCTACATTATTTCCAAGTTTTGCCCAATTTTTCTCAACATCGGTAGACCTGTTTCTTTTGTCGGTATCCTTAGAAGTGGAATTGTTAGAATGTGGCTGTTCACTTTCCCTTGGTCCTTATGCTCTTGGGGACAGTTCCCCTACGAGCCCAGATGTTGAAGAGCAGGGTTGGGGCGGGGTGGGGGGATGGGAAAGCGAGTACAGCTGACAGTCTGTTCCTCTTCTTCAGTGGGCAAGGTTTTGCCAGTAAATCATCCTTGTTTTTCAATTGTTAACAATGCCCAATTAGAGTAATGGCTGTGTTTTCAGTCTGTTGGTAATAAGACTTTTTGCTTAATTTAGGATCCTCAAGTCTAACAATAGGGTTTGACTGCAACTCATTTACTAAAGTAGACTATTCTAAAATATAAATCTTCCTGACATCTGCTTCTCTGCCTTGGGCAGCAAAACTTCTTGCTTATGTAGGCTTGGCCCTGGAAAAAGCCTTTCAGCTCTCATTTGCCTCACTGACTGATGGGGTCCAAGCTGCAGTTCACCTACATCTCCAGTCTGCCCAGACTAGGCCTTTCACATGGCTGTTTGCTGTTCTGTGGCCTTTCTCCCGGGGTTTCGTTTCCTTTCTATTTTTTTTCCTTTTCCTAATCCTAAGGGGAAAGGATATGAAACATCTTTGTTGTTAGGAGAGTGTGCTTGATTAAATGCTTTTAAAACTTTCTCTGGAATAAGGGGCTGTCTTTCCAGGTCCTTATTTATTTATTTTTTGAAGATTTTATTTATTTATTCGAGAGAGAGAGGGAGAGAGCATGAGCAGAGGAAGGAGCAGAGGGAGAGGGAGAAGCAGACTTCCGCACTGGGCACAGAGCCTGAGACGGGGCTCGATCCCAGGACCCCTAGATTACGACATGAGCTGAAGTCAGACATTTAACCGGCTGAGCCACCCAGGTTCCCCCCTCCAAGTTCTTCTTTATTTTTTTTTAATTTTTTTAAATTTGTATTAACATATAGTGTATTATTTGCTTCAGGGGTACAGGTCCGTGAATCATCAGTCTTAGACAATTCATAGCACTCACTATACAAGTCCTTCTTTAAATCAAAGAAATGATTTATAGAGGTTGTGGTACAATGACTGGGCAGATAGGGAACAGACAGAAGAGCCGGTGTGTGGGGGGTCCCGCAGACATGACTCTGTGCCTTAGAAATGCAGCTGACCTTTGGTGTTTCCAGTCCTGTGTGCCTGTACTCCAAGCCTGGAAGTAAATTTATTCTAGTAACGGAGTCCTCTTCCTCTTGTATGATGGAAGTTTCTTAATTTAAGGTAGGCATAATTGTCACATGGATGAGAAACTTCATTTACTACCTGTTCTGATTCCTGTGGGGTAAATGATACTCCTGGAAGATCTGAGAAACTTCCGTCGGTTTCTTTAAAGATTCAGACTTGAAAAACAGAATTTCTCTTGCTGGTTTGAACAGCAAATATAGTGCTGGGACAAAATGTCGCTTTGAGTACTAACAAGTTTAACCTTGTTTTATCCCCAGGCAGATGACTAGGGTCATCAAAATTATTTGCTATACTTTGAACTTGCAAATAACATGCTTGGGTAGCAGCGAAGCATTTGTTACAATATTGATGATGTGCCAGGAAAATACATCTTTTCCTGGTGATGGAGATGGTGTATTTTTTTTAAGTAGGATCCATGCCCAAGATGGAGCCCAATGTGGGGCTCGAACTCACTACCCCAAGATCAAGACCTGAGCTGAATCAGCAGTCAGATGCTTAACCGACTGAGCACCCTATGGAGATTTTATTTATTTATTTGACAGAGAGAGAGAGAGAGAGAGAGAGAGAGATCACAAGTAGGCAGAGAGGCAGGCAGAGAGAGGGGGAAGCAGGCTCCCCGCTGAGCAGAGAGCCCTATGTGGGGCTTGATCCCAGGACCCTGAGATCATGACCTGAGCCAAAAGCAGAGGCTTAACTCACTGAGCCACCCAGGCGCCCCTGGAGGTGATATTTAAAAAAAATAATATATGCAAGTTCTGACTTTTCCTATTCAGTATTGAATAGGAACACACTCTGGTAATTAGCTGTATCATATTAATGGGAAGCCACAATGTTTTACATCTTTCTTAAAATTTGACGATGTCTCATTAGGTCTGCTGGTCTTGGTTTTGGTATTATTACTTCCTTGGATAGAATGTCCTTGGATAATAAGTTGATTGAGGTTTTCAGAGTGGCAGAAACCAAGAAGAGATTTATCGAGAGAAACACATGTGAGGGATGAAGCTGGAAAGAGCCAGAAGTAGAGGAGGAAGAGAGACTTCAGACCACAATGAAGGTCTGATGCCTGCAAAGGAATATGAAAGAAGGATTGGACAGGAAGAACCTCAGACTACGGCAAACTCTGAGAAAGGTTTGGGCTAATGAAGAATTACAGAGTAGAAGTTGTCCATTGGGAGTCTTGCATTGGGCATAAATGGGGTGGCTCTTCTATGGCGGCTGTGCTCGGTGGGGAACAGCCCCAGAAAAGCATGACCTGCTGTGAATTCCATGGTGGATCCAGCTGGAAACTGTCCGTCAGCCATTCCCCACCACAGGCCCTCTCGAAGGGAGTTTTGAGCAGCATACTCCCGGCCACCTCAGAGAGCAACTTTGCAGAAGGCTGGTAGTAACTCCATGCAAAGCACTCCTGCTGTTTCTCCTCTTTACCTGAGCTCAGTCTTGGAGGAGGAATGTGGTGTAGCCTGGTGCCATACCAGGCAGGGTCTCAACCAGAAAGGGAGGGCACACAAATGAGGATCATTTAAGGGGGGGTTATTTAGGAAAGACTTAATTCACATACAGGTGGAGGGAAGAGGACTTCGACAGACAGTACGGGAAGCCAGCAGAAGCTGTCGTCCCTTCCACCAGATCAGAAGAGCTGAGGGGACGAAGCTATTGAAGCTAGAATGAGAGCAAATCCCATAGGGCGGGTCCTGCGAGAGGAACCGTGACCTGCAACAGGGCAAGTCCAAGGCAACTTTACAGGAGAGAGTCATGGGAATAAAAGCCCAACGGCACCCATCGTTCCCTTTCTGTTCTCCTTGCTGCATTCACAGACTCCTGTGTCCTCTGGTTTCCATTCTGGAAGGCAGCTATGCTCCCCACTATACCACCAACGCTGCACAGCACCCATTCTGTATACCTCAGCTTATCGGGGTGGATCCCAGTATGGAAAAGGGTCGGAAGTGGATCTGGAAAACACCCAGCACCCAAGGGACATTCCGAATACGTTGGGCCTTTTGTTTTTCCTCATGTAAGTACATGGGGTTTACACCTCCCACTAGACTGAATATCTCAAGGGAAGAGATTCTATTACCCACATTTGGATCCCCCAGGTCTAGGACCTAGAAGTTCGATGAGTTTAACTGATCAGGTTCTCCTCGATCTTTCCCGATTCTTCTTCCCCTCACTTGGCAAGTGTCCTTTCTTGAATGGTTGGATTTTGATACCCTTGTGCCTGGCGTGACTCTCTTGGCCCCAGGCATGGTATTACTGCACAGTGACAGAGCATTAAGCTCAGTCCAGAAATGAGCTGGGGACCAAGCAACAAAGCCAGCTTCTGGACTTCTCCCTGTTCTCCTGGGACTGTGGCAGAAGGACTTTCCCACTAGATAAGCTTTTGCTGCCATCTTCTGGTTGTCCTGTCGCCATGGCCAAGACTCATCTGGAAATTGTAGTCACACCTCCGTTGCTGAGGGTGGGGTTTGGGGTGGGGGGTAATGAAGATTAGACCTTGTTTAAAAACCAGCAGGCCCCA
Organism: Nasua narica; assembly: GCA_028533885.1. Taxonomy (NCBI): domain Eukaryota; kingdom Metazoa; phylum Chordata; class Mammalia; order Carnivora; family Procyonidae; genus Nasua; species Nasua narica. The sequence goes on along the minus strand of CM052801.1, from coordinate 33,457,994 downwards.
GTGGGCCCTAATCTGTTGTTGGTAAGAGGGCAGGAGAAGCTAGGATTTCAAGGAGCAATAAAATAAAATTGTTCTGGTCTTGAATTATGGTAACCCCACATCTTGATTTTTATCCTGTTACTACTGTGGCTTTAATGAAAGGCTGAAATGTTAGCTACAGCCATCCTCTCAGCCCTCCCCCTGACTGACAGCTGTATTATGACCATGAGCCTGGATAGAGCATACTTCTCGGCCACATGTGAGTGGTTACCCAAAAGGCAAGAACTGGCTTACGAGTTTTTTTTAAAGATTTTATTTATTTATTTGACAGACAGGAGAAAGATCACAAGTAGGCAGAGAGGCAGAGTCGGGGGAGGAAGCAGGCTCTCTGCTGAGCAGAGAGCCCGATGCGGGGCTCGATCCCAGGACTCTGAGATCATGACCTGAGCTGAAGGCAGAGGCTTTAACCTCCCGAGCCACCCAGGTGCCCCTGGCCTAAGAGTTTTTAAAAAAATGTATTACAGTAAAATATACATAATATAAAACTTACCATCTTAATCGTTTTTTATTTTTATTTTTTTTTAAAGAATTTATTTATTTGACAGAGAGAGAGATCATGAGTAGGAAGAGAGGCAGGCAGAGAGAGAGGGGGAAGCAGGCTCCCCGCTGAGCAGAGAGCCCGATGTGGGGCTTGATCCCAGGATCCTGAGATCATGACCCAAGCCGAAGGCAGAGACTTTAACCCACTGAGCCACCCAGGCACCCCCTTAATCGTTTTTTAAAATGTACATACAAGGGCGCCTGGCTGGCTCAGTCAGTTGAGCATTGAATCTTCATTTTGACTCAGGTCATGATGTTAGGTTGTGAGATCGAGCCCTATGTTGGGCTCCATGCTGAACGTGGAACCTGCTTAAGATTCTCTCTCTCCTGGGGCGCCTGGGTGGCTCAGTCAGTTAAGTGGCTGCTTTTGGCTCAGTTCATGATCCTGGAGTCCCAGGATTCAGTCCCCCATTGGGCTCCCTGCCCAGCGGGGAGTCTGGTCCCTGTGCCCCTCACCCCACTCTTGTGCTCCCTCTCACTCTCTCTCTCTCAAATAAATAAATAAAAGCTTTAAAAAAACTCTCTCCCTCTCCCTCTGCCATTCTCCTTCTCAAAAAAATAAAATAAGAAATAAAGTATACATACAATTCAGTGGCATCAAGTACATTCAGATTGTTGGGCACCTATCACCACCATCCATCTCCAGAACTTTCTCATTTTTCCAAACAGAAACTCTGGGTCCATTTCCCCATTTGCTCCTAGCCCCAGCCCGTGGTAACCATCATCCGACTTCTGCTTCTATAAATTCAACTACCCTAGGGACCTCATGTAAATAGAATCCTATAATATTTTTTTGTGACTGACTTTTTTTCTGCCACCTTACATAATGTTCTCAAGGTTCATCCATGTTGTAGCATATGTCCGAATTTCCTTCCTTTTTGTGGCTGAGTAATATTCCATTGTAGAGATATAAATATGCACAAAATAGAGAAGAATGTAGTAAACACCGATTTACATAAAAATGCCAGAGAAAATAGGCGATTTTGAGAAATGAAACATTGCAGATAGAGTTAAATTCCTCCTTCCTAATCCCATTCTCTTTCCTCCCTCCCCAAAGGCAACCACTGTGTTGAAGCTGGATTTTCTTCCATTGTATATATATTTTAAATATTTATTTATTTGAGAGAGAGAGAACAGAGGGAGAGGGAGAAACAGGCTTCCTACTGAGCAGAGAGCCTCCCTCGGGGCTGGATCCCAGGATCCTGAGATCATGACTAGAGTGAAAGGTAGATGCTTAACCGACTGAGCCACCCAGGTGCCCCTTCCACTGTGTGTGTGTGTGTGTGTGTGTGTGTGTGTGTGTATAATTTATTTATTACAGAGAGAGAGAGAGAGAGAGAGGGAGAGCACAAGCAGGCAAAGCGGCAGGCAGAGGCAGAGGGAGAAGCAGGCTCCCCGCCGAGCAAGGAACCCGATGTGGGACTCGATCCCAGGACCCTGGGATCATGACCTGAGCCGAAGGCAGCCACTCAACCAACTGAGCCACCCAGGTGTCGCTCCATTGTATATTTTAATACTTTTATTATATGGTTAGTTTTCCAAAACCAAGATGTAGCATTGTGCTTTTATATTCATGAACAGTATACTGTATCTGTCATTCTAAGGTTTGCTTCTTTTACACCATTGCTTTGAAGATTCATCCGTGTTGATACATGTAGCTCTCATTCATTCCGTTTTTCTGCGTTGTGCTATTTAAGTGTGTGCATATGACAAATTAGCCATCCTCAAGTTGCTGAACATTGAGGATGTTTCCTTTTTTTTTTTTTTAAAGATTTTTATTTATTCATTTAACAGAGAGAGAACACAAGCAGGCAGAGAGGCAGGCAGAGGCAGAGAGAGGAGCAGGCTCCCCGCGGAGCAAGGAGCCCGATGTGGGACTCGATCCCAAGACGCTGGGATCATGACCTGAGCCAAAGGCAGTTGCTTAACCAACTGAGCCACCCAGGCGTCCCTGAGGATGTTTCCTTTTATTTTTCAACTTTTTTTGCTGTTGCAAAATGCTGCTACAAACATCCTTCTTTAACACCTCCCCTTGAGACCCTTTGATCCAGGATACAGCCATTAAATTTGCATTTTCTGAGCCATAGGCCACATACACTTTTACTAGATATTGTTAAATTCCGATCAGGATTTCAAAATACCACTTCATATTTGGACAATAGTTTGGAGAGTTTCCATTTTTCCATATTCTTGCCGCCAAATGGTATCAGACTCCTTAATACAATCTGTTTGGGAGCTCATTGTTTTCATGTCCTTGATTTTAGAGATCATAATCATCTTTTTACATGTTTGTTGGTCAGTTGGAATTTCCTTTCTATAGAAAGCTTAGGACTGGTTTATATTTTCGAACTTGAAGAGGTTCTCAAACAGGCGACTGCTGAAAGCTTGGGCTGTGTGTTGAGTGATGCGATTCCTGAAGCATTCCGTTGAGAGCCTTTCAGTTGCCTGTTTCAGAGCCAGCTGCCACCAGATGCCAGTACTGTACCATAATCCTCAAGTCCTGCTTTGCTGGGAACTTGTTTTCCATAGGATTCAAGATGGTGGGTCTTAATCACAGAAGGTAAATACGATTTTGGATTTCTGGACATTTGTGTAAACAACTGTTGAGATTAGAATAAGCAAAGGCTATTATTCTTCAGAGCAGAATTTCAGAGCAAGTTAAGCTCTGAGTCTTAATGTCGGAGTCATTGGTAGATATCTGATTTCTCCTGTGCCAATCTTGAAATGTTAAGAGCAAACATCTTTTGAATGATGATGTGCCGGGAACTGTGCTAATCACTTTTCAGATGCTGTCAGGTAATTCTTCCTGCAGTTGTGTGGGGTAGGTCTTTTTACTTTGTCCATCAGATAGGGATAACGGGGTTAGAGTGGTTAAAAAAATTGCTCGCTAGCACACAGCTAGTTAAATGTCACAAGCATGGTCTTTCCAAAGGGGCAGACCGGTTCCAAAGTTTGTATTCCCCACTATTATGCTACTCTGGCAACATATGCAATTCCTCAGTCAACCCATGTCCAAATCCCCCAGGCGGTTTGTGCTTAGGAATAAGAATAAACTTGAGCTAACAAGGGGGAATCCTTTCTAAAACCGTCTCCTGGTGGTGGAGACACATCTGCTTATTTCTGAGGTCAGCTGTATCTTCTAGTAACAAGCCTTTTTTTCTTTTTTTGAAAAAAAAAAAAACACCCAAAAAACAAAACTTCTTCCTTTCTAAATCAGTTTCTAAGAATAACCTAAATTTTCTCTCACCCTGCCACCTGGTAAACTTTCTCTGAATTTTACGGCATCCAGGAAGAAGACCCTTGTTTGCTAATGTTACATGTCTTCGGCAGCGCTGTCCCCCTGACCCCCAAAGACTCCCAGGCTTTCATTTCTGTTCTCTCACTGGAGCTTGCTGTTCAGTTTATAAACTTATTTGCTAATTTTCATTAATGATTGGGTTTCCTTTAGAAACTTTGTGCTGCTGTGGAGAAGAGAAAATGTCAATTTCCCCCTACCTTTCTGAGTTCTTGACTGAGACTGCTGTGATAAAAAAGAAATTCACAAGAGGGAAACAAAGAAAGTTTCTTGATATGTACACATGGGAGATAACCAAGGGAAAGTGAGTAGCTCTAAGAGGCGGCATAGAATTCAGACTTAAATACCATCTTCAACTAAAGACAAGAGAAGAGAAAGGTGTGTCCGTTGTGGGGGTGGCGTGGGGAGGCCAGTTATGGAAAGTTACAGAAGAAGCACAGTAAACTAAGGAAGGTTGTCAGGAAGATAGAAGTTTGCCTTCTCCATTGATAAGAGTTTCTAGAGAGTTAGCCTCATCCTCCCCTTGCTGATACAGAAAGGGAGACATCTGTGCAAATGGAGCTTTCCCTTATAAAGGTAAATGTTTCTTAGGAAGGGGTAACTTTTTTTTTTTTTATTTTTTTTTAATTTTTTTTTAATATCCCCAAATTTATTTTAATTTTTCAGTGTTACAAGATTGATTGTTCATGCACCACACCCAGTGCTCCATGCAGTACGTGCCCCTCTCGATACCCACCACCAGGCTAACCCCCCCCACCCCCTCCCCTCCAAAACCCTCAGTTTGTTGCTCAGAGTGGAAGGGGTAACTTTTTACTCAGTTTTCACGTTTTTTCCCGTGTCTGCTATTTCTCAAAATAACCCTTATACCAAAGAGACTTATTATGGGTTCGTGCATTAGAACCTTTCAGCTGTATCATTGATAGTTTGGCAGTACTACTTCTCACAGTAGAACTGACGTTTGGCCGAAAAGAAGCCACTTGGGCAGCCTGGGTGGCTCAGTCAGTTAAGCGTCTTCCTTCAGCTCAGGTCATGATTCCCACGTCCTGGGATCGAGTCCCAAGTTGGTCTTCCTGCTTGACAGGGAGTCTGCTTTTCCCTCTGCCCCTCACCCTGCTTGTGTGCGCGCTCCCTCTCTCTCAAATAAATAAGTAAATAAATAAATAAATAAAATCTTTAAAAAGAAAAGAAACCTCTTGGACAGCTCTCTGAATGTTCTTGGCTCTTCCTCTTGATCTAATGATTACTGTGGTCGCCAGTTCTGACACGGCATTAGCCATTTTGTGGGGGGTGGGCACGAAACAGCTCTGGGCCTACACTGGATCTGCCTTGCTTTCTGCCCTGGGACTTTTCTGACTCCCATTCATATCCTACAAGGGAGTTAAATATGAGTAGGATGTTCCTTGATCCGAGGAGGATGGGAACTCATGGGCAAGTGCTTCCTTTTCTTCCCTAGACAGATAATTCGCAGACCCTTTTCATAAATTTCTTTTTTTTTTTTTAAATACAGGAACCTTCTTTTTTTTTTTAAGATTTTATTTATTTATTTATTAGGAAAGAGAGAGTGAGAGAAAGCAGGTCAGAGTGAGAAGCAGACTCCCCATGGAGCTGGGAGCCCGATGTGGGACTCGATCCCGGGACTCCGGGATCATGACCTGAGCTGAATACAGTCGCTCAACCAACTGCGCCACCCAGGGGCCCCCCTTTTCATAAATTTCTAAAGAAGGTCCAGAAGTCAGGTCCCATCCGTCACCCTTAGTAGTGGCCAACTGGAAAACATGTCCTTATGTTCAGTTTCCCTCCTTCTGTCACCCAGCTCTTGTCCCAGCCTCCTGCTTCCTGGACAGCACCTCCAAATAAGCCGTTAGAACCCACAACCAAACACCAGTAGGAATACACCTGTAATAATAATTAAAGGTCTCTTTGGCTTGCTTGTTGGAGCAAGGGAGAACACATTCCAGGGACCTCTCAGTGACAGGGAATAGGGAGAGGCTTCTTACAGGGCTTGGGGGTTGTATTGGTTGATCCTGAGGAGGATTTAACAAAGTGGGGATCAGTTCAGATGTGGGTGACGCTAGGCAGCAGGGGCAATTCAGTTATTGGTTTTCTTTTTTTTTTTTTAAGATTTTATTTGAGAGAGAGTGAGAGAGCATGAGCAGGGTGAGGGGCAGAGAGAGAAGCAGACTGGCCGCTGAACAGGGAGCCCGATGTGGGACTCGATCCTGGGACTTGGGATCATGTCCTGAGCGCAAGGCAGCCACTTAACCAACTGAGCCACCCAGGCGCCCTGGTTATTTTTCATAATTTTTATTCGGGATTTAGGATTAAAGAGACGCTTGGGTTGTCATTGCTAAGAAGTGTCATTCAGGGTAGTCGGTAAAGGGAATCTCTATTGGGGCACCTGGATGGCTCAGTGGGTTAAAGCCTCTGCCTTTAGCTCGGGTCATGATCTCAGGGTCCTGGGATCGAGCCCCGCATCAGGCTCTCTGCTCAGCAGGGAGTCTGCTTCCCCCCCTCTCTCTGCCTGCCTCTCTGCCTACTTGCGATTGATCTCTCTCTCTGTCAAGTAAATAAATAAAATCTTAAAAAAAAAAAAAAGGGGAAACTTTATTTACTGTGTGTGTGTGTGTGTGGTGGTAGAGTGGCCTTGTCCCTGTCGTGTTCCAAACACTGTCAGAGACTACTTGTCTGGATGTTGTTAATAATTGGAGCATTGTTTATGTGCTGATAGGAACATCATGGCCTATCCCTTAGCCGTGTGGTTTTCACTTAAAAAAATTTTTTTTTAAGTAATCTCTGCATCCAATGTGGGGCTCGAGCTCATGACCCCAGGATCAAGAGTCACATGCTCTACTACTGACTGAGCCAGCCAGGTGCCCCTGGTTTTCACTTCCTTATTACCTACTCACAGACCTTAGCCCAGGTCCCTCCAAAGCAGAGCCTGAGGAAACAAACCCCTGGCATCAAGGTCGGACTCGTTACTTTTCTAATCAAGCAGTTCTGCCTCCTCTCTCGTGCCTGGTCTGCTGCGGCGTGTGTTCTTTCTTCTGAGGATGTCCTCTCGCTGTGCCTGATGACAGGCTGCCTTCTCTTTGGTATTCAGCCTCAACATCCCTTCATCCGTGTTGCCTTACTGGACTCCACTGAGCGGAGCAACGGTAAGGAGCTTCAGCCCTGTGCCTGAAAAGTGCCCTGCCTACCTCTGGTAGCACTGCTCGCGTAGTTGTATAGTTTGGTCTCGCACAACAAGGCTTGCGAGGCAAAGCTGCTCGAGATCAGCGTTTATGGTGGGTCATCCTTCCGTCACGGTTATGCTGGAAAATCATAGAAACAAGCACTCATCAAAATAGGCATTTTATTTGATCTTTTTTTATGTATTTATTTATTACATTGGCATTAAAAAATATATTTATTTATTTGACCGAGAGAGAGCACGAGAGAGGGGACACAAGCGGGGGCAGAGGGAGAGGGAGAAACAGGCTTCCCCGCTGAGCAGGGAGCCCGATGCGGGACTCGATCCCAGGACCCTGGGATCACGACCTGAGCCAAAGGCAGATGCTCACCCAACTGAGCCACCCAGGCGTCCCCAAAATTGGCCTTTAAAAACACTTGGCATCTAATACTTATTCTAGGTACTAGCTATGGCTCTAGGACACTGGCTACAAACAAGACTGTTGGGTTAGGAATCCTGTACATAATTTAAAAAGTATCAAATTGAAGTTTGATAGCCACCCTTTGGCCACAAGCCACATTGCTAGGGCAAATTCTTCCACACTTTGCTTATGTCATTTAACCTGACCAATCTGCTGTTCTTTTGGCATATTGGCCACATTCCCATCTTAGTTCCTTTGCGCACCATCTCCCCCTTGCCTGAAAGGAAGGTATCGCCCTGTCTCTCGGCCTCCTCACAGCAGATTAGTGCCATGCGGACAACAGATATGAAAGGGTGTGGTCTGGATGCTTAAGAGAAGTATTGACATCTGACCCTGGCTGTCGAGTGTTGGGACACTCGTCCCTCAGTTTTTACCACCCGCTGTCCCGCCACCTCATTTCACTAAATATGGGACAATGTGATCTCTGCCTGTATAGGGATGATCTCTCTATGAGCTTCATGCCTTCACTCAGTAGGGCTCAGGGTCACCCAGTTTCGTCTTTAGTGGGGGACCTAGAAGTCTCTTGAGAAATAACTCCTCAAAACAAACTGGATGGTCTCAACTAATCCTTCTGAGAACCAGTACCGCTGGCTTGAATGGTTGGGACGGTTCTGAGTATCCACGCGGCCTACCACTCCTGTGGTAGGCCTCTGGAACAACCCCCACAGACCAGTACCTGAATCTCGGGGTGAGAGGCTGCAGGCACAAGTGGGTAGAATGGCCACACTCAGATTTCTGAGACTCTGGAATTAATGGTCTCCTTGAAAATGAAAAGATAAGGGGACGGTAATTGTCCTCACCTCTGAGGAAAATATCGTCCACCTGTGCTGGGGCTGGAGCTCTATATATAACCTACTGAGTTCCGCCATTATGCCAGGGCCTTCACCCATGATGTCAGGTTTTTATAAACTGAAGGGCAGTGCCCCTTGAGGGCCCGAGCACGGTGACATCTCAGCTCCAGGGAAGTGCAGCAGGAGGAGAGAGACATGGCTGATGCCATGGAATAGCAAAGAGAAATAGACTTGAGAGCTCAGGCGAGGTGTCCCTGGAGATGCCCAGAAATAGTGCCTCCCTGCTTTCCTCTACCTACGCCCGGAGATCCTGCTGGAGCAGGGGTGGGAAACAGATTCAGAGAAATATCACTGATGATTGTGACTTGTACGATTTCATCTTCACATAGGATCCCCAGGAATCAGGACAGGCCATTTAAAAACAAGTTAGAGAAATTTGCCCTCGGGGGTTCTTATTGGGCTGTGAAAACATAGCTTTCTATGTTAATGTTTCCGAATCCCATTAGATGCAGGGAAAGATAATGTCTCAAGATACAACGCCCTGAGTTTCTTTTGTCTTCCTGCAGTTACATGAAGAGAGAGTTTAGCCTTTCTCTCTCGGTTCCTGTTTTTGTGATAAGCCAAGAATAATGGTTTACTCAGCCCTAAGGGTCTATCCTGATTGCTGTACCTTTAAGAAGAGAAAAGCTACGAACCTGCTCAGAACTCCAAGGGGTACCATTTTGTCTTGCCCTGCATTTCGAGTCTGCCTCTATCACGTGACCTTTGGTGACTGAGGTGTTTGATCTGGAGGTAGTACTTCCGGGGTTACCCACAGTTATAGACTATCTCTGACTTGCCTGGGTTCTCCAACTTACAGTCTTTATCTACAAGGGCTTTGTTACTTAGCAACTCCGCCCACAGGCACTTGCTTGGGTCAGATTCCGAGAGCAGGGGGAGCTTTGAGGCAGATGCCTCAGTTGGCTTTTTCATAAACCCATAACCATATTCCCTTTCAGAATTGGAGATGACGGCATAGGAGCCACCATGCTGGTCCTGCCACTTGCAGGAAGGTTTTAGAATCAAGGCGTGGTGATCTTTCCTATCACCAGGTCCTAGCCAGAAACACCTCTAACCACCCAAATGGGTTTCAGTAACTTTGAGTCTCAAGAATTAGTTTGTGGTCTTCTTTTTTTTTTTTTGGTCTTCTTTTTTTTTTAAGATTTTATTTATTCATCTGAGAGAGAGAGAGTGAGTAAGAGAGAGCATGAGAGGAGAGAAGGTCAGAGGGAGAAGCAGACTCCCCGTAGAGCTGGGAGCCCGATGCGGGACTCGATCCTGGGACTCCCGGATCATGACCTGAGCCGAAGGCAGTTGCTTAACGGACTTTGCAAACCAGGTGCCCAGTTAGTTTGTGGTCTTAACCTCCTTCTTCACTGACCATCCCTAGCAAAATCTCCCATGGCTTTCTCAGAAAACGTGGAGTCTCGCAACGAATGGAAATGGGTAGGGTTGGGAGCCTGGTGGATTCTGCCCCAGTTACCAAAACGGCTGGAGCTCCAAATCTTCTTTCCCCTAACAGTGAGTTCCTATTTACCTTGCTTCTATGCAACCAAAAGGGAATTTCTCTTTCCTACATAACAAGGAGGGTTGGCTCCAAAGTGATTCAATGTCTCCATTGCTCTACATAGAGATGATTCCTAGAACAATGATTACTTATACGTTTCCAGGAAAAAACCCCCAAACATTTGGCCTTATTGAGTACCCTGCAGATTGTTCCTTTGTTGTTTATGTAGAATGTGAAGGAGACTTTGGGGAGTTCACCATTTTATTCACTGTTGTGGTCATTGCTGTTGCTCCTTTCAGGCTCTCTACTTTCTGGATACATGGTAAGATTGAACTTCTGGCCCTTTGTTGTTAGGTGGGACCATGTGACCCATTTTGGCCAAGGAATTATGAGCTCTTATTAGTGTGAAGCCCTCTAGAGCTATCCTTCTATCCCAGCTCCTGGCAGTGCTCCTGATGATGGCTGCTCTTTTAGCTTGGGTCCTGAACTTGAGGACAAGTAGAATAAAACCACAGCCAACCCATAAAGAAGATGTGATTGGGGCGCCTGGGTGACACAGTTGGCTAAACATCCGGCTCTTGGTTTTGGCTCAGGTCGCGATCTCAGGGTTGGGAGATGGAGTCCTGCATTAGGCTCCGCGATGAGCGCAAAGTCTGCTTGGGTTTCTTTCTCCCTCTCCCTCTGCCCCTTCCCCCCTGAACACTCTCTCTCTCTCTCTCTCATAAATAAAGAAATCTTTAAAGAGAAAAAAAGAAGATGTGATCAAGACACGAATCTTTGCTGTTTGTTTCATATCCCCTGTTGATTGGGTTCTCGTAGCAACCATGGCGAGGCATTGCCTGGATTGCTCTTCAGTAAAGAACTTGCCAATCACCTGTGAGGCCAAGAGTGTGGATAGCTGCTGGCCTCCAGCTGCAGTGCCTTTGGGATCCATTGCAGCCTTTGAGCCAAGGCCATGTTCTCCTGGAGTAGCCCCCAGACAAGGACAAAGCACTGTGGGGGGATATATGAGGGCCTGGCTCTTTCTGCCCAACGTGGACAATCTTTACGTCATTTCTCTCCCTCGTGTGGGTCAGACTCATCACACTGCTGCATCCTGAGGCTCTGCCTGTGGGAGTCTTCTTTCCTTCCCTTTCACAGCAGTCTGGGGGTCTGAAGTCTTTCTATGCCGAATCTTGCCTTGTCCCCGTTTATCGTTCGCATTACTCTGCAACACACGTCTTATACTCTGGTGTCTGCTCTCCGGAGGACCCAAACGGATGCCATTCTACTGTGGTAAAAGCCGCCAGTTTTGTGTCCAGAGTGAGCAAGGCATATGTGCTGTAGCATGGAGAACGCATAGGAAAGGAAAGCACGAGAAATGAGCAGGGATGAACCAATATCCTTAGGGGTAATGCATAGCTACTTTTAAACAACATCAGTGCCTGAAACTAGCAGAGCCCTTATGAAGGCTGGAAATGTTGGTTGGATGGTTGCTTTGTCCTTGAACATGTCCCCCCAGCCCCAGTTATCTGAGGGATTCTCCTCCAGCTTCTGTTTCCAAGTTTAAACCCCAGCTGTCTGTCCCTTCACTTACCAATGGATGTTACATCGATGGACCGGAAATGCGTGGTGGTCCATCCCTCTCCCCTACCCCGAAGTCAAGAGAATCCTTTTCTCAGTTAAAACAGAAAATTAACTCATGAGGATAAAGGAGAAAAGCTCCCACCCTGCAAGTTTCCTGTTTAGAGAAACATACCGTGGGCATCTAACGTTCCTTAATTACGAGAAGAATCGTTTGTTTCCTCCACTCCTAGATGGTTATTATTTGGCAGGGAACGAGAACACAAAATAGGTCAAAAGGACATAATCTGCAGCTCCTGCACATGGCGATAAAAATAATATGCTTTGGGTTTTTATAATCATCTTCGGCAGCTACTGACTCATTAAGTAGGATATGCCCTACAGGTTGTCCTTACTGACTCTGAACCAGAAGTTATGGCCCCGTGCTTAAGTGTTCCACAATTACCTTGCTCAGGATGTTAATTATCAACTTGGATTTCTCTCCTGGATGACTCAGTGGGCTGTAATAGCCCTGATGGTAAATACCTATGGCAGGGCTGTGAAGCAATCATCTCCATAAAGAGGGACTGGATCACTGAGACAGAAATGGTCCCATAAATATTAGCGCCTGACAGGTCTCGAGGAGGCGCTCCCTCCAGCTAAGGGAAGCCATTTGGCATAGTCAGCACAATCTGCTTCATCGGACTAGAATTCCATCGCTGGGGCACAGCTGACTTACCTGGAGGAAAAGATGTCTCGGAAAGGACGATTTTCCCTCGCATTCTACTTCTCCGGCTCGTCCACGTACCGGTTAGCGTTCCAGTGGGGGTCTTGCAGGAAGCAGAGGCTGCGGTGGAGTTAAAAATGGAAGTTGTTTTGTTGGGGGGACACATGCCCGTGCAAAGTAAGCCAGGGGAAGCAGGATTGCCCCGGGCAGAGCCTTCAGACCGTGATGCCGAGCCGATTCCCGAGGAAGGGGCCCCGAGATGCAGGACGGGGCAGGATTGCTTCGACCTGGATGTCTGTATGAGCAGGTCTTGCACAACCCTGCGGGGAGCCGCAGAGCAAAGGCGACTGGTTGGGAGGAGCCCCACTGTCCCATTGGATGGAAATGGTTAGGCTTTAGGGCCCCTGCCATGCTCAGTCAGCATCTGGGGCTTCCCAGGAAGCATAGCCTTGGCTCAAAGGAGGGAAGCCGTCCGCTAACTGCAGTTCCCACAGGTCCATGATGAGTACCTTCTCAGAGGGAGAGCGGACTGGTGCATCTCCATGGTGGTTACAGGCGGTATCATCTTTTTGTAAGTGCACCATGGATTCATTTTGGGGTTCCATCAATGCAAAGATAACGACCGGGTGGTAAGTGGGACCTCAGAGTCCTAATGGTCAGGGATTGAGATAAATGACTTTTGGGGGAAGACTGGTGCTTCGGGACCTTTCCTGGAGGCAGGTAACCTTTGGCAAGTCTTTTCTTAACCTCTCTGAGCCTCGGTTTCCTGATATATGAAATGGGACTGTTTACGTGGATTGATAATTGTCAGGGTTAAATTTCAGTTGAAAAAATTCGCCTTGTAAAGCACCTGACATAATTTTTTAGTGCATCATCTTTCTCTTTGTTGGGTGAAAGCTGACCTTTAAATTAAGCTCAATTAGCCTGATTAAGGCCAGTTTGGGAGCTGGGAGGTTCAAGAAGAGAAATGCCTGATTATTTCAGGATTATTAAAATAAGATATTTTAATCAGTATTCGCATGTTGGGTTTCTTTCACTTGCACCCAGAAATGAGATAAGGCAAAAGAGGAATTTACTGGCTTATGTAAGCGATCTGTAAGGAGACCAGAGATAATGGTAGATTCAGAAATCTTTGGAACCAGGGGTGGAAATGCCACAGGGCCCTACTCTTCACCTTCCCCCTTGGCTTCTTTGTTTCAGCTTGGTTCTCTCAGGCTCTCATTTTCCCCAAGGCAACAAATCAGGTCTCCTTTTTCTCTGGTGCTGAAGCTGGGAAGGCGTATTTCTGTGAGTCATGGCACTGCTAGTCAATTGTCCAATTCAGAAGGACAGACTTGCTGGGGCATGTGGCAGGCTCAGTCAGTGGAGCATGAGATACTCGATCGATCTTGGGGTTGTGAGTTCGAGCCCCACGTTGGGCATAGAGATTACTTTTAAAAAAGAAAAAAAGATCTTGGGGCACCTGGGTGGCTCAGTCAGTTAAGCCTCTGCCTTTGGCTCAGGTCATGATCCCAGGATCCTGGGATCGAGCCCCACATGGGGCTCCCTGCTCAGCGGGAGCCCGGTTCTCCCTCTCCTGTTCCCCCTGCTCGTGCTCTGTCTGTCATATAAATAAATAAAATCTTAAAAAGAAAAAAAAAGATCTTGTTAAGGGCAGTCTCCACCCAAATCAGACAGAGTTGGGGGGGGGGGGCGTGGAACAGTCGATTAAAATGTGGTTTACCCAAACCCGCTTCCTTCAAGGTCGGTACCTCTGAACTAGAGATCTCCTCTATACCAGATTGGAAATGAAGCAGACATAGCCTCTGTATTGCCAACTCTTTCTTTTCCCATTTCAATTCCCATTCCCTTTAGCAGTGAGCTGTAGAATTTATGGTGGTGGGGGGTACAGTTGGACTTTGGGGTTAAGAACGGTTCTTTTGTCTTTTTTAAAAAGATTTATTTTTAAAAATATTTAACTTATTTATTAGAGAGAGAGAGAAAACGAGTGGGGGGAAGGGCAGAGGGACAGGGAGAATCTAAAGTTGAGTGAGGAGCCCAATGCGGGCTTGATCTCAAGACCCTGAGATCATGACCTGAGCTGAGATTAAGAGTTGAGCACTTAACCAACTGAGCAACCCAGATGTCCTAAGAATGGTCCTTTTGTCTTAAGAAAGTGAACCTTTTCCTTAATTTCTTTTTTTTTAATGGAATGTGTTTTGTCTGTTTTATCTAAGTAATCTCTACACCCCACATGGGGCTCGAACGCATGACCCCAAGATCAAGCGTCGCATGCTATTCTGACTGACCTAGCCAGGCACCCCTCCTTGAGCTCTTTCTATACATTGTTTTCTCCCATAATTTTATCCTATTTTAACAGAAAGGATGAGGCTCAATTATCTGGTGGTGTCTTAGGTTGGGTTAGCCGAGAAACAGACCCTGAGGGAAGGATTTGAGTAGAAGTACTTTATTTGGAAGATGATCCCAGTGGTCACAGGTAAGAGAAATGAACCAAGATGGAGATGCACTGGAAACTAATAAAGGATGTATTTGTGTGTGTGTGTGTGTGTGCCAATAAAACTTTATTTATGTAAATTTTAATTCATGTATATTTAACATTCAGTGTTATATTAGTTTCAGGTGTAGAGTATAGTGATTCAACACTTCCATATATTACTCACTGCTCATCAAGATAAGTATACTCTCAGTCCTCTTAACCCCATCACCTATTTCATCCCCCCCAACCATTAGCTTGTTCTCTATAGTTGAGTCTGTTTCTTGTGGTTTGTTTCTTTTTTTTCTTTGTTCGTTTGTTTCTTAAATTACACATATGAATGAAATCATATGGTATTTGTCTTTCTCTGGCCTATTGTGCTTAGCATTATATTCTGTAGATCCATCCACATTATTGCAAATTGTTTGCAGGATTTCATTCTTTTTTTGTGGCTGAATAATATTCCATTGCATTTATACACCACATCTTCTTTATCCATTCATCTATCAGTGGACACTTGTTCTGCTACCATATTTGCTACTAAATACTATATTTGGCTATTGTAAATAATGCTGCAATAAATATAGGGAGTGCATGAATTCTTCTGAATAAGTGTTTTTTTTTAAAAAAGATTTATTTGTTTTAGAGAAAGGAGAGGGACAGGGAGAGAGGGAGAGAGAGAATCTCCAGCAGACTCCCCACTGAATGAGGAGCCCCTTGTGAGACTTGATCCCAGGACTCCGAGATCATGACCTGAACCAAAATTAAGAGCCGGATACTTAACCTACTGAGCCACCCAGGTGCCCCTCTATTTTAATTTCCATGCAATTTTCCATAATCTCTATATCAATTTGTGTTTCCATCAACATCACACAAGTGTGTTTTCTCCCAATTGTTGCCAATGTTATTTCTTGTGTTTTTGATCATAGCTATTCTGGTAAGTATGAGATGATATCTCATTGTGGTTTTGATTTGCATTCCCCTGATGATTAGGGATGTTGTGCCCCTTTACATGTACCTGTTGGCCACTTATTTATGTATCTTTTTTACAAAAATGTCTGTCAGATCCTTTACCCATTTTAAATGGATAATTTGGGGCTTTTGTCTCTTGAGTCGATGAGTTCTGTATTTTGAATATTAACCCCTCATCAGATATGATTTGCAGATTTTTCTCCCTTTCTGTAAGTTGCCTTCTCATCTTTTTTTCTGTGTAGAAGCTTTTTAGTTTGATGTCATCTTGCTTATTCTTTTTTACTATTTGTGCATTAGGCATCCTATTCAAAAAACCCTTGTGAAGACCCACATCAAGGAACTTTGTTCTTATATTTTCTTCTGTGAGTTTTAGTGCTTTCAAGTATTAAATGTTTATTATTTCTAAGCCACGGTTTCAGTGGGTCAGGAAATCACCTTAACTAGGTAATTTTGGCTCTGGTTTCCTCATGAAATTGCATTCAAGATGGCAGCCAGGCTGCCCATAATCTGAAGGCTTGATTGAGGCTGGAGACTCTGCTTGCAAGATCACTTACTTGCAAGGTGGTTGGCAGGAGGCCTCACTTCCTTGCCACAAGGGCTATTCCGTAGGGCTACTTGAGTGTCTTTAAGTCCTAGCAACTGACTTCTTCAGTGAGTGATCTGAGAGACAGTAAAGAGGAAGCCACAATGCCTTTTATGGCCTAGTCTTGGCAGTCACGCACCATAATCTATTTTTGTCATGTTCTATTTGTGTTCGAAGCAAATCACGAATTCCAATACATGCTTAAGGGTCGGGCTATCAGTCTCCACTTTTTGAAAGGAGGTGTGTTAAATAATTTGTGGACATATTTTAAAACCACCAGAGTGAGTATGGGAGGATATAAGCTGGGCACCAACGGCATCTGCTAATGGCGAGTCTATATCCTGTTTTTTCGCATGCTGCCTTTCTGGATTCTTACGGTTCCTGGCAGAAAGCACTAAAGATCAATTAATCTGTCAATTGCTTTTTAACACCCATTTCATCCCTTTCTAAACATATATATATTCTCTTCTTGACTCCTTGTTCTTCGTTACTCTGCATTTCCCCCAAAAGGTTAACAGTTTTTTTTTTTATCACTACACTAATGGATCTTAAACAAATTACTTCTTTATGTCAGAGCCTCTATATTGTACTGTCCCAGAGGTACTGCCACATTATAACTTAAAGACTATGATGCTGTGTACCTTGGCGGCCCACCCCTACCCCCATAACCCTTTTTACTGAGAGCTCTAAGTTTATGTATGTGGTCTGCCTGGGGATTGGGCCTGTACTCTAAAAGGACATTGATAACATGGGCCTTGTACTTTTCGTCTGCATATAAGATTCCATGTTGTGCCTAATATCACCATTTCTCTATTTTATTTCGTTTTATTCAAAGATTTTATTTATTTGACAGAGAGAGAACACAAGCAGGGGGAACAGCAGGCAGAGGGAGAGGGAGAAGCAGGCTTCCCCCTGAGCAGGCAGCCCGATGTGGGTCTCGATCCCAGGACCCCGGGGTCATGACCTGAGGTGAAGGCAGATGCTTAACCTGCTTAACCGACTGAGCCACCCAGGCTCTCCCTGGAGAGTAATTTTAGATGAAAGTGTAAAACACACTATAGGACGATCTTAGACTCTGCCTGCGGGAGCCAAAACTGAGATGAAGACTCCAGCGTGGGTGGTTTGTTTGGGAACCGACTTCATGAGGCAAGAGTGGAGAAGTGAGGTGGGGAAGGTGGAAAGTGCAATGTAAGGTTACATAATTGAGGCCATTGCTATGAGGGAGATGGCCTTCATTCCATCTGGGCCTCCTAAGAAGTGTAAAGAAACTGAGGAGGAGCCAGAACTAATTTTTTTGTTTGTTTATTTTTAAAATTTAAATTTAACTAATTAACATATAACATAGTGTGTTATTAGTTTCAGAGGTAGAGTTCAGTGATTTATCAATCTCTTTTTAAAGATTTTATTTTTTTTTTTGGACACAGGGAGAGAAAGCACGAGAGAGCCCAAGCAGAGGGAGTGGTAGAGGGAAAGGGAGCCCAGTGCAGGGCTCGATCCCAAGATCCTGAGATCATGACCTGAGCCGAAGGCAGACGCTTAACAGACAGAGCCACCTAGGTGTCCCTCATCAGTTTTACGTGATACCCAATACTCATTACGTCACGTGCCCTCCTTAACGTCCATCACCCTGCCACCCCTTCTTTCCCATCTCCTTCCCCTCCAGCAACCCTCAGTTTGTTTCCTAGGATTTAGAGTCTCTTATGGTTTGTCTCCCTCTCTGATTTTGTCTTATGTTTTATTTTTCCCTCCCTTCCCCTACGATCCTCTGTTTTGTTTCTTAAATTCTACATGTGAGTGAGATTATATAATTCTTTCTCTGATAGACTTACTTTGCTTAGCATAATACCCTCTAGTTTCATCCACGTCATTGCAAATGGAAAGATTGCATCTTTTTTTTGATGGCTGAGTAGTATTCCGTTGTGTTTATGTTCCACACCTTCTATATCCATTCATTGGTCGACGGACATCTGGGCTCTTTCCATCGCTTGGCTATTGGGGACATGGCTGCTATAAACATTGGGGTGCACATGCCCCTTCAGATCACTACATTTGTATCTTTGGGGTAAACACCCTAGTAGTGCAATTGCTGGGTTGTAGGGTAGCTCTATTTTCAACTTTTTGAGGAATCTCCATACTGTTTTCCAGAGTGGCTGTACCAGCTTGCATTCCCACCAACAGTGTAAGAGGGGGTTCCCCTTTCTCTGCATCCTCGCCAACATCTGTTGTTTCCCGAGTGGTTAATTTTAGCCATTCTGACTGGTGTGAGGTGGCATCTCATTGTGGTCTTGATTTGTATCTCCCTGATGCCAAGTGATGTGGAGCATTTTTTCATGTGTCTGTTGGTCATTTGTATGTTTTTGGAGAAATTTCTGTTCATGTCTTCTGCTCATTTCTTGATTGGATTATTGGTTCTTTGGGTGTTGAGTTTGATAAGTTTTTTTATAGATTTTGGATACTAGCCATTTATCTGATACGTCACAAATATCTTCTCTCATTCTGTCAGTTGTTTTTTGGTTTTGTCGATTGTTTCCTTTGCTATGCAGAAGCTTTTTATCTTGTTGAAGTCTCAATAGTTTATTTTTGCCTTTGTTTCCTTGCCTTTGGAGATGTGCCTAGCAAGAAGTTGCTGTGGCCAAGGTCACAGAGGTTGCTGCCTGTGTTCTCCTCTAGGATTTTGATGGATTCCTACCTCACATTTAGATCTTTCATCCATTTTGAGTCTATTTTTGTGTATGTTGTAAGGAAATGGTCCAGCTACATTCTTCTGCATGTGCCTGTCCAATTTTCCCAGCACCATTTATTGAAGAGACTCTTTTTCCGTTGGATATTCTTTCCTGCTTTGTCGAAGATTAGTTGACTGTGGAGTTGAGGGTCCATCTCTGGGTTCTCTATTCAGTTCCATTGAAATAAGTGCATCTATTACATTATTCCCCTGCCTAGGGTAACTCTTGATCTTTATTTGATAATTGGGTTAGCCACTCCTATTCTAGGAGGCCTTATCCCTAACCTTTGGGCTGAATGAGTCTCCCTTCTTCTCTTTCTACAGCACCTGGTTCTTACCGGTGCTGTATTATTCACAATGTCCTGTAATTGTGTGTTTGGATCTGAAGACCATGTCTTTGACTTTCTGTCTCTAGTTCTTATTATAGTCCCCGAAGTAAAGAAGCCCTCACGTTTTAAAATAAGGGAAAGACTCTACTTCTCTCCCAAAGATGCTGCAAGACAGCCTTTCCTTCTTCTTTATAGGTTTTCTTCCCTCTCTTTTAGGGTAAAGAAAAGGGCATCCCTGGCTGAGTCTTGCTGGCAAGATTCCCAGGAGCTGGCCCATGGTCCTGTTGGTAGGGAGTCAGCTGTCAAGGTGATTACTTAGGGGATGCAGTGCAGCTCTCTCTGCCCCCAAACACCCATCCCTTGTCTCTAACACATGGCTCTTGTAAACTATCCTCTTTAGACTGTTTGCTTAAGACCATATTCTTAAGCGTCCCCTTGAAAATATTTATAAAACTCCTGATCTCTTAAGGAAAACAAGGTAAGCAACTAATATCTGCTACCACACAAAGCTACTACACCTCCGCTTGCAGAGAACAAGGCTCTGAAGGGAAGGGATAGAGAACAGCATCTTTATAGGAAGGAGAGGGGGTGGGGGGATAGGGACAAGTGGCACCCCAAGTGTGAGCCCTGGACTAGCAGCATTAGCATTTAAAATGGAGTAGAAATGCCAAGGCTCAGGCTCCGTGCCAGACCTACTGACTCAGAAACTCAGCAGTCTGCTTTAGCAAGTTCTCAGGATGAGGTTGATCCTGGCTGAATCTTGAGAACCATGGATAGCGACACACGCATGAGCATGTTCACCCACGCCAGAGCGGACTCTGAGCACCTCCCCCCCCACCCCCCTTACTTATTCTTACTTAGATTTCGTTTCCCAATTCAGGACAGTGTTCCAGGTGTCCACTATTGTTTAATCAATTAAGGACCGTCTGCCTGGGCTGTGCAGGAAGGGGATGGAGGTTGCACGTTTCAGGTATAAAAGCATGTCCAGGTAGGCACAGAGGCAGAGGCAAGACTACAGACAGATAAATACTTGAGATGTTAGCATATCACTTTTATTTCTCTTGGCCGGGGGGCTTTTTAAATTTGCATCCTCCAGGGAATCCCCTGGGGATTTCATTAGTATGCAGATTTGGATTCAGTGGTACTTCCCCCCCAACTCCCCCCCGGGGGGGGGGGGGCTGGGTCCAAATTCTGCGTTTCTAACCGGCTCCCAGATGATGCTGGTGTTGCTGGTCCCCAGGCTTCAGGTTTAATACCCAGCCTCTCAACTTGATTATCTGCCTTAGTTTTATGATTCCCCGCCAAAATATTTTTAGCAAAAAGAAAATATGATACCATTTTGCAAAGAAAAAATACCAAACAGAGTGATATCTGGCGAAAGGCCCTGCAGGCCAATTAACGGCAGAATCTGGGCGTATCTTTTGTGCGGTGCTCAGCCAACTGCTCCCGTGCTCCCCGCCTCTGTCAGACCTGTGCTGTCGCACCGGGGAGAAACTTCCGAAGCCTTCCCAGGTTTATTTGTGTTTGTTCTCTCACGCTGTTTTCTACCTTTGGTTCAGTGCAACGTGGGAGACAAAATGGTAAACAGCATTTGATGACTGGTGTCTTTTCCCTCCTCTCTCTCTTAAATAAAATCTACCTGCTGACAATTATAGAGTGCTCCGAGGCAGGTTTAGAAATGTCACTGAAATCAGGCCAGCAAATACTTTGGAACCTGTTCTCTCTGGGGTTCCCTTGCCTTATAGCAATAATAATACATTAAAGCCTCCTCATCTTCTCTTCTTCGACCTTCCTTTTCCTGTACGTGTTTCTTCTTTTCCTAGGTGTGCTTAAGTCATTCTACTTGGTTTTTATAAAAAAAAAAAAAACAAAAAAAAGCTCTGTCACCATGGTGTACAGCCAGCCACAGTGGTGACAACCAAGATCCTCTCTGCATTAAGAAATAATACACCAAAAAACAAAATAACAACAAAAACCCCCTTATGTTACTGTTTTTCTTCCTCTAGGATTCCAGTTCTTTTTTCTCTTCTTTTTAAAAAATATTTTATTTATTTGAGAGAGAGAGAGAGAGAAAGAGAGAAAGGAGCAGGGGCTGGGAGAGTGGGAAAGGGACAAGCAGACTCCCTGCTGAGCAGGGAGCCTGACACAGGGCTCCCTCCCAAGACCCCAAGATCGTGACTTGAGCTGAAGGCAGATGCGTAACAGACTGAGCCACCCAGGCGCCCCTCTTCTTTCTTCTTTTCCTTTCTCTACCTCCTCTTCCTTCCTTTTCACAACTTCCCTTCCCTCCTACCCCTTCCTTTCTCCCTTTTTTTCCCTCCATCTTTCCTCCCTCTTCTCTTTCTCATATCCTCTCCGGTTGGTCCCTTTCTCTCCCCTCTTCTTTGTCTCCCCCACCCCCAACTGCTGCTGCTGGAATGTGCAGATATTAGAAAAATCTCTGCTAGTGAGGTCGATGCGTGCCTCCCAAGTCTGTCATTGTAGATTTTCCTGATCCTGAGCTCAGCGAAGCCTGAAAGGGCTACTTTCGGCTCCCCATGTAGTAGCCACCCTTCAAATGAGTGCCCCAATTGTCTGTTTTAAATTAATGAATTGTTATTAAGGGACAATCTGAAATTCGGTACTTGTAACTGGAGCGCAGAGTTGCCATTAACGTGGCACAAACCCGACACAGTGAAGGTGGCAGAGTGCATATCCCTTATTTGAAGGGATGACGTCATGAGGTGGGGCGTGGAGCATCTGCCGTTTCTGTCTCTGCCTGGAATCCTGTGATGTGAAGCCTGGTGGCTCTGTCCAAGTAAGGGGTGTGGACGGACATCATCCTCACACCCGCCGCCCAGAATGTCTTAATGATACAGTGAAAATATGGACTGCAGCTTCCTTGACAGACACATAGCCCGAGTCTCTGAGAGCCACATGGATGTGATGTTGCCACAGCCCATCCAAGCATTTTTAAGAGGTCTGAGGCTCTGAGGCTATGCGGTGGTATTTTATTTATTTATTTATTTATTTTTTAAAATATTTTTTATTTATTTATTAGAGAGAGAGAGACTGAGAATGAGAGGGGAGAAGGTCAGAGGGAGAAGCAGACTTCCCGCAGAGCCGGGAGTCCGATATGGGACTCGATCCCGGGATTCCGGGATCATGACCTGAGCCGAAGGCAGTCGCTCAACCAACTGAGCCACCCAGGCGCCCCTAAAAAATGTTTTATTTATTAACTTGAGAGAGAAAGAGAGAAAGAGAGAGAGTGGGGTGAAGGGCAGAGGGAGAAGCAGACTCCCTGCTAAGCAGGGAGCCTGATGGGGGACTGGATCCCAGCACTCCAGGATCATGACTTGAGCCAAAGGCCGACGCTTAACCATCGGAGCCCCCAGGCACCGCCATGCGGTGGTATTTTAGCAATACAACCGGGGCAGAAGGAAACTGGAGAGCGATCACAACGCCCAGTGCCTTGCCTTCCCACAGCAGCCTTGCCTGGAGGAGTCCTCCTAGAGCTTCGCCCTCCTTCTCTCATCCTCCTGGCTGTGCTTTCTCCTCCCAAGCTTGCTGGAAGCACTGCCTAGCACTTTTCTGATTGCGTGAGGCTTCGGCGCTGCCTGCAGAAATCACATTTTGTAATCACGGGTTGAGTAGAAGGAAAACACGGGCAGGTCCTTATCCATCTATTCTTTAGTCATTATATTTCTGTGTCTTTTTGGAAATCTGTACACCGTGCCTTGTTTTATACACAGTGGCGTAGCCTTTGGTGCACATTTAACATATATGAATTTTTCCGTATGTGTGCAGCAAAGGGAGATCCATGCAGGAGGGATTTATTTATTTATTATTTTATTTTATTATTATTATTTTTTTTAGGAAGGATTTAAATACCTCAAGAGACTCTGGCCCATCTTTCACTGGATGGGCGTGTGCTCCAGATTGAGACTTCCTAAGGGGATAGCAGATTGCATGTTTCCACCTCCTGCCCGTTGCAACTTTTCTTACCTGAGTATGATTCTAGTATTTAAAGACTCAGTGTGTGGTTTTTTTTTTTTAAATTCTTACTTATTTGAGAGAGAGAGAGAGAGAGAGAGAGAGAGCGCACAAGCAGGGGGAGCGACAGAGGGAGAGGAAGCCGCAGACTCCTCACTGAGCAGGGAGCCCTAAGTGGGGCTTGATCCCAGGACCCCGGGATCATGACCTGAGCGGAAGGCAGACACTTAACTGACTGAGCCTCCTAGGTGCCCCTCAGTGTGTAATACAAGGTGACCCCTGTGTGAAACTGGGCAGCATGGGAGAATTCTGGTTTTCTCAAATGGAAGTTGCAGTGGAGTATTGAAGCAAGAACACAGAGATTAAAAAGAAGAGCATAGGGGCTGGAATCAGCCTGCCTGGTTCCACACCCTGGCACTAACTACTAGCCGTTTTGTCCTCAATCTCTCTGTGACTCAATTTCCCATCTGTAAAGTGGGGTTAGTGTTTGTAGGGGAGCAAAAATTTTTCTTTTTCCTCTTAGGGGCCGTGAATTAAACTGACAAAAGACAGATTAACAGGAGAAAAGACTGATTGTGCATGCACACAGGAGCTTTACAGGAAAGAAGTAAAAACCCCAGCTTAGAAATGGTGAGGCTTGAGAGTTTTTATGCCATTTTATCCAAGGGCAATATATTGTGAGGAAGGACTGGACAAAGGAAAAGAGGTTTGGGCTTCTAGGGGCTGCAAATCATGGGAAAGTAAATAGCTGGTGGCTACTAATGACAGATAAGGGTTATTTAGTAAGATTTAAAAAAAATTTTTTTAAAGATTTTATTTATTTATTTGACACAGAAAAAGAGATCACAATTAGGCAGAAAGGCAGGCAGAGAGGGGGGGGGAAGCAGTTGCCCTGCCGAGCAGAGAGCCCCATCCGGGGCGAGATCCCAGGATCCTGAGACCATGACCCGAGCTGAAAGCAGAGGCTTTAACCCACTGAGCCACCCAGGCGCCCCTGTTTAGTAAGATTTGTTATGCAGACTCAAACTGGTGCCATCTCTAAGTCCTTCTCTTGCTGGCTTGGGAGACGGGTGGGGATACCTTCATAAAAAGCGTATGCCCTGCTTTTAGGCAGAAAGGGGGAGGGAAGAGGGGTCTTATGTCTGCTATTTAATTGCTTCCAGCTCAAATAATCTTTATGCTAAAGTGGCATATTTTGGGGTGGCACAGGCTGATCCTTTCTGTGTAAAGAGTAAGAAATTCCGAGGGTTGTTGCTGAGGATTAACTCTAGTAAGCATTTTGTAAACGCTACTTTTCCCTCTTGGTGAGAAGGGGAGCAGGTCTTAAACTACATGGCTCAGGAAGCACATGCATACTCTTTGGGGACCATCGGGGCATAAGAGTGCCTTCCCGAAGCAGCTCCCCACACAAAGCAAGGTGGGCAATCCTGTAGCCACGGGGAGCGAGGTCTGGCCTTACTGAAGACCAAAGACCTTTCCTTTACCCATTGGGCTTAGAGTGGGCTGGGGGCTGGAGGGCCTGGCCAGTGGTCAGGAGGGGTTGTGTTGGGCTGGGCAGACTAGGAATGAGGGCTAAGTCACCTCTCATGGCCATTCCTCCTGCTCTCAGTGCTGGCTCTTGAGCTGTATTCAAGTTAAGGGTCAAAGTCAGATGTAGGCAAAGCTGGTTTTCTTCCTAGTCCTCTACTTTGCTCGCCAGTCAGTGTTTTCTCTGCCCACCCCTGAATATATATTCCATGTGTCACTTGTCAGTATTATCATGGTAACCCAAGCCTCCCGGAACTCCCTTCCTGAGCCGAATCCAGTTAGAGTTCCTCCTCTAGGGGCTCAGCTCTAAATCCAGCTCATAGGGTAAACTAAGGCCTGCTGCTGAGGTGTTAATGAGGGTTAATGAGTTTGTCTCACCCAGGCCCAGCTTGACGCGATACAGTTAACTGCTACCAAATTATTTGATGGCGCAATTTGTCCCTTCTCCTCTTTCCTCCCTGTTCCCACTGGCCCGTTATAATTTGGAAAATGTCCAGCTTGAGTCATTTCTCTGGGTGAATAGTGTGTGGCTCGAAAGTTCTGGTCTTAAGTGGGGTTGTACTGGAATGACAAGGTGATCTGAGAAGCCCCTGGTTTCCGAGAGAAGCTACTCCCCAGTTTGGTTTGATGGGCATGGGACTCAGGGTGGGAAGAAGAGAACACAAGACGTGTCCTCTTTGTACTTAGAAAGGAGGTTCTTTCCCCCTGAATCTCATTCCTCTCAAAGGAATCCCCTCATCAGATCTAGAACATTGGCAAAGTACCTCACCCCAGGGCATCTGCTCCTCTGAAATGTTTGAAATAACTAAGAGTGTAGCTTGTCAACTGGCCTGCTACCATTGAAGTCTGTTTTCTACTTCTGTATCCTGGAAGCTCTTCCTTCAGTCATCCATGTCTGATGAAAAAGAGCCTCCGACCTGCTCTTTTTTTCCCCATTCCTGCCATCCACCTGGATGTGTCTTAAAACCAAGTTGGTGTAGTTACAATGCCGAATACGTCCTCTGTAAAGCCAAGAAAGTTCTTGGCTGGCTTTCTGAAACTCCAGGTTGGGGTCCGAATGCCTCAGGATGAAGCACATTGGTGAGGGCTACATGTTTGGCTCTTTCCCATTGGTCCTAACTTGGAAACGGGGCCAAAAACCAGGGAAACTGCCAGTGATTTAGTCAAGTCTGGGTCGTTTCGGGCCAATTATTACAGGAGTTACTGTTTGGCCTCTTGGATTATAGCTGGAGACGGCAATCTGACCCTTCCAAGTGTGACTTCCAGCCCGCAGGCTGGCTTTCTGGGCCGGCCTCCGCACATCTTGTGTTGATTTCCTGTTGTGGTCGCTGTGCATTATGGGTGAGAGGTCAGAGTTTACGCATGGTCCCGCCATTGTCCGGTGCCCATTCAGTCTCGGTGTGAATGAAGTTCTCTGATCGTTTTCTGAACACTCTGCATGTGCTTGGGGAAGTAGTTTCTTCAAGAGACCCCGTGGTGGCTGCTGTGCCGTGTTGCTGAGACCCCTCTTCCGGAGGTGGCGGGGGGAGGACTGACTCCAGTAGATTCCCCTTGGGTGTCGGGACATTTCTTTCTGGGAATTGCTGTCTCCTGAAGTGGCCGCCTCGCTCAAAATTATAGGCCTTTTCCCCATGGGCAGCCCATAGCCAGTGACTGGTCAGGGCACCGAGGCCTGGCTTCCCCCGCCCAACTTGTGACAACTCTGAAGGACCCTTCTATCTCCAGGGCTCCCATGACACTCTCCTGAGACATTGGCTGGGATGGCTTACCTTCTCCCTCCACCCAGATCTGCTTCCCTTTCTTCCCTGAGTGTGCCTCTCAGAGCTCTTCACGATAATCTTCCCATTTGAGAATCTCCATCTCAGTCTGCCTCCCAGGGGATATTACCTATAACAATCCCTCTTTAAATTCTCCTAATTTGAGAGTGCCATCTGTTTCCTGCTGGGACCATGACTGACACAGGATATTACATTTATTATTTATTCCGTTAAATGCAGGTTTATGATTCACAGCAGGACTCTGTTTGTTATTGTTACTGTCTTTTTTTCCCACGTAGATTCTAGTCTGTTAGATTTACACACACACACACACACTCTCTCTCTCTCTCTCTCCCTCCCCCCTTTTATAATGCCCAATGTATATATCTAGGATTAAGAACTTAACAGAAGTGAGGTACTACACAGAGAAGGGACAGAAGCAGCATGTCTTGCTTTGGACTTGCTTCAAGATTATCAGAGGTGGCTGGGCGCCCTGATTAGGGTATGGAAATGACAAAACAGCTCATTCGTTGCTGTGCTATAGACCTTTTGTACTATGCCTGACATAACTACTCTGCAAGAACAGGTACCCAGAATCCGTGCAGTTCCCATTATGGCAATTTTCACAGACATTGGCCTCTCTTGGTTCTCGAGCCAAGTTCAGCACCCCCGGGACAACATCATCACAGGGAAGAAGGCAGGCTCGGTACTCAAATGGCGAAGGAAAATATGGCCACATGCTCTGGAAAGTTCTTTTTCTGCAGTTTCTGTGAGAGGTAGACTTATAGTCCAGAGTTTTTTTTTTTTTTTTTTTTTAAGATTTTATTTATTTCTGTGAGAGAGAGAGAGAGAGAGACATCGAGCGCAGGAGCAGGGAGGAGAGGCAGAGGGAGAAGCAGGCTCCTTACTGAGCAGGGAGCCAGATTCGGAACTCGATCCCAGGACCCTAGGATCATGACCTGAGCCAAAGGCAGATGCTTAACTGACTGAGCCACCTAGGCGCCCCAGCCCAGAGCATGGGCCCCGGCAACCAGTCTGCCTCGGTTCAAATCTTATTTTTACCGTTTACCTGCTCTTATTGCCTTGGGCAAGTACTTAACCTCTCTGTGCCTGTTTTCTCATTGTCAAATGAAGAAGACAATGTTAATATCTGATCACAAGTAGTACTTGAGTGAGCAAGTTAATCTAGATGAAGAATTGAAGCTTGTGCCTGGCAGGTAGGAAGCAACATATGACTATTTACCATCTCCTCTTCCTTGTTTTCCACGTAGAATTTAAATATTCCTGTGTGCTTAGATCTGTTCATATTTTTCTGTTTATTTTTTTCTTTAAGGGAAAAAATCACAGAGGAAGAAAAACAGACTTTCCAACCGTGGTATCATGATTAGGCTTCACCTACATTTTCCTCTAGCACGTTTCTTTTAAATAATGAAAAATGTGTTACGGCAAAAAAATGAAATAAGAAAGTTTAAAGACAAGAAATATATACTTCATTTCCTCCCAGCCTATCAGACCAAGTTTTAATATTCATAACATATAAAGAGTACTATAAATCAATAAAAAAGACAAAGCACCCAATAGACATATGGGCAAAATATAGATATATATGTATATACATACATATATATAGGCAATTTACAGAAGAAATATGAATAACCCAATAAACATATGAAAAGATGAGTAACCTTACCAGTAATATGAAAGTGCAAATTAAAACTAAGATCTCTTGCCATCTATTATTTTAGCAATAATGGCAAATGAGTGGGGCGTCTGGGTGGCTCAGTGGGTTAAAGCCTCTGCCTTCGGCTCAGGTCATGATCCCAGGACCCTGGGATCGAGCCCCGCATCGGGCTCTCTGCTCGGCAGGGAGCCTGCTTCCCCCTCTCTCTCTGCCTGCCTCTCTGCCTACTTGTGATCTCTGTCAAATAAATAAATAAAATCTTTAATTAAAAAAAAAACTTGCGACTAGTAGATAAGTAAGTCCTGGAGATATAATGCACAGTATCGTGATTATAGAAAATAATAGTGGCTTTAACTCACTGAGCCAGCCAGGTGCCCCTAAATAAATCAAATCTTTAATAAAAAAATAATGGCAAATGAGCAAATAGAATTCCTTTATTCTTAACTATCACCATCCCCCCAACTGGGCTTTGCCCCACCCTACCACTAGTATTTCGGAAGCTATTCATCTATCCATGCTAGTGTTTGCTATTAAGTTGAAATTTTTTTTTTTTGGTTATGAATTAATGTTTTCCTATCAACATTTAAAATTTCAATATCTGTAACCTCCCTCCCACCCACCTTTCATTTTCTGCCTTTACTTTCTCCACATCTTTTTGCCAAATTAATTGTTGCCCTGGAAGATGGAGCAGTGTGATTCTCTCAGGTAATTTCTTGAACTGTGTCCATTCTGCTACTCAGCCCATCTATTTGTATTGCCATAAATCATGTTTTCAATTTCTGAGAATTGCTTTCATCTTTTCCATAGCACTCTGTTTTGCTTTTCTGGGTTTGTTTTTCTCTTGAATCTCATGAGCTGTGGCTGCGCCTAACCAGGACAGGAGCCTTCTTGAGAACACTCAAGTGGGAGAGATCACATCTTGTTTGTTGAATCAGCAAAGGCTTTATGTGGCCGTTTGTGACATTTACTTTCACGGATGGCTTAGATATACACTACCAAGAATGGGCAAAGTGTTCCTGGTTGAAGGAAGAAGACTAACAAAAGCCGACCAGTGAAATGTTTAAGAAGCATTACGATTTGGCACAATCCCAGCATAGAGGAACCAGTCGGAAAGCTGGAAAGGTGTTCAGGAGACCTCGTATGGAGGGCCTCGATTTCCAGGGCAGTGTAGTCTAGTCTGAAACTAGTCTGCCACTGAGGAGATAGTCAAACGGTTTGAATAAAAGTATGGCATAATGGAAGATGTTCAGAAGGAAGAATCTGGCGATAGTACGCAGAACGGATTGGAATGGTGACTAGTAGCAGGACAAGTGGAGGAGACTTCTGAATTAACTCAAAGTGTAATGAAGGTCGGAACATGTGGAAATGGGAATATTTCACACCCTAGGCAGGATTTGGGTATAGCTGTGTTTATTCCCCCTTAAAATCATAACTGAACAGTTTCTCCTTCAACCAATGACATTGACAACATATGCGAGATTAGTATTGCGTCCTTTGATAAGGTCTTTGGAGAACTCAATCTTTAGAAATGTGTTTCTAAAAATGAATTCCTAATTTTTCCTCTAGAGTCCTCAGCTAAATATTCTCTGTCTTACTTTTAGCATGTTTCAGAATAATTGTATTGATCTGGCTCCTTGAGTAGTTTTGGGGAAAATCTGCGCTCTGAAGCTTTCCTTTACTTCAGAGACCCAGGGGAATGGAGGCTCGCCCCTCCCAATAAAGCCAGTAAGCTCAAGAATGCCAAAGTGAGAATAGGATAAGAGAATTTAATTTGCTTGGTAATAGCACGTCTAACCAAATTTGTTTTCCCCCCTGGGACTGCATATCAGTACTGTAAGAGCTGGAAATGAAGATGGGAATAATACATACATTTTCCAAGTATAGTGGATTTCCCGGTATGCTGTCCAGATCTATCTTCTACTCCTTCCAGGACTTAAGTGCTGGTTTCCTCCGCTTCTGGGAGTGCTGTCAGCCCTCTCTGGGACTTGGCCTTGGTTGAAAACACCACCTTACTAGGGGGACCTGGTTGGCTCAGTCAGTAGAGCGTGTGACTCTTGACCTTGGGGTGGTGAGTTCAAGCCCTGCATTGGGCAAAGAGTTTACTTAAAATGTTTTGCTCAAGGTCCCTTTTTTGTGGGGATGGGTAGATTGCATCCAGTGGATGGTCTGTTTGGGGGTACATAGGGCCCAGTTCATCAGCCCAACTTGGCACAACTCTGAAAGACCATCCCAGCTTCAGGATTGGAATTGGCTCATGGAATTGGCTGAGACCTTTTGTAGAGTTTCCTCTTACTGGGTGTAACAAATTAACATAAACTTAAGGGTTTACAACAACATAGATTTGTTATCTTAGGGTTCTGGAGGTCAGAAGTCTGAAATGTCTTTCTCTAAGAATATGAATATTCACAAAAGTGTTTAAGGAATTATGGGAAACCAACAAAAAAACAAATAAAAAAAGAATTACGATGGGAAACATCAATCTTTTACAAAGCTCATTTCTTCTGCATTTTACATTCTCAATAACAAGATACAAAATGAGACATTTCATTTCCCAATATCTTGGTGTCTGTTTTCACTCCAGGGTTTTAGTGAAAACAGTAATTTACATGATAAGATAAAAGCAGTATATAAAAACTTAATAATATTGCAATTTTCCCAGTCCTTTCTATGTATATGGTATTAGACAAGGTGCCTCTAAGTAAAAGGATAACAGGAGTAACGAATTGCCATTCTATGGAATTGAGTACAGCCTTTAAAATAATTCTTTTAGGATTTATTAAGTGATCTCTGTACCCCGTATGGGGCTTGTACTCATGACCCCGAGACTAAGAGATGCCTGCTCTTTTGACAGAGCCAGCCGGACACCCCTAGTTAATGCCTTTTGTATATGCTTCCCAGAAAATGAGAAGGTGAATGACTGAAGTGATGGTATAGCAAATCCATGTGCAAATCACGTGCTTTGTGGGGCACCTGGCTGGCTTGGTTGGTAGAGTATATGAGTCTCAATCTCAGGGTTGTTGGTTCAAGCCCCACATTGGATGTAGAGATCACTTAAAAAAATCACATGCTTCTTGGCTTCTTCTTTTCAAGATATTTGAAGGAGGACCTAATGAAGTTATCGACTACTATGTCATTAAAAATGCTTTCTTTTTTTTTTTTAAGATCTTATTTATTTGAGAGAGGGAGCAAGCAAGTGAGCGCACGAGTAGGGGAGGGGCAGAGGAAAAGGGAGAAGCATACTCCTAGGCCAGCAAGAAGCTCAATGTGGGGCTCCATGCGGGGCTCGATCTCAGGACCCGGGACTCATGATCTGAACCAAAGGCAGATGCTAAACTGACTGAGCCACCCAGGTTCTCCTAAAAATGCTTTCTGATGATATAACCACTGTTTGACTTTTAGCAGGTAACTTGGATTGGAGTAACTTTGCTAGAATAAATTGATTTGTGTTCTTTTACTTAACTAGGTGAACAAAGTTTCTCGATTCTTACATCTATAAACAATACAAATTGACTGTAACTTTTAGGATCCCAGGTACATTATTTAGTTCATCTCATGAAAGGCTCATTTAGTGTACAGGTCTGGTGTACTCTCTGGAGATTGCGGTAAAGAGCCACCCTGTGCTATACATTTTTTTGTTTGTTTGCTTTTCTTTTCCTTACCGGTTAGACAAGAAGGCACGACTTGGGTTGTCTTTCTCCTACCTCTGGGGCACAGGGCTGGTGGGGACCTGTTCGCTAATTATCGAAAAGAAGTGGCAGAGAGTCCTTTTACAACATTCTTCAGACAAAACAGCATTAGCCCCATCACTTCAAAATTACTTGGCAAGAGGGGCACCTGGGTGGCTCAGTGCCTTAAAGCCTTTGCCTTGGCTCAGGTCATGATCTCAGGGTCCTGGGATCAAGCCCCGCATTGGGCTCTCTGCTTGGCGGGGAGCCTGCTTCCCCTTCTATTTCTGCCTTTTTGCCTACTTGTGATCTCTCTCCTCTCTGTCAAATAAATAAATAAAATCTTTAAAAAAATTACTTGGCAAGATGCTTTCAATACAAGGCCACAGTATTTGCTCTATCATTAGGGAATCCCTAAGACGCCAATAAAAATTTAGTAATGCATATATTTCCTTGATAGATTTTGAGTGTCTGATACTCACATCTTCAATTATACATTTTCTAGGAAAGCAGTCTTTAAACATACTCTCCGTAATAACTAGCCCTACATTAATAGATTCCATTTATCCAAATTGGGAGTTGGGATTTTCCAAGACTTTACTTATCCTTAACTTATCCTTTTTGTTATACTTCAGACAAATGAGACAAAAATGTAACCCTTGTAACCATTGCACTTGTTAATATCTTAACACTATTAAAACCAGGAAAAAAAAACCAGTGAGAAGTGCCTTGCTGTTAGAGTAAATTTTAATTTTTAAAAAAATTTTTTAAAAGATTATTTATTTATTTATTTGTCAGAGACAGAGAGAGAGATCACAAGTAGGCAGAGAGAGGCAGGGAGAGAGAGAGGAGGAAGCAGGCTCCCTCCACTGAGCAGAGAGCCCGATGTGGGGCTCCATCCCAGGACCCTGAGATCATGACCTGAGCCGAAGGCAGAGGCTTTAATCCACTCAGCCACCCAGGCGTCCCTGAGTAAATTTTAATTTTGAGAAAATCTTGCAGTCATTGCAAAGAAAATGTTAGAGTTAAGTTGATGGTGAGCTAGACTGTTTGATTTTAAGTGCCCCTGAGAGACTGAAGAAGAGAGAAGGGAAAAAAATAATCATGCCACATTTGACTCCGGAAAATAAGCAGCTTCATCATACATCAATGCCTAAAATATGAGTGAACATTAGAATTGCAGATGAGTTGGGGGAGGCAAGAACTCTGCCTTCTTTTGCATGATTTTGTTTTGCATTGGGCTAAGGGATTTTTTTTTTTTCCTATTACAAACTAAGAAAAAATTCCCAACTTCAAGCAATGGTATGGACAAGAATTACCCTCCTGCAAGTTGCGATAATGAAACCGATGCTTTGTTGAAGATCTGCTTCTTTTTAAATCACATAAGTGGAATCTAATGAAATTGATTGATTAGAAGACTAGA
The DNA here is from genome assembly GCA_028533885.1 of Nasua narica. Lineage (NCBI taxonomy): Eukaryota > Metazoa > Chordata > Mammalia > Carnivora > Procyonidae > Nasua > Nasua narica. The sequence continues at coordinate 33,424,760 of CM052801.1, read as the reverse complement.
TCGCATTCATGGCAAATGTATGCTGAGTTCCCAAAGCATGACGCTTTGTGCGTGAATATGCTCCGGTTCCAGAGTCCTTGGGTTTTACCTTCAGATGAAGAACCAGATCCTGCTGGATGAAATGGTCAGGTCTTGGGATGCCGATCTATGTGGTTTGATTAAGTGCCTCTTGGAGAATGTAACTCACTATTTCATGCTGCTTCCCAAGTGCTGATTCTTGCTTTTTCTTTTCTTTTTTAAAAATTTTATTTCATAGAATTGTTTATTCATTTGAGAATGAGCGAGCGAGAGCATGAGTGGGGAAGGGGCAGAGGGAGAGGGAGAGAGAGAACCCTCAAGCAGACTGTGCACAGTGCAAAGCCAGAGGTGAGGCTCGATCACAGGACCCCGAGATCGTGACCTGAACCCAGTTCAAGAGCCGGCTGCTTAAACAGCTGAGCCACCCCGGTGCCCCTAAACATTTTAAAGTAATCTCTACACCCAACATGGGGCTTGAACTCAGACCCGAGATCAAGAGTTGCATGCTCCCCTGACTGAGCCAGCCAGGCGCCCCTGATTCTTGCTTTTTAAACAGAAACTATGTGGGGATTTCTACGTTATTATTACTATGTTTCGGGATTTGTTTTCCTCTACCCTTGTTTTTAATGCCAGCATAATGTACCCCCTCCTCTGTCCAGACCGGAGACCGCAGTGGGAGTTAGGCGCAGTCAAATCTGAATGTAGAATCCAGCTCTAATAAGTGTGTGACCTCAGGCAAGTTACTTGGATTTAGGGCTTGGGTTTGGAGCTGTATTACCATTTACAAAAGATGTAACGTTCTTACTCACCCCTAATATATCAGCTCTGTAAGTACTAGAAGAGCTCTTGCCTTCTCTCTCTCTCTCTCTTTGTAACACAGTTGTGCATATACAAGGACTTAGGAAAGTGAGATATGTATGCCAATAATTAAACCCCCTTTACATGGATTAATAAAGCAGTCCAAGGTCAGTGTGGGAAACCTGGCTTCTGTCCCTGGACTCTGGGCACTCAACCTGAACTGCTTCATGGCAGGATGAACCCACATGCTGTAGAATCCAAGGTTATCTCTCTTGTAATTTTTACCTTAAGTGAATCTTGATGACAACGAGAGATGAAAAAGGATGGTACCTAATGGCGAGCTTAAGGCGAAATTCCACAAAAGTATAAATGTGCTGTGTGTGTATATGTGAATATCCCCTGGGCAGTGGGGAGAGAAGAAATGCGAGACCCAATTTTGCATTCAGAGGGGAACCACTAAGCTGTGAATAAGGACTTGGGCAAAACGCCCAGGCACTTGTCTCAGGGTGGTTGTAGCTCTTCTCTTGTGGGAAGACCCTGTGTTAACCTCGTTGGGGGAAGTTACCTTACCAGGGGACACCAAGCTTCATCAAAACCCATGGCCACCACCTTCCATTGGATCAGACCCATAACTGGAGTCCCGCCATAGTACGCTTAGTAAGGGACAAGTTCAGATGCAAGGTGGGGAGGAGACAGCTTGTAACTGGTAAAACGGCAAGCTTCCTGCTCACTTGTACCAGCGATCGTCTGGAAAGTCTATACGAGAATGAATTCTAAAGGTACTAGACCAGAGAAGATGAAAGGTAACATTGGCTGCATCTACCTATTAATAAATAGTCGTTGCTTCATCCGGAAACTCTATCGTCTGGACGATGCAGACAGATTTGGTACCGAAGTAGCTGGGATGGTTGACTAAGCCTCTAAGCTTGAGATGCCAGAAGCCTGAAGGAACTCAAGAACTCAGAAAAATTAGAACGTCGGAGTGATTTTACTGGGTGTGCCCATTCCCCTACTTGTCCCACTATATCCGCTGGCAAGATGACAATGACCTACTCCCTTCTCAAGACACGGAGAAATGCACGGCGGTGGGGACTTGAAGAGTCTGTTACAGCCGCCCTCTTTAGGTTTGCAGTGATGGTGGGAGAGGCTCCCGTCGGACCAGACTTCCTCATTCCACCGAGAAGGGTGGAATCTCAGAATGGTAAAGGCCGGGGGGACACATGTAACTACTAGAGACAAAGCGGGTCCAATTACTGTTACGGACAGCAGAGCCAGAGTGGCAATTAGGCCGTTTTGTTGTGTAGGGAGCTCTGGGGGGGGGCTCATGGATTTCCGCGTCCGTCAGTGAAAAAAGTTGTCAGTTCATTGTCACAGTTCAGCGTCCTCGGGACCAAATTCCGAGGCGAGATGTGCACTGTGAAATTTTACCCTGGACTGCTGTTGGGATTAACACCCAGGAGGAAGCGAAGGAAGCAGGATTAGGCGGAGGGAAAGGCTGCATTGTGACACGGTCACAAGAGAGGCCACAGCTAACCTTGCAGTGAGCTCCAAAGCACATTCTGTGGGCTTACAGAGGGTTCTGATATGGAGCAACGTTGCCTGGACCTTTGTGCGTCTGCAGTGGCCTGTCATTGGATAACAGGCTGCTCTTCAAAGGAGACATGATCTTTGGCAAGTTCTTTAGGCCCAGACAAGCCTTCAGAGAGGGACTCAGTTGAGAACTGTTGGCTGTCAACCCTCAATAACGAGGGGGAACAAGTGCTTTGGTCTTAAAAGGAGGGGGTGGGTTTTTGAGGGATGCCCTAGAGTACCCGTGACGCCTACTGAAGCAGTGTAGGATCTGTGTAATTCGGGGGTGGGATATCTAGGTCGAATAAAGAGAGATCTGACTTGAATTATCACAATGAGAATCATTGCCTCTGGGCCGGTCCTCGGACCTGTGCCAGGTCACAGAAGCAGAACCCCTTGAATTAACAGGTATTGGGCCCTCTGGAAGGAGGATCCCTGTGACATTGTCCCAAGCATATGCTACAAATTTGCCTCAAAACTTCCTTCCAGAGGATGGGGAACCATTTATCAGAGTGTTCACGGCCTGGGGAATGGGAAAGGGAGCCTGATTAGAGATTGCCAGGTAGAGGCTCACCTAATCCTGGAATTGTCGGATGTTGCTGTAGCTTACCCATCAGATGTTAGAAGTTAGGTGACGAAGTTAGGTGACGAATGGAGTTTTAGGCGGAGACCATGGTTATTTTCCAAGTTCTGGAATTATGGCTGGGATAGACATACTCGGCATCCGGCAGAATCCCTACTTTGACTCTTGTATTCATAGAGTTGACTACATTGTGGTAGGCAGGGCCAAATGAAAACCCCTGGGACTCCCCCTGCCCCCCACACCAGGAGAATAAACCCAAAGCAGTGTTTACTTTCCCAGGCAACTGTAAATACTGGTGTCACCATGAAAACTTTGAAAGATGGTGGGAAGGATGATTCCAGGCACATCCTTACTTAATTGGACTGTCTTAGGCCGAGGTCATCTGAGTCTTGGAGAAGGGTTGTAGAGAATCACACAGTTAATTGGGCGTTGACTCATTTCACTGATGGCCCCGTATGCGATCTCTTCCCTGGACTAGTCAACATAGTGCTTGGAATCTCTGGGGAATAAACCCCACCTTCCCCTCTTTACTCCTCACGCCGTCCAACACTTCAGTAGCTCAATTCCGTGTATGCAATTTCTCTTCCTGAAACACCGTAACGTTGCAGGTTGAATTCCCTGGGAATCAAGACAAAAGGCAGATGAGCACCCAGGGTATTTATTTTACGCGGGGAGAGGATGGAAGGAGGCTTGGGCAGAGGGAGAAGCTGGGTTGCAACGCAGTCTCGGCTGACTTCCCAGTCAACCCCACGTGCGGCTCCGAAGCTGGGGGTGGTACTTTAGAGTTGTCCCGAGATGTGGTGTGAGTGTACAAGGACATAGTATACTCCTATGTTGAGCTGGTTAGGTAGCGGGAGGATCTTGGATAGAGGATTCTTTCTAGCTGAAGCAATCCGCAGAGGGGATCTGAAAGCAGAGGGCTGGTAGTCTCAGTAGCTAGAGACGTCCTTTGGTTCTCAGGTGGGATGTGGATTTTACCCGGATCACGATCAGTACTAGAAGTGAGCAGTGGAAGGAAGGAGGGTGTTAGGGTGAAGGAGACAGCACAGATGATGATGGGATGCTCCGTCGTATGGTGAGCTCCTCTTGGGTGACTGGAAGAGACTTGGCCACCTTCCGCACTGGCCAGTCCCATGGCGGAAAGAGCATTTCTCCACTCCAATGGTCTGGTCTCTATTTCTCTTCTGTGCAAGCTCATATTCCACTTAGCCAGAGAATAAAAAGAGCAGCGTTTATGCCCACACTTGTTACACATTTACTGTAAGCTATATGATTGCAATAAGTGTTCTCTCCGTTATGGAAACTATTTCAGAGGAAAGCTTCCAAAACAGCTCGTTTATGGCTACAGTGAACGTCTCCTTTGCAATTGCACTTGTCAAAACAGCCTGTCCCGCATCCTCTCTCCCCGACCCTCGCTCCTCAGCTTTGCAGGGGAAGGAATGAGAGCTAATGAGAGAGAGCGCGAGCAGAGAAAGGGAGTTCAGAAAAACCACTGAAGAGATGCCTGGAAGACTTCTTGAAAGCAAGCTTGACCATTTTGCACCCTTTCTTAAAAATGCATGGAGATGATCCAATTAGTTGGAGAGCTGAATTTTTCTCCCCCTTGCATGTGTAAGAAGATGAATAGTGAGAAAACACTGGCTAGTGTCTTTGCAGCTGAATATCAAGCACATTCCTCGGAAAGAAGGAGATAATATGGATGATGGGAGGTAAGGGCGTGAGGAATTTATCAGGAATGTTGCGACAGATTTCAATGATGCAGTGAGGGAAATTTACAAACAAGCGACTGGTAGAAAGAAAAACTCAGAGTGAAGAATGATATCACTTTTGCTGGTCCCTGAGCTGACGGGAATGGAGGAAGAAAAATAGCACATGTGTGGAGTCTGTGTGAGACACACTTCCTCAGAATAGGAGTGCCAGGTAAAGCCGGCTGTCCTTGGGACATCATTCCAGGGGCTCTTGTAGGAAAGTCTTTCCCACTCTCTCTCCGTGTCGCCCCACCAGGTACCTTTGAAATTTGCTCTTAGAAATGACTTTGTTGTGCATGGTTTTCCTTGTAATTGTATTTTGAAGCCTACGGCATCTACCATGACCCTGCGTGTTTGGCTGTATTCTGTTAATACTTTCTGATTATTTTGAACATGTGAATCCTCTCGCGAGTGGAAACGTGACAACTCATGTTTCCTGGCCAGTACCTACATGCGATATATTCCTTCCTTAGCTATTTTTTTTTAAAGATTTTATTTATTTATTTGACAGAGAGGAGAGAGATCACAAGTAGGCAGAGAGGCAGGCAGAGAGAGAGAGAGGGGGAAGCAGGCTCCCTGCTGAAGAGAGAGCCCGATGCAGGGCTCGATCCCACAACCCAGAGATCATGATCCGAGCCTAAGGCAGAGGCTTTAACCCACGGAGCCACCATGCGCCCCCTTCCTTAGCTATTTGAGAGCATGGGGCATACATCCGAGACGATGGACATTTGGAGGAAGGGTGCTGAAAAAAGAGAGGAAAAGCCCATCAGTGGTCCCAAAAGATCCACATTTCCTATTTTGTAGTGCAGCTTCAGGCCATGGGAAGATGGCGTGGCGGAGTCTGCATCCTGAGTTCAAATCCCACCCTGAACTTGTACAGTTAATTGTGGCAGTATTGATAACTGTAAAGAACAAGTTAAAAGTTACAATATTTATAACCATTTACTTCTAAGTTGTACGTTAGAAGATGTTTCAAGTAGAAAATAACTTTCCCTCAGTTGTGCCACACTCATGGGGCAATGGCTTTCATTGTTCTGTGCCCCTTCCAATATTTATTCTCATATATATTTTAAAGATTTTATTTATTTATTTGACAGAGAGAGAGAGAGAGAGATCGCAAGTAGGTAGAGAGGCAGGCAGAGAGAGAGGAGGGGAAGCAGGCTCCCCGCTGAGCAGAAAGCCTGATGCGGGGCTCGATCCCAGGACCCTGAGATCATGACCTGGGCCGAAGGCAGAGGCTTAACCCATTGAGCCACCCAGGCACCCCATGTTCTCATATATATTTTAAATAATTTTATAGTTACAGATTATGTGAAAAAATCAGAATATAAAATAAAGATACTTTTTACATGTTGTTACGTAGTCTTGATAATTACAATTTTTCATGGACTTCTGTGACAAGTTTTACTTAGTCGTATTTCTTATTTTTTTAAGATTTTATTTATTTATTAATATATATAGAGAGAGCATAAGCAGGGGAAGGAGCAGAGGGAGAGGGACAAGCAGACTCCCTGCTGATAGTGGAGCCCAACACAGGGCTTGATCCCATGACCCTGAGATCAAGACCTGAGCTGAAATCAAGAGTCAGATTCTGAACTGACTGAGCCACCTAGGCGCCCCTACTCAATGATATTTCTATACGACAGTTGTGCTGGTTTGTAATTTTTGCACTACAGAGTAGTCTCAAATTTGAGAAGGACTGCTACTATTCAGAGGGTTACGAATGTTTAGACAGCTTCTGAGATATTGCTAGATTGTTTTCCAAAATGTTTATGGCGTTTTAAAATGCACTAAACATTTCCACCTCACTTGCCAGCCTTGGGTGTCAACATTTTAAGTGGTTCTATTATTTTCATGGTGTAAAGTGTGACTTTACTGTTTACCGTGTATTTCTTGGAGGATTGGCAAGGTTGAATGGGTTCCCCTCCACCAAGTTTGAACTTTTCTCAAAATAAAAAGTGAAAACAATATGTGCAAAAAATTAATGATTCGTTCCAGGGAGAGTACCAAGATTTCTGTATACCTTTATCCTTATGTCCCAGCTGGAAACCTCTTACCACTTTTTTATCATATTCTTTCTTTCTCTTCCTTTCTTTCTTCCTTCCTTCCTTCCTTCCTTCCTTTTTCTTTCTTCCTTTTTCTTTCTTTCTTTCTTTCTTTCTTTCTTTCTTTCTTTCTTTCTTTCTTTCTTTCTTTCTTTCTTTCTTTCTTTCTTTCTCCTTCCTTCCTTCCTTCCTTCCTTCCTTCCTTCCTTCCTTCCTTCCTTCCTTCTTTCTTTCTTTCTTTCTTTTTTCTTTCTTTCTTTTTTCTTTCTTTTTCTTTCTTTTTTTTAGAATTTATTTATTTATTTGAGAGAGAGAGACAGAGTACTAGCGGGAGAGGGGGAGGGCAGAGGGAGAGGGAGAAGCAGGCTCCCCACTGAGCAGGGAGCCCCATGCAGGGCTCCATCCCAGGACCCTGGGATCATGACCTGAGCAGATGCTTAACCAACTTGGCCACCCAGGCACCCCTCTCTGACTCTATATCTAAGTGTAATTTTTCCTGAACCATTTGACAGCATGCTGAATACATTGTACTCCTTTCCCCATTAACAATATTGTATTATATTTCCCGATTTTGATAATTACACCATCGTTCTGCAAAAAAGTTCTTATTCCTAGGAAGTACATTTAAGTTTTATCTAATCTCCGATTCATATTCCAGTTTTTCAAATTATTTCGGTAATAACTTGGAGAATAAAATTTCTTTCCTGCCCGGGAACCCATCCGTGGTTTTCAGTGCCCTTAGCTGTTGTGTCTCTCTTGGAACATTTCTCAGCATTACTTGTCTTTTATGACCCTGACATCTTCAGAGTACGGGGCAATTATTCTTCAGAATATGTAGCAGTGACCAGGTAAACGTTTAACAGATTTCTGTCCGGAAAAGTCGAGCTGTGTAGCATTTGCCAATTTCCATGGTGTCAATACTCCCACCATGGCTTACGTCAAGCTACCAACGTGATATGGCTGAATGTACCATTGCAAAGAACTGTGCACGGTCAGCTCTCATGAGTTGTATGCATGAGCCTACGCCAGCACATCCCTGAATGTCCCTCACCTTGGGTTTGGTACTTGTTTCCTCACGAATAGAGCAGGTTATGCATTTCTGTCAGGAATGCCAAGGAAGGGAAAACTACATTCTTCTCAGGACGTCATGTCAGGAGGCTCATAATGTAGATACATCCTACTTGTACTGATCTTAGAGTAAGAAAAAAATTTTGTGTGCACCTGTGTTTATCTATGTATATATATATAATGTAATTATAGGTAAATTATGTAAATATGTATATAATTACACATATACACATATGTGGCCATATGTGTATATATATACACACACATAATGTAATTTCATTTCCTCCTCAATATATGAAATAAATGGAAGTGAGGATAAAGGGATGTTCTGGTTGAAGCAGAGGAAGTCTATTTCCCAGAGTCCCATTGTCTCCATGTTGTGGCCCTGAGAGCGCTCTGAGTTGAACAGTTTCAGAATCACTATCTTAAATGGAGGATGAGGTTTTAATTTCAAAGGGTGTGGCATTCTAATTACTCCTGAAGGTTGTGCGGTGTTAGTAGGAAGGCTTGGTTCACTAATATGCCTGTTCAGTGTGCCGACCTAAATGTACCAGCAGGACACATTTCCATCTTTATTTATTTAATATATGTATTTATATATATATTAATATATATTTAAATATATGTAAGTTTATAAATATATGAAAAAATATATATATTTAGTATATATAAATATATGTGTTTATTTAATATACACCTATAAAATAAGCTCTACCCCCAATGTGGGCTCAAACTCATGACCCCAAGATCAAGAAATGTATTCTCTACCGACTGGGAGCCCAATGCAAGGCTTGAACTCCCAACTTTGAGATCAAGACCTGAGATGAGATCAAGAGTCGGACCCTCAACTGAATGAGCCACTCAGGCACCCCAAATATATATTTAATTAAAGAGATTTGCATATCAGTTTAGTTTCTCCTGATTCAATTATCTCATTCTTATTTCGTCCATAGTGATAGACTTAGTTTAGCTCTGTGACAATAAATGTCACATAATTTGTTGGCATCTGTCACCTGTGAAAGGAGGATGTTATACTCCTCAATCCCTGGGTCTATATGGGAAGGGACATTAAAATTCCAGATCAGACCTTTCCCAAGGAGAGAGAGACTAGCCTACGTTGCCAAAAAATAACTGTGGGACTGTCACCCCATACTCTCTTGGCCTCTTCTTCCTCAAGTTGGAAATCTTTTTTGGATGAATCTTTATTTAGTACCAGGTTTACTTATTTACTTATTTAAAGATTTTATTTATTTATTTGACAGAGACTGAGAACAGCAGAGGGAGAAGCAGATTCCCTGCTGAGCAGGGAGCCTGATGTGGGACTCAGTCCCAGGATCCTGGGATCATGATCTGAGCCAAAGACAGATGCTTAGCCAACTGAGCCCCCCAGGCGCCTACACCAGGTATGTTTATAAACATGGTCTTATTTTTATTTTTTGAAGTAAGCTCTACACCCGTCATGGGGCTTAAACTCACAACCCCCAGATCAAGAGTCACATGCTTTACTGAGTAAGCCAGTCAGGTGCCCCCTCAAGTAGGAAAGCTTGATCTAGGTGGGCTTGGACCAAGTGTCGGCACTTCTTCAGCACTTACCTGTGGAAATCTGTCTTTCCCCCGATCCACATGTGGAACCCTCTTGAGGTATCCAAGATTCCTCCTGTGTTTTCAAGACTTTTAATGAAAAAACAGCAAATGGGCAAAAAGTAATGATTGTATGAAATATCCCATTTTGGGGGTAGGTCAGTTTTATGGATGCTAAAATATTAGGTGAAATACAGTGATTAAATCTTTAAAAAATTATACTACATTTTGCTCTCATAATAAGCCCATATTTATCCTTCAGTGGACTGATAGAATTTCGATATTAGAAATCTCATAAAGTGGATTTTCCTTTCAGGTTATAGATTATTTATATTGTTTAGAAACAAATGCTGAGATGTTAATGATAAACCTGAACAAACAACATGCCTTTCTAATATTATGGGCATTCTTCGAGGAGGCCAGAAGTGACGTCGATGTTGGTGTTGGGCTGTCTAGCCTTTCGGAGGTTGAGATAGAAATACAATATGAGATTTAGGCTCAGTACCAAGGTGAAAGCCAACTTTCAACTGTCCCTAGCAGTCTGCCACTGCTCCAGCTTTTCAGAAAGGTTTTTGAAATTATTTTTGAAATGTGCTTTGGCAGAGAAGGCCGCCAAGGCCCTTGGCAGAACCAAAGCCCCTCTGATACCCAGTCACAGTGCTGGTGTGCTAGGCTTCGTCTCCCCTTGTTGCTATTGACACAAATCCATCTCCCCTTCTCTGCTGGAAGAACATGAGTGTTTCCCAATGCCGCCTCTTTGCTCTGTATTTTAGGTGTGTTCATCACATATTCACTTTTTTTTTTTAAGTAGTCTCTACACCCAATGTGGGACTTGAACTTAAAATCCTGAGATCAGGAGTCACACACTCCACTGACTGAGCCAGCCAGGTGCCCCCCACACATTCTCTTTTTATTTTTACTTATTTATTTTAAAAGATTTATTTATTTTTTGGGGGGGAGGGTTGGGTGGGGGCGGAAGGAGAGAGAAAGAGAAGCAGACTCTGACATGGGGCTCGATCTCATGATCCTGAGATCATGACCTGAGCCGAAATCAAGAGTCAGATGCCTAACGGACTGAGCCACCCAGGTATGCCCACACATTCACTTTTTAAATGGAGTCCAAACGGTAAAGAAGCTATTTTTAGAACCAAGGAAGGCATTAGATAAGTTTGACAACTCTTCTGGGTCCCATTTTGGAGGACTGGGTAGCTTGAGGTACAAATAGAAGCCGTGGAAATCCTGGCTATTATGCTTGTCACAGTTTTTCAAAGTACTTTGGGGCCAGGGGCGCCTGGGTGGCTCAGTGGGTTAAAGCCTTTGCCTTCCGCTCAGGTCATGATCTCAGGGACCTGAGATCGAGCCCCGCATTGGGCCCCGCATTGGGCTGTCTGCTCAGTGGGGAGCCTGCTTCCCCCTCTCTCTCTGCCTGCCTCTCTGCCTACTTGTGATCTCTCTCTGTCAAATAAATAAATAAAATCTTAAAAAACAAGTACCTTGGGGGCCATAAAACAAAAGTGAAAACCAAGATGAAGAGCTACAGCAATTCTATACTCTCCGTGAAGGCAGAGGCCTTGTTTTTGGTTTCTTTTATGATTTAGCGCTGGACACGCTAGTATGTAGGTAATTACATGCAGAGTTAAGCTAGACTCCAGCAGTCCAGTCCCTTGGGTGTAGCCAAAGATCTATTCTGGTCTACATAGAACTAGGGAAAAGAAGCCCCATGCTTTTCATGTTTTCGCACTTCCATGTTCTCTTACTGTGATGTTTTGGTGACTCATCATTAATTCTCCCAACAAATATGTATTGTCTTCTCTGCGGCACTGGCCATAATGATGAACAAGGTAAATATTATCCTTGCTTCAAGATCTAGTTATAGTTCAAGTCCTGGTCAACCTAACTTTGCTTTTTGGCCTAGATCGCACAGCCTCTGCTATGTGCAGAGGGCAAATCCCGATGCTCTGTTAGATTTTCCAGGAAATGGTATTGCTCACGTGCTTGCAAATCCTCTTAATGTTTTTTCAAAGAATCCGAGTTCCTTGAGATATATAACCCAAGATTAAGGTTCTCTTCACTTAAAATACATCTAAGTAAGATTATGAAATAATCAGATTAATTTCAGTCTATACAAAACCAAGGATTCTGGGGTAATTATTTCTCAGGGTCCCCCCACTTCTTTCCCCCGGCACCATACATTCATTACAAAACCAGGAAGAACAAAATGTCACCAATAGTTCCAGGCAAAGAACAAACAGTTATTATAGATTTTTGCATCTTTCCCGGGTCTGTAAGTCTGTGGTCTTTTTCAGACTCGTATGTTATAGGCAGATTAATCATGCACACAAAAGGCTATGATTGCAAAAATATATCACTGGATTGTCTTTGCCGTAGCCATCAGAAACACCTACAGAAGTATTCTGTAGATAATGTAATCCTCTTTCATATGAATATTTGTCTCCTTTGTTCCTTAGATGATTTCTAATGAAAATCCATTTTCAATGAATTATAATTTTTTGAGGCCAAGATGCACATTAGAGGGACTATTTTTAAAAAGAGCTAATTTGAATTAGTCAGGGCCCCAACAAGAAACAGATGATGCTCTTGAATTAGGATGATTTAAGGAGGGATTACTAAGGGCACTATTTATAAAGATGTGGGTATGATGTAGGGGAACCATAAAAGATACTTCAGGAACCAAAGACTTTCGCGCTGATACCTGTAAAGATGTTACTACTGCTTGGCGTGAAGGGAGATGAGAAAATATTTACTGGGTCCCACAAGATGAGAGTTTTGTAGAGATGATTGATTTTGGTGGAGGAAGCCATCCAGCCTGAGGCAATTTGGCAGGGAGAAAGATATGGAAATATATACCCTGGCCTCATTTAATTTTCTCTCTGATCTTCTGGCAAGGGTCTTCATGAGCCAAACCCACTGGACAGGAAAGGACAAGGAAGACATTGATAGAGTTCATACAGATCAGGCTCTTAAAGTGGAGAGTGGGATGGAGAACAGATTTGGAGGGACAGGTGGAAGATATCCGGGTGCACCTTCCCTATTGCTTAGAAACCCCTTCAATGTAGGATGTAGCACAAGGAGAGTACAGAGGCATCTATTTTCATGAGCCATACCTCCAACTTTGTAGATTTAGGTATGCCTTGACCAAGCCGCCTATTTAGCACCAGGCTCTAGTTGGCGTGAATAAAATAGGCAAAAATTCCTATGCGTATTGAGCCTACATCCTATTGGTGGCCATTTCTATTAGGAATTGTGTAGTTGCAAGAGAAAGTCACTCAAGTCAGAAATTTAAAAACGATTGCTGACAAGAAATCCCTCTCAATTATAAATCTCTCAGGCAACTACTCTTTGAGTTCTCTATTATATCTCCCTTCTTTCACTTGTGTCTCTCGGTATTTCTGTCTCTCTTCCCATACCTCTTGTCCACCAGGAAAAAAACCCCAAAACTCTTCTCTATTCTGTATCAGGAAGGCTTTGTTTTAAGGCTCTTACTTTCTACTTACCTGTATTTTCGATTTGCATGTACCTTGGTATCTACTGTTTCCTATGATTTTTAAAAAAGATTTATTTATTTATTATTTGAGTGATAGAGAGAGAGAGAGAGAGCGAATCTCAAGCAGACTCCCCACTCAGCGTGGAGCCTGATGGGGGCCTCCATCCCGTGACCCATACTTCATGACCTGAACCAAAATCCAGAGTTGGATGCTTGACTGACTGAGCCCTACCCAGGCTCCCCTCTGATAATTTATATGAAAGTACTCTCTCAAGAGGTGGTCATCTTCTTCTGGTCTACTTTACCCTCACCCTAAAAATGGTTGTTCATGTGACAGATGATCTTCTGTGCCCTATGTATTCACCCATTTGTTCATTCTCTAAAAATTCATTAGCATATTAAGTACCTTTTTACATCAGTGGTCGAAGAAAAGGTCCCCCTGCAATGGTGCACATTCCGTTCACTCAGATGGGTATTGGGACTGAGAGTAGTCGGGGCATGCGATGAACTGTAGGCTCCTGGAAGAAGTAACTAGCAGGTGAAACAGACTGAAGCTAGAGTTCAGAGTCCTATCTCATCTCCTTTTGAAGCACAGCGCCCAAGAAGTGGGAGCACAGACCAGCCAGTCTGCAGAGTGGTTGAAAAATGGCGGGGGGACTGTTAATGTGGAATAAGAATCTAGGTCCTACAAGGGCAGAAACTGTATCTCAGATTGTTCTGCACTCAGCGAACCCTTACTGAGTGGCGACTCTTATAGAGCAGAAGAGCGCTGCTTCCTGCCCTCAAGTGGTTTTACTCATTTACAAAGGTAGACTAGGCAGTTATGATGGTTTCAGTACCCTCCTCCCCATTTTGGGGTTTCCCACTTCATCTCTTCCATTTGTTCTGCATTTCCTTTCCTTTCCTTTTTTTTTTTTTTAATTTCGTTTATTTATTTGAGAGAGAGAGAGTGCATGAGCAAGGGGGAGGGAGAAGCAGACTCCCCTCGGTCCCAGGACCCTAGGATCACAACCTGAGCTGAAGGCCAACGCCTAACCGAATGAGGCACCCAGGCGCCCTTCCCTGCATTTTTTAAACATTTACATAGACTGAACACTTCCATTCTATTTTGAAATAACAGGTTAATGTGCTGTCTTTTCCAAGCATTGCTCTATTATTTATTTTACAAGGTATAACTGATCACATATATATATATGTATATGTAGCTCTATATTTGCGTGTGTGGACACATGTTTTGATAGAGACTGAGAAAGTACAGGGGCACTGTGTGCCTTCACTGATCCACTCTGCTCTTTGGTTTTGGGTGTGTGTGTGGTGCTTCAGTTGTACTCTCTTCCTTCATCGTTTCTCTCTCTTACGGTTTTGAGTACCAGCCCTGGTTTAAACTTGCTCCTTGAGTTGCCATTTGAAAAGAGAATTCCCTCCATCTGATATGCTTTGGCATCCGGTGTGTTGTCTCAGATTTTCAGAGGAATGTGTGGGTGAAAGCATGCCCTTTGGATTGACTTTCCCTGGGGTCCATGGGTACAAGTACCCCGACACTTCACTCTAGCCAAGGTTTCATACATTTGCGGTGTGTGCAGAACTTCCTGTGGACATTGTTAGAAAGGCAGAAGTGTAGATGACATCTCTTCAGACGGTGGTCCAACGGAGCATGGATTTATTCGTTTCCTAAGACTGCCTTAACAAAGTATTGCAAACTGGGTGGCTTAAACAACAGAAATTTCTTGTCTCACTGTTCTAGGGGCTAGAAATCTGAGGTCAATGTGTCAGCAGGGCCGTGCTCCCCCTGAGGGCACTGGCAAAGGATCTCTTCCGGACTTCTCTCCTAATCTCCGGTACTTCCTTGGATTGTAGCAGGATAACTACAGTCTGTGCATGGTCTTCTCCCTGGGCGAGTGTCTGTGTCCAAGTTCCACTCCCACCTTTTTTTTTTTTTTAAAGATTTATTTGTTTATTTACTTATTTGACACAGACATAACAGAGAAAGAGAGCACAAGCAGGGGAAGCCGCAGGGGCAGAGGGAGAAGCAGGCTCCCCGCTGAGCAGGGAGCCCAATGCTGGGCTCGATCCCAGGACCCTGAGACCATGACCTGAGCCAAAGGCAGACATTTAACCAACTGAGCCACCCAGGCGTCCTGTAAGTTTCTTCTTTTTCTGTGTATACCAATCAAATTGGATTTGGGGCCTGCTATACTCTAACTGAAGAATTATGTAACTAAACACTTATGAGATGATCCTAGTTCCGAGTAAGGTCACATTCTGAGGTATACCGGGAGTTAGAACTTCAACATTTGAATATTAAGGGAGACAGAATTCAACCCATAATAGTGGATGGGTTACTAGGAAGCAACATTTTAAAAAAAGGATTTATTTATTTATTTGAGAGAGAGAGAGAGTGCGCGCAAGCAAGCATGAGCAGAAGGGGGCAGAGAGATGGGGAGAGAGTGCCAAGCGGACTCTACACTGATCGCTGAGTCCAGCGTGGGGCTGATCCCATGACCCCGAGATCATGACCGGACCTGAAACCAAGAGTCGATGCTCATCGGACTGTACCACCCAGGCGCCCCTAGGATGTGGCATTTTTACATATTGTATTGGCAACGCCTTGTGCTGCTGCTTATTAATTTTGGCTCCATCTTGGACCCCAGTGTCCTGATGCCAGCCAGTTCTAAGGAGATTTTGGTCCATTTCATACCAGGGCAACTGGATACACTGCCCCCCTCCCCCGCAGACAGTAGCTCTTCTTGCTCAGTTTTCTCCAATACGATCTCATGGAACGCCTGTCGCAGCTCACTTGGTAGTGACATGTGAATGACTCAGAAGTATGGGGGAATTAATACCCCATGGGCCACACTTGACCCATGGGAGATGAAATGCAATGAATAAAAGCTTCCTTCTCTCATCCTTAGGTGAAAAGTCTGAAACCCTTTGCACTATGGTCTTTAGGGATCTTGCCAAAATCAACCACCAGTCACCAGTGACCGTGGCCAACTTGCTGGTTGCGTTCTTGTGTCCTTCCCTTTCATTACTTCAGTTCCTTGCCCCTGTTCCCTGTCTTCACTCCCCAGATAAACTACTTGTATCAAAACCTTTGTCTTAGGTCAGGCGTCCCATAAGCAGAGCTTAAGATCCAAGCTTCCTGGATATTCCTGTTGTAAGTGATCTATGAGCCAATCTTGGAGAAATTCTCCAAAATTCTGTGCAAAAAAAAAAAAAAAAAAAGTGGGTTGAAATCAGACGATGTATTTGTTTGGTAGGGCATTCCCCACACCACCCTCTTACTTTTCATCCTAGAAAAATACAAGAGATCCTGAAGTTAGGGGCTATATGAGCGAAGGTCCAAAACCACAGTAAATGTCAGAATGAGAAACAAACCACCCTCTGTAGCCGAAGTCAGCCAGTGCCCAGATACTCTGGCTAGTACTGTCTGAACTCAGAAGATATCTGGGTGATGGTTCAATGTGACTCAATTCTCAAAGCCTCATTAACTCAGTGCACTGAGAAAATTTAGTTTGGGGCCCTGTATATCTGTGGGTCATACGTTGCCACCCCTTCATTAAGCAGGGTCCTTTGGCGCTCTGGAGGTGGTCAAAAGGCGGTAAGGCCAGCAGGCTAATAGCCTGCAGGATGTTAGGATGTGCTAGTTCCCTGCTATGTCCCATATAAACAAGAACTTGTGCCACCGAGGGCTCTGTCCCATTCTTAAAGCTTCATTTGAATAAACCGCCAGTTTACAGTAGCCTCTAATTTGGCAGAACAGATGTTCTAACCTGGATGTTCTATGTGTGCTACTTGGCTGAGAGGAGGTTAGGTTCTGAGACTGACTTTTGGCAAATTAAAACCAAACAGTTACTTGACCAGAATGGCCAGCTCGGCAGGAAAGATGACAGCTCTGCACTCTGAACGTCAGGATTTAAAATCTTGCCAGAGTTTGTCAGCCCGAGTGCCCAGACACAGCTGGGGAAGAAATATTCCTGGGGGAGAAGAGCAATAATAAACTAAGGAAGAAAAATGTAAAAATTAATTTGTGTGTGTGTGTGTATTTGCGCGCATGTGCGCGTGCACGGGCATCTCTGGGTATAAAATGATAGCGTTATCTTAGCCAAGGAGTGTATTATCTTAGTCTTGAGTGTTGAGAAGAATGGTTTGTCCATGGATGATTCAACGTGGAGGAAGAGAACGAATAAGAGAACATGGCAAGGACACACCAGCCAGGCTGTGCCCACACCAAGATCCTAAATCTACTGGTAATGAGGCCAGCCATTGAGTGGATTTCATACTACCCAAGTTGCGCTTGAATGGATTTGAACTTGGGGAGATTTGGGCATATCCCACATCTCCCTCATTTACCATGTGAGTGCCAGCCAGTTCCTTCACCTCTCTACTAATACCGCCTTGCAGGGCTGTGAGGATTAAATGAGAGAATGTAGAAAAGGCACCCAGCTTAATTATTAGTACATAGTAGCCATTTAGTTAGTAAATGGTGTAAATTATCGCAATGGATATAAGAAGACTGTTTTAGTGGGCTGTAATTTCGTGTACGCGGGTTATGTTTTGGGATTTTGTGTACACAGTCTTAGTTCTTGTCGTGTTTAAAGAACCTTCCAGCCATGACCGTGTGTGTCTTTGTCCACAAGGGCAAGATCGAGGAAAAGCTGGTGTGTGTTTGAGATGGTTGGGTATATGCATGTGTGGGTCTACTTGTCCTGTCACATATACATGTACTAACATTTCTGATTTTCAACAATCCGCTTACATCTGTTTCTCTTTGTCCTGTTCTTTTTTCATGATTGCTGTATGTCTTCTTAGCTCAGTTGAGGTGTCGATAGAGGATTGTTCAGGGAGAAGAAATGTCAGACAGAACATCTGTTTCCTCTCGTTGCTTTTTTCCTGCATATCTGGTGATCCTCGGCTGTCCGTTTCCATTTATAAGAGGGACACTAAAAAGCCGATTGAAAGCTTGTAGCACCAGTGGGAGTTGTCAACTGTGAATATCCCTGTAATTATCTGGCTGGGCCGTTTTTTGGGGGCAACTTTGATTAGGTTTACCTCTTTCACTGGTTGTATTCCTGAGCAAAGGCTTTTTCAGTGGAGGGTAAAGGCATAATGACCAGTATTTCTGGGAGCAGAGTAGGGCAGAGGTCTGGGGAGAGCTCGCCATCCAATATTGATATCCTCAGTCTGTTTGTATCTTGACTGAGCTGGAAGATACCAGACACAAAGACTCTACTTTTGCCCTTTCTAGAGAATAAATCTTCAATAATGTTCTGGGGTGAGTGGAAGAAGTTTCAAGGAGTGAAGGAAAGGATCTGGGGACCTAATTGCTGCCTAAATAGATTTTAGCTCATCTTCGTTATTTCGAATTTTTCTCTTTCCTGGCTCTCCTCTCTTCTAGAGGTACCTAATGCTGCCTTTGAGGATTTTCCCTTGTGAATTGATGTACTTTGAGTTGTTTCCTTGCTTCTGGCTCAAGACCAAGTGTTCATGTCTCCTAAAAATCCTTTACCCTTGCTTGCCCATCACCTTTCCGGTTTCCAAAATGTTGTTACTCTAGTGTGCTCTCCTGTTTACCAGATCTTTGTGTGTGTTTTTTTTTAATATTAATCCTCATTTAAAAAAATTTTTTTAGGGGCGCCTGGGTGGCTCAGTTGGTTGAGCGGCTGCCTGTGGCTCGGGTCGTGGTCCCGGGGTCCTGGGATCGAGGCCCGCATGGGGCTCCCTGCTTGGTGGAGACCCTGCTTCTCCCTCTCCCTCTGCTGCTCTGCCTGCTTGTGCTCTCTCGCTATCTCTGTCAAATAAATAAATAAATATTTATTTGACAGAGAGATCACAAGTAGGCAGAGAGACAGGTGGGGCGTGGGGGGAAGCAGGGTCCCCGCTGAGCAGAGAGCCTGATGTGGGGCTCGATCCCAGGACCCCGAGATCATGACCTGAGCCGAAGGCAGAGGCTTTAACACACTGAGCCACCCAGGGGCCCCCAAATCCTTGTGGTTTTATGCCTTTAAGTTATTGAAGTGAATTTGTTCAATCTGTTATCTTTACTTTTATATACTTCTATTTTGATCTTGATTAAATGTACTTAGCATAGAAGTTTTCTTTTTCAACCTTTACATAGACAGTATTCAACAAAGCAAAGTTTGGTAACGTAAAGACAGAAGAATAGCTCGGTAAAAAAGGAATGAAATGAATCTCACGTCTTGAACCATCATCTATGGATTTGAACCTGGGCTTCAGTCCCTAGTCCCATATGTGATTAGAACATTTCTGAATGTTCCCTCTTGCAAATCTCCCATGTGACTAGTTTATTGAAATAAATGTAAACTGTCTTTTGGTGTTTCTCCTCATGAATATGCCATACAGAATACTTAATCCATGCCCCAGAACTTCTTAAATAAATTCTGCCACCTCTGATAGTGAAAACACACAAATATAATAACCAGGAAGGAAAAGGCATTTGCAAATACATATAGGTATATATGTATGTGTATACATATATATGACTTTTTTTTGGAGTCTGGTATAGGCTGTGCTCTCAATTCTTCGTTCATTGACTTGGATTTCAGTGGTCATAAATAGGCAGCCTCACACTCACTGATGATGAACTTGGCTATGCAAGTTCATACTTTAAAAAAAGATTTATTTATTTATTTGAAAGAGAGAGAGTGGGGGACAGTGAGAGAGAGAGACAGAGAATACTCAAGCAGATTCCCTGCTGAGCATGGAGCCCAACGAGAGGCTCGGTCCCAGGACCCTGAGATCATGACATGACAAAAACCAAGAGTCGGACCCTCAACCGACTGAGCCACCCAGGCGCCCGTATAATCTGACACTTATTCAGGCACATGTGTTTTAGTTTCCCCAGAAAGCTCAGCAAATACAGCTTGCAGTCCCTTCTAAAACCTGTGATCCAGACCCTTCCTCTTTGGGATGTGCCGCTTTGTTTCCCCTTCCCCACAGTATATTGAAAACTCCGAGGAAGATAGGGAAAAACAATCTCTGCTCATCTCTTCCACGGTTGCCGTCCTATCTTTCCATTTCCACTGCTATCCTGTTCTGTCTCCTCCCATCTCCTCCCTTATATCCAGAAAAGAAAAAGAATGAAAAATATTGCAGATGGTTCTGGAACCCCAAACTTTTCAGGCTTGTTTTACTACTTCTCTTCATGTCTGATCCAATAAACTCCACCACGTAGCTCTTGGAATCAAAGAAGCTCTCATTGAGCCCCTCTTGGCCTCAGTTTCTCTCTTTATCACATCTGGAGAGGAGGATCTATGACCTCTTCTGAACCTTAATAATTGTTCTCTCCCTTCTCGTACACCCAATTATCCCGGGGAGTATCTATACTTAAACAAATTCCATGTTGGGAACTAAATGGAGAAGCAGGTTGTTGGAAAAGTCCTCTGATTAGATTTCACCAATAGGGAGGAAGGGAAATGCATTAATCAAGCAGAGAGAGGTGTTCTTTTTTCCTCCGTAGGGCACTGGCTACTGTCTTTGGGGAAATAAGTTATTTGAAATCAAAAGGAGGCAGAGCAGTCCTATGACCAGACCCATGGATTATCCAAGGGCACAGGTGATAGGAAAAGAAAGAAATAGAGCAGGGAACTGCTCCAGTTAGTTGACTGAATGGCCTAGATAAGTAACAAAGTTCAGTTCGGGTTGGGCAAGCCTTACCTTTCTAGAAATTGGCATGATCAGGACAAAGACCCAAAGGAGCTTTATCCTCTCCCTGGAGGAACCTTTAGAAGGTGAAAGGAAAGTAGAGGCATTACTATCTGGACACCCAGACCGCTGGGAGTTTCTAATCTAGGAATAAGGCAGACTAGAAGCGGACCTGGAGAGGGATATAGCAGGCAGAACCGAGGGCCAAGGCTCCAGACTTCCTATTCTGGTTCTACAACTAACTAGCTGGGGATTTGACCAGGTCTCACATTTAGATTTCTCACTGGTAAGGATAGCAAATTCAACTAGTGTTCTTTGAAACCTAGATTGTAAACATTTTTATCGTTCTGTAAAATGGAAAAGGTTTCTGTATATTAGTGAAAAGGGAATTTTTTTGGTGGCAATTTATTTATTTTTTACTTTTTTATTAACACATAATGTATTATCTGCCCCAGGTTACATGCCTGAATCCTCAGGCTTACACGTTTCATAGCACTTACCATAGCACATACCCTCCCCAATGTCCCTAACCCAGCTACCCCATCCCTACCCCCCTACCCCCCAGCCACTCTCAGTTTGTTTCTTGAGTTTAGGAGTTTCTTAGGGTTTGTCTCCTTCCTGATCCCATCTTGTTTCATTTCCCTCCCCCATCCCCCACAACCCCCTACCCTACCTCTCAAGTTCTTCATATCAGAGAGATCATATAATTGTCTTTCTCTCATTGACTTATTTCGCTTAGCATAATACCCTCTAGTTCCATCCATGTCATTGCAAATGGCAAGATTTCGTTTCTCTTGATGGCTGCATAGTATTCCCTTATATATATATACCACATCTTCTTTATCCATTCATCTGTTGATGGACATCTAGGTTCTTTCCATAGTTTGGTTATTTATTAAGGACATTGATGCTATAAACATTCGGGTGCACGTGCCCCTTTGGATCACTACATTTGTATCTTGAGGGTAAATACCCAGTAGTGCAATTGCTGGGTTATAGGGTAGCTCTATTTTCAACTTTTTGAGGAACCTCCATATTGTTTTCCAGAGTGTCTGTACCAGCTTGCATTCCCACCAACAGTGTAAGAGGGTTCAAAAGGGAATTTTTTTTAATGATCTGTTGCTGCTATTAATTGGTTGCTTTATGCTAGGCATTGAACCTTCATATTTTCCATACATTATAACTAATAAGTGAGGTAGTTCTTGATCTGTAAAAATATTTTAACAAAATTATATAGCTAATAAGAGGCAAAGCCACGATTTGAACTCAGTCTACTAACCGACAGATTTAGAGTTGTAGAATAGAGGTTACCTTAAATTTAAAGAATATTCAAGCGAATAATTCCTTTGAACACATGAGGAAACAGATTAGATAGAATCTTTATCCCAGTACTCATTGCAGGTGTAAATTAAAGGAAGTCACTCTCTTTCCCCAGCTTCCTGGGCCTCCTAATTCTAAGTGCGGGGTTTTTTTTTTTTTTTTTTTTTTCCAATGCCCTAGGCTGCTTTGCTGGAGAAAAATTGCCTCAAGCTGGTCTCCAGCTGTGTCTTTCAAGAAATAACTGCTTAGGGTACAAGGGAAGTAACCTGAACCCCTTGGAGAAACATAGCTTTTCAGACATGCTTGGCTCAGCATATCTGAAAGGTCCTTTGCTATGTATATGACTTTCAGACCTGATTGGATGTGAGTTTAAAAAACAAAAACAAACAAAAACCACTCTTTTCCAGAACCTTCTACCCTGTTCCATTCAAATTAGAGTTTGTATCATCGATTTGTAATAAGCAGGCTTTGCCAGGTTAGATCTGAGAAGAGAACCTGCGTCAGGTGGTCAAAGTTGACACAAAGTTATTTAATCATGGAAGGCAGTGCAGGGCCATTTCTAGAGTGTATAGCAAAGTAGTAAGAGACATAAAAGCCGGTAGATAGGAAGTAAGAAGGGGGAAAGGAAGTTAAGGAGGGGGAAAGAAATACAGTAAAACCGTAAGTTTTACCTCCAGTTCTATTTCAACAAATGCTTTCTTTTTAAAAAGAAAAGAAAGATGCCACCTCCTCCCCACTTTGAGTTTAGGATAAGATATCAAATAATATTTTAAGATTTGATGTCAAATAAATCAAGACACCATAATGCAAAATTATATATTATGTCTGCTATCATGCAACAATAAGCTTTCAGAATGAAAAATAACTGCAAGGGAACATTTGAAAATAAAAATAGTTTTGAATTATGGGTGCTTGTATCTGCTCTCAACATGCTTATTAATTGTTCTATGACCTTTTAATTAAGCAAACACTGAACTTGCTTATCTATTTATTTATTTAAATGAGCACAGAACTTTTTTTTTTAATAGTTGCTGCTACCATTTATTTTTATTTATTTTTTTTATTCCTCCCAAATTTGTTTATTTTAATTTTTCAGTGTTACAAGATTGATTGTTCATGCAGCACACCCAGTGCTCCATGCAGTACGGGCCCCTCTCGATACCCACCACCAGGCTC
>CM052801.1:33377982-33401184 GCA_028533885.1 Nasua narica | reverse complement strand
AAGATGATGAACATTTTTTCATGTGTCTGTTAGCCATTTGTATGTCTTCTTTGGAGAAGTGTCTGTTCATGTCTTCTGCCCATTTTTTGACGTGATTATCTGTTTTGTGAGTGTTGAGTTTGAGGAGTTCTTTATAGATCTTAGATATCAGACCTTTGTCTGTAGTGTCATTTGCAAATATCTTCTCCCATTCTGTGGGTTGCCTGTTTGTTTTGTGGACTGTTTCCTTTGCTGTGCAGAAGCTTTTTATCTTGATGAAGTCCCAAAGCTTTTAAGCAGGTCCTCCAATAGAAAAATGGAGCCAAGGATAGGAGCAAGCAATTCACAAAAGAAGCAAAAACCAAAACCAAAACCAAAAAACAAAAACCACACTAAACATACCAGAATTGCATAATTTTGTGGAAGCTACGATGCACACCCTGGTTGGTTAATTTTATTTGTCAACTTGAGTCGGCTACAGAGTCCTCAGCCACTTGGCCCAACATTATTCTGGGTATGTTTTTTGGGGTGTAGATTAACGTGAGATTAACCTTTGAGTTCGTAGACCACCGGGGAAAGCAGATTGTCCTCTTCAATGAGGGTTGGCCTCCGTGCAATCAAAGACCTGAACAGAACATAAAGGCTGAGTAAGAGGGACCTCCTCCTGCCTGATGACTTGAGCTACTGTATTTTCTGCCTTTGGACTTGAGCTGTGACATTGGCTCTTTTTGAGTTTCTAGCTTGCCAGTAGCCGATCTTGGGACTTTTAGTTTCCGTAATTGTGTCAACCATTTCCTTATAAGAAAAAAAAATCTTTCCCTTCTCTAGAGAAACCTGACTAATACAAGATTTAACAATAAGACACATTATTTTATGCCCACTGTGTTAGTTATCTAGGGTTGCCATAATAAGGTACACAAACTGAGGGCTTAAAAATTTATTGTCTCACAGTTCTGGAGACTGGATGTCTGAGATCAAGATGTCAGTAGGGTTGGTTCCTTTTGAGTGCTATAAGGAATAACCTCTACTCTGCCTCTCCCCTAGCTCCTGATGATTTAATGGCTACTATGACATTCCTTGCTGGTAGAAGCATCTTGGCCTTCATGTTCACGTGGCATTCTTTCTGTGTGTGTCTGTGTCCAAATTTCCCCTTTCTACAAGGACACCAGTCATCTTGGATTAGGGATGTACCCTACTCCAGCATGACCTCATCATTTTTTTAAAGATTTTATTTATTTGAGAGAGAGAGTGAGTGAGCATGAGCAAGGGGCAAGGGCAGAGGGACAAGCAGACTTCCTGCTGAGTGGTGAGCCCGATGTGAAGCTTTTAATCCCAGGACCCTGGGGTCATGACCTGAGCCGAAGGCAGACGCTTAACCGACTGAGCCACCCAGGCACCCCCAGCATGACCTCATCTTAACTAATTATAACTGCAGTGACCTTATTTTCAAATAAGGCTGCGTTCTAAAGTACTAGGTGTCAGGACTTCAACAGCTCTATGGAGCTCCTTCTCTATGGTGTTTCCTCTGTCACCCTACTCTGTAAACTTAAGCCACCGTGGCCTCCCTGGACCCCCCACCATACCATCTTCTTAACTCAGCGACACTGTTGGGTTCTGCCCGAGTTCCTTCTGTCTGTGTGGTGGCCTGGAAACTTTATCTTGACAGTAAGCCAGGGCAATTATGGGGCTTCCTTATCTGTTTACCCTTGTACAGGAATCATTGTCCTTTGCCTGATATCCGATGTCTGAAAACCCTTAGAGTATATATTTTGTTTGCTATCTTAATTATTTCAGGTTGGGGGGTAAATAGAGTCTCTATTATTCTACTTTGGCCAGAATTGAATGACCATTCCCTGCCTAAATTCCATAGTAGATTTTTAATTTAATTTTTTTATTGAAGGAGAGTTGACACAATGTCACATTCATTTCAGGTGTACAGGATAGTGATTTGACAAGCGTGCACCTTACACTGTACTCACCGGAAGTGTGGCTACCAGCTGTCACCGTATAGTGCTATTATGGTATCATTGACGATATTGCTGATGCAAGACCTTTTATGTCTGTGGCTTATTCATTCCATAGCCATACTTTTTTTTTTTTTTAACTTGTCTTCCTGCTTCCAGTATTTACCTCTTACCCATGCTGCATGTTTTCCCGATTAAATTTTCGGAAACACTTCCCTAAGAAATCAAGCCACCTCTTTTCTTAAAAATCTTTAATGACCATACTACATCTAAACTCCTTTTTCTGATGCTGAAGGCCCCCTGCTAGAATGAAAAGCATTTCATCCTTCGTCTCTTCTTGGGCTTTGAGGGATCTGCCCCCGGAATAGCAGTAGCCCTTTTGCACATACTCCGTGGTCCTAGGCGCGCTGAAGGTCAGAGCGTGACGTATGTAGCTGATGGTCAAACCTGGTGATGTTAGGATTGTGTCTTATTGACTCAAATCCTTAGTTTATAACCCATCTGGTATATATTTGATAGAGATACATTCCGTGTAAACCACAGTACCTGGAACAAAACTTTATTTACTTAATACTTCTACAAAAATACATCTTGGCTTAGTGAGAGATAAAGAAATATAAGACCTCAAAAACGTATACAGGCATGACTTCCTCTGAATCAGTGAGGCCATTCTGTCACTGGTATTTTGTCTCATATCAAGCCATAGCTATCTCGGGCCAGGAAAGCTGTTACTGACTTCCCATTGTTTCTCAGTCTCCAAGACTGAGATTTAACATAAAATATTTGGGAGGAGGGATGGAAAGGAAAAACAAAACCATGCCTGGGGAAATGTCACTTGCCGTGTCCAATCTCGATTAAGAAAATAAGGAGGCGGTTCTCCCGGCATTTCACTTGTCACTTTTATTTGTCAATAAATGTTTCTGAATTTTCCCAGTTTATAACACAACTGGCAGCGGCAGCTGGGACGTCTGGGGCGTAAGCTGCTTGGCTGATTATCTCGGCACTGACCTGTAAGCAGCCCCCTCTGGGGTGAAATGCAATTGAGTCACCGTATTAACTCCAGTCCTGAGCCGGCTCCCTAGCAGTCTTGGTTATCAGGCCTAGAACACATTGAGTTAAGTAGGAAGGCGCACGGTGGGTAATAGTTTTGTGACGCAGATGACTATCAGCAAGACTAAGCCGAAAATGACTTCTCTGGGCCTGCCCCGCACGGAAAGTCACGGTGAAAGTTGAGGTTTTGCTGCAAGGTTTGGTTTTCTATCCTCTGGAACGGTCGTGCTCTGTGGGTTAAAGGCCGCTGCTGCACTCATGAATATATACTATTTCTGGCTGCTGTAATTGATTAGCTATACTTTGCGGAGGGCTTGACAAGCCTGCAAGCTTCTATTCCAGGCCTGGGGGGCAGGACAGAAGAGCATATCCATCCAAGCTTTGAGTTATCATTGGCTACGTGAAAACTGAGACTGCAACCCTGACAGCAATAAAATACGTATTCAATGGAGTGAATTTTGAACCACTGTCTTCCTAGCACCGTTCCCTTGGTTGCTTTATATTTTACAGGTGGAAAAAAAAAAAAACAACCCAAACCCTCAATCTTCATCTTTCTTAGTTTTGCCTTTATCTTCATTTATGTACCCAAGCAGATAGTCTTATCCATGTGATGGGGAATGGACTCAACCTCTAATATGGCACGGCCTTAGCCCAAGACCTGGACTCTGGAGAGGACTGTATTGTGTTGAATCTCCACTTTAGCTCTTAGTAGCTGTGTGGCCCTGGGTAAATTACTGCACCTCTCTGTGCTTCAGTATCTTCATCTGTAAGATGGAAATAATAAAATGACTGCCCTCATGGTTGTTCTAGTACTAAGTTATAAATATGAAGCACTTCCGTGGGTGACTGGGTGGCTCAGTCGGTTAAACATCTGACCCGTGATTTCAACTCAGGTCATGATCTCAGGGTCATGAGTTTAAGCCCGACTTTGGGCTCCGCGCTGGGCATGGAGCCTACTTAAGATTCTCTCTTCCTCATCTTCTGCCCCTTTGCCCTGCTCACGCTTGCATTCTCTCTCTCATATATATATATATATATAACATTTTGGTGGTATTTACCACATTCTAGACCTTATTCTGAGTTTTAGTCATCAGTATTATCTGAAATCACAAAAGAATGGGACCGTGCCTATCTATAATGTAAAGCTCGCAGTTCATGCTGATGTTAACCTTTCCATCCTTGAACTCAAGCCTATTTGCGAAGGGCTTTCTTTTGTGTTTGGTTATGCACGCAGGTTAATTTTTCTCTGAGGTTTATAACTGTTCTGTCTTATCTGACTAGAAGCTCTTCAGGTGGAGACTGCATTTTCCCTTTCACTTGTTCTGTAAATAAGGAGCAGCTAGCACAAACAATGTGCATTTCTAAATACGACTTTTATTTTTTTATTTTTTAAAGATTTTATTTATTTATTTGACAGAGAGAGAGAGAGAGAGAGACAGTACAAGCAGGGGCAGCGGCAGCGGCAGGCAGAGGGAGAAGCAGGCTCCCTGCTGGGTAGGGAGCCCAATGCAGGGCTCGATCCCAGGGTCCTGGGATCATGACCTGAGCTGAAGGCAGACGCTTAAGCGACTGAGCCATGCAGGTGTCCATAAATCTCCCTTTTTAGTAAGTATATTTTTCACTAAATAAAAGCACTGGCTCTATGGATAGTCTCTATACCGTGGTGCTGGGCATACAGAATTGCACGGATGCCTCATACATAGATAGTCCTTTAGTGTCTGATGTTATTGGTTTCCATGGTTGAAAAGATACAAGCAACCATTCCTCGAGGGGTTCTTGTGTGTAGGTCTCTGGGCAAATGCTTTCCACAGCCTGTCTCCTGGAGCTCTCGCAACCTCTCTGTGAAGTGGATGGTATTATCCCTACTTCAGAGATGGCGAGATAGAGGCTCAGAGGGTCACACAACTCCGTAACCTACGTCTGATTGATTTTGAAGCTTATCTGTCTGTTTACCACACTGCACGGCTATTCTTCCTGTTTTTGTGTCAGAATCGTCCCTACTTTATATACTATGGATTGATTTTTTTTTTTTCTTCCCATTGCTTTGATGATGGTTTTCAGCAATAGGCATAAACGTCAGAGTTAAATGAGGGTAGTTGACTTTTAGTACAGAAAACTAAGCCCAGGGCGCCTGGGTGGCTCAGTTGCTTAAGCGACTGCCTTCGGCTCAGGTCATGATCCCGGAGTCCCGGGATCGAGTCCCATATCAGACTCCCGGCTCTGCGGGAAGTCTGCTTCTCCCTCTGACCTTCTCCCCTCTCATTCTCAGTCTCTCGCTCTCTAATAAATAAATAAAAAAAAAATCTTTAAAAAAAAAAAAAGAAAAGAAAACTAAGCCCAGAGACTTTGCTTGTTGTGTCAGTTAATGAAATGATGGTTAACCTTTTTTTTTAATTACTTAAAAAATTTTTTTATTGGTGTATAGTTGACACAATGTTACATTAGCTTCAGGTGTAAAACATAGTGACTCTAAGTGTATACATTACGCTCTGCTCACTGGAAGTGGGGCGCCCATCTGTCACCAGGCAACACTATTATAATACCACTGACTCTATTCCTTATTCTGTGCCTTTTATTCCTGTGGCTTATTTATCCTTGAACCAGAAGCCTGTACCTCCCACCCCCCTTCACCCCGTTTTGCCCATCCCCCACCGCTTCCCCTCTGGCAACCACTGTGTTTATGGGTCTGTTTCTGTCTTTCGTTTATTCATTTGCTTTTTTTTTTTCCTCTAGATTCCACATAAGAGTGAGATTGTGTGGTTTTTGTCTTTCTCTGTCTGACTTTTTTCATTTAGCATTACACCCTCTGGATCCACTCGATGCTTAACTTTTGATGAAACATCTCTCTAAGTCACCGGGTGTGGCTAACTAACGAAGCTCTTTTGTACCTCAGGCTCAGGTACTCTGATGAACTGGGAGTTAGCTGACCCAAGTCCCCGCTGTGCTGAAAGGGTGGCTACACTGATGGGGTGAAGTGAGAAATACAAGTCAAGCTTTTCACGACAGACCGAAAAACCCGTGGGCTCTTCTAAGACTTAAGGGTTATTGCAAGGAGAGAAGATCTGGAAATGACTGTTCTTCAATGCTGTGATTGAAGAGAAGGAGTGCTTCCCAGTTCTTCTCTAACCTCTCTTCTCATTTTTCAGAGTGGCTACGCAGCATGGTGGAACCATTGTTGGAGGCGGGAGCCGGTGGGCTGGCTTCAAACCACAGCTGGATGTTACTAATTAGACAGACACGTGATGCTGGGCAGGACCTGACTCACTGCATCTTCCCCAGAGCTCTGTGAGGTAGGTACTGGTATTATCCCCATTTCACAGCTGAAGAAACTGAGGTGCATAGAGGCTTGATAGAACCTGCTGAAGGTCATCCTGGCGGCGTCTCCTCAAGCCTGGCAAGGCTGAGTGTCAGAGCCAATCCTCTAGATTGGGGCTTTGGTGAATGAGCAACCAGGCTGAAAGTGGAAACTTTAATGGAAATGATCTGTCCCCTTTCCCACCATATACGCCAGGCCCTTTCCTTGTCTGTCATCAAGGCAACTACGCTTCCCTTGACGCATTGTCCTTTTCCCATCTCGCGGCAAGCTCCATCCTGACTCCTCTCACCTCCTCACAAGTGGGAGGCATCTGTCGCCAAGCCAGTGATACGGATTTGGGGAAGGAATGGGGGGAGGGTGGGGTGTACACTTGACACTGGTTATGAGAAGTGCCAGGTGTCATCCCCCGGGGCTTCGTGACATTCCCTCGGCTCCCAAGTGCAAACCATACCAGGGCTTCTCGCTCTTCGTTGTTAACAAGGAGGAGAATTTCCCTCTACCCTTCAGGGTTCTTTTGGCTGCTCGAAGCATTATATTGACATGAGACAGATTAGCAGAAGAAAAATGTAGTTACTTTTAAGAATACGAATATGAGACCTATGGGCCTCATAAGAGGCCTCTTATGAGGCCTCATAAGAATATGAGGCCCACAGGCCGTCATTCGGTTGAGGCTTATTTGTCATCCTGAGCTATGGAGAAGGGAGAGGACGGGGGTCTGGGGCTTCAGTGTGAAGGAGGACATTTCATAGGAAGATGAAAAAGAGCATTTGGTTAACCGCCATTTGCTTGGCCACCGTAAGCAATGGGACATAGGGGAATTTTAAATGAACAGATTTTGCTAGATTTCTCCTTGTCTACCACACCTAGTTCATATGATACTGTAGTTATCTATGATCATTGTTCTCTTCCTGGAACAGGTCCTCTATCTAAATTCTTTTGGGGCAAAGGGCCTCCCTGAGCCTTCTGTTTCTTAAAAATAAGCAGGCTAAAAATAATCTGTATGCCAGAGAGTCATGTTTTGTGCCTAAGAATCACCTGGGGATGTTGTTGACATAAAGAGCCTGATGCAGCAGGTCTGGGGAGGAGTATGGGGTGCTTTTAATAAGCTCCTAGGGGATGCTAATCCTGCTGGGCCTTGGGTTAAATTGTGATAGCAAAATGCTACAACATCTTTTTTTTTTTTTTTAAAGAAGGGACACATGTTAGTAAGTATGTGGTGAGTACTCAGGGCATTTCAGGACTGTAACAGGGAGCCTGACCTGGTCCTCCTAAAATATCCTGCTCACGGGAATCCTGATTCACTGTGAGTCCTCATGGGCCCTAAGGTCCTCACCAGCAGGCTGCACAGTTGTCCCAGTTTGTGATGGTGGGCTTGCCTGGGTGACGTGTAGCTGGACAGAACACACGTCCAACTGAGCTGTAGCTTTGCTCACTAACCCGGTCCGTAAGCCCAGGCTGCTGCTGTCCCATTCCTGACTTAGCATCCCTCTGTTACCTTCTCAGAATTCAGTCCTTAGAATACCAGCTCCTCAACTGGAGCCCTGACCACCGGCCTCCTCTTGCCAGCCCCTCTTTTAATAGCACATGACCCTGAACTTCTTCCTTGAGACCCTGGGGTTCTCCTCTACGCTCACCCAAAATGCCCATGTCTCCTCTTGCCCAACTACAGCTATTGTCACTGTGCTGTGATATTTGGGGAATCAAATATTTTGCCAGATGTTGCAGAATGGTGATTTTTTTCTATCCTGTCATTTTATTAGTTGGATTTCACTGACGACAAAGAATTTCCCTTATTAGCTGGGAATCAACTGTAGGTCCTTCGAAAAGAGCAGTCTAAAAAATTATTGTATCACTGTGAGTTCATGTATTTACAGTTTTTCTGTGTTTTATAATCAGTTAGGAGTCCCTGTTCTTTTTGTGCTCCCATTGTCCCCAGTTTGGCCAGTGTGGGCCCTTTCCTGCTGCCTCCTGTGTCCTTTTGCATGTCCCTGTTATTCTTTGAGCCTTTCCTTGCTTTCTAGCTTAAAATCATTCAGGGTCCTTCTTATTTTCCCTGTGACAGACGTGGCTCCAGCTAATTCCCCATGTAGATCCCTTTTTTTCTTTTTTTGAAGATTTTATTTATTTATTTGACAGAGAGAGAGCGAGAGTGAGAGAGTGAGAGCACAAGCAGGGGGAATGGCAGGCAGAGGGACATACAGGCTCCTTGTTGAACTAGGAGCCTGACGTGGGGCTCGATCCCAGGACCCCAGAATCATGACTTGAGCCGGAGGCAGATGGTTAACGACTGAGCCACCCAGGCACCTCTTTTTTTTTTTTTTTTTTTAAGATTTTACTTATCTCTTTGACAGAGAGAGAGAGAGAGAGGACGTACAAGCAGGGGGAGCAGGAGAGGGAGAAAAACAGCCTGATGCAGGGACCGATTCCAGGACCCTGAGATCATGACCTGAGCTGAAGGCAGTCCCTTAACGGACTGAGCCACCCAGTGTCCTCATGTAGATTTCTTTTAGTGGGAAGTGGTTCTTCTGCGTGAAGATGTGAGTGCTTTCTTCATTGCCACTGGGATGTCATTGCTTCTAATACCTTTGAGAAACAGAGCTAGTTTATATTAATATGAACTAAATTGTTTAGAATATATTTCCAATTCAAATTTAATACTACAGGGTTTATTCTTATTTGATTTTGATTTGTTTTTCTTTTCTCTAACGCTTAAAATTTTGATCTCTCAAAAGACTATTTCCTTGCTTATTCTACAATATACAATAGCAAAATTGCAATAGCAATATTCTCACTATTTTAACGACTGGGTTAAATTTAAGATCTTTTTGCTGTTCTATTTGTCTTAAGTATTTAACAAACAGATCTGTCTGTATGTGCTTTGTAAACATGTAGAGACTTACAGATATCTCTGTAAAAAAATCACTTGAAACAACTCTTCCTTATGATTATTGCCAATTTTATATGAAATTATGTTTATCTGTTGATATCCGTGCTCAGTTTTAATCTTCGCGTACTTTTTTGTATAAATTTATTTTTTGTGTACATGATTCATTTACACAATTTGAAGTCAAAACTATTTCATTTTATTTTTTTTTAAAGATTTTATTTATTTATTTATTTATTTATTTATTTATTAGGAAAGAGAGAGAGTGAGAGAGAGCATGAGACGGGAGAAGGTCAGAATGAGAAGCGGACTCCCCATGGAGCTGGGAGCCTGATGTGGGACTCGATCCCAGGACTCCGGGATCATGACCTGAGCCGAAGGCAGTCGCTTAACCAACTGAGCAACCCAGGCACCCCAAAACTTTATTTTAAAAATTACATTCCAGGGGTGCCTGGGTGGCTCAGTCAGTTAAGTATCTTATTCTTTAAAAAAAAAAAAAGATTTTACTTCTTTATTTGAGAGAGAGAGCGCGCGAGAGAGCATGTGAACACTGAGTAGGGGAGGAGCAGAGGCAGAGGGAGAGGGAGAGAGAATTTTATGAAGGCTCCATGCCCAGTGTGGAGCCACAGGGCTGGATCTCAAGAGCCTGAGATGACCTGAGCTGAAATAAAGAGTTGTATGTTTATTTATTTATTTTTTAATAAAGATTTTTATTTATTTGGCAGAGAGGAGAGAGATCACAAGTAGGCAGAGAGGCAGGCAAAGAGAGAGGGGGAAGCAAGCTCCCCGCTGAGCAGAGAGCCCGATGCGGGGCTCGATCCCAGGACCGTGAGAGCATGACCTGAGCCGAAGACAGAGGGCCCAACCCACTGAGATGAAACATACACCCTGAGAGTCGTATGTGTAACTGAGTGAGCTACTCAGGCGCCCCTACTAATGTTTTCTATAAAGAGTCTGATAATAAATATTATTTAAAAAAAATATTTTGCTATGGGCTGTAGTATCTCTGTTGCAAAAACTCAACTCTGTTATTGTAGTCATAGGGAATACATCGATGAATGGGTATGGCGGTATTCCAGTAAAACTTTATTTATAAAAATAAGGGCTGGCCAGATTTGGCCAATGGATTAGAATTTGTTAACGCTGGGGAGCACCTGGGTGGCTCAGTCCGTTAAGTGTCTGCCTTCGTTAAGTGTCTGCCTTTGGCTCAGGCCATGATCTCAGGGTCCCGGGATCTAGCCTCGCATCGGGCTCCCTGCTCGGTAGGGAGTCTGCTTTTCCCTCTTGACTCTGCCCCATCCCCTGTCTGTGCTCACTCCTTCTCTCAAATAAATAAATAAAATCTTAAAAAAAAACCCCACAAGATTTGTTAACCCCTGGCTTAGAGGAAAGCTGTCCAAACTGTACTAGGCCATGTCAAAAATGAGAAATAAACTTTTATGCTATTAAGTCGCCGAGTTTTGGGATTGTTTGCTACAGTAGAAAACAACCATATTTCCCCTGGAGGGAAATACAAGGAAGACTCTGAGAATCAGATTTAGTGATTGGCTCAAGAGCCATAGCTAGTCCTTGACAAACCTGAGATTTAACAGTGTCTGTACAACTCTAAAGTTCATGTTTTCCCATGATATCATATTACCTCTCTATCTTTTTCACTTTTTCTATTGAAGAATTTTTAGACAGGAGAGATTGCATGATATGCCACAAATCATACAGCTAGTTAGAACTGTAGCAGTTTATTGTTAAAAAAATATTTACTTGTTTCCGTTTGTACTTATGGGAGAAATCTATTTTCCTGAAACATGGTCTGTGGGATTTGCTCTGGCCTCAGAGTGGAATGAGTGTATTTTGTTGCCCCTCAGAGGTTAGGTTGGCCATGTGACCTGCTTTAGCCAATGACGTGACAGAATCTTGATTCAAGCAGAAGCATGAGCCTCACGCCTATAAATGAGCTCGTCTCCTAGGACCTGTGCCCTTGTCCTGGCTGGCCTCTGTTTGTCCAGCTGGGTTCCACAACAAGGGCACATGTAAATCACACGTGTGCCCCTCGAGCGAGGGAATAATCCAGCCTAGAGTCTCAGATTAAAGCAGAGCTACCCAGCCATGCACAGCCTCCGTGACGGATGTGTAAGTGAAAAAAAAAAAAATGAGTATAGTTTTAATCCACTGAGTTTGAAGGTGGCTGTGTTACAAGGAATTATGTCGACAGTAGAAGACTCATAAAGGCAGAGACCCTCCCCAGCAACAAACATGTTTTCTGAATCCTTTCTTAGTTATGCTTTCCATGGAGTAGTTTTTGACTGACACTTTCATATACCCTTGAATTGAAAAATATTGCCATTATAAGCTTCTCACTCTTATGTGTATACTCTCCCTTTCTTTACTATGATAATGAGTTGTATTGATTTGATTTTTCTATACATTTTAACAGCTAGCTACAATTCATCTTTCTTTTACCTAGAAATAAACAAGCAGGTTTGAAAATAAACTAGAACCCACATCCTCTCTCATTTAAAACTCAGGTGGCAGTTAAAGGCACTTGTTTAATCCAAAAAAGCAACCAGTTGAAACTAACTATTAAAATGTCAATCTGCCCACTAACTGTATTCTTAAATGGGAAGAAAACAGCATCTGACTTCCTTCTCCCCTACTTTTCCCTTTTCTCCCATACACCCCAACACAGACAGCGCTGCAAATTCTAACCTACGATTGCCAGAATTTATGGCAAGGAAAACAGCTTTTGGCCAGTTTTATTTTTTCAGGGAATTGGTATTTTCCTTAACTAGTACTTGTTTTTTTTCTTTTTTCTTTTTTCTCTTCTTTTTTTTTTTTTTAATGCAGGCAAAGACACAGAGACTGGTCAGAGAATCCTCCGGAAGGCTAGGGACTTCTGTGAGACAAAGATTGATTGATTGTTCTGAAGCCCATAGCCAGGCTGATCTTTCTTTTCCAAGCAGATCATTACATAAGCAGCAAAACTAGGCTCACAGGCATAAAAATTGCATTTTGATACAGTATTGAGTTCTCTGACCTTCCTGTAAAAGAGACTGGAAAATAAGCAAATGGCAATATGTTCTGGAACCCCATCATGCAATTCAATTTCGCTTTGTCTATTTTTTTATTTCCAATGGTTCATTTAAAATAATAAGCTTGGCTTATTTTAAAAAGAGTCATTATGTATTTCCTCTCTGAACCTTTCTTAGGTCACCCTGCTGCTAATTGAGACGACAAGACAATTCCCCTCCTAATTGTTTCTTTGTTTCTGCTGTAATTCGACATCACTT
This sequence comes from Nasua narica, assembly GCA_028533885.1. Lineage (NCBI taxonomy): Eukaryota > Metazoa > Chordata > Mammalia > Carnivora > Procyonidae > Nasua > Nasua narica. The sequence goes on along the minus strand of CM052801.1, from coordinate 33,388,707 downwards.
CTTTCCTTGTTTTTAATTACCGGGTTGAGAGGTAACAGATATTCTTTTGGTTTGTATCAAAGAGGTCAGGTGTGATAATATGATCTTTGAATACTTTTGTGTGCCAAGTATTGATTTCTTGCTTGCAAGTGTTATTACCCTCTTTTTCCCCTGAGTCTCTTCCCTACACAGACCTTCATTCTTCCAGAGGTGTCTGAATTTGTGCCACCCTCTCCCCACCCTGGTGATTTCTCTACTCGCAGATTTTTACATCTTTTGTTGTCTTTTTGATGATTATGTGAAGACAGTTAGATGCTCTAAGCTACCGGTTTCTTTGTTCCCATGACAACCTTGATGACGTCAGGGAGACAACTTGTCAATTCCAAAGGATTCCCGTGTAAATGAGTGTTACGAATGCCTCTTAATTGTAGTTTAAATCTTGCCGATGCTAAAAACAACCCGAGGCTTTCGTAGTGGAGGTGGCGAATAAAAGTTCATTCCCTCAAGGCTGCTCACTCACGTGATGCAATTCTCAGCTTTCGCCATCCTCCAGAAATGTTTTTCTGTCAGAAAACCTTCGCCTAACACCACACCCACCTGTGACTTGGTGATCAGTCCATCTAGAGATGGCTCTTCTGGTTAGCACGTAGTTGAGGTTGACTAGTGGAGTAGTACAATTCCTCCTCTTACTTGCCACAAAAAAGGGGGCACTTTTCTGGGATTTCTCCCCAGGAAACCAAAAACCCGTGTTTGCTTCTACAAATCTGTGGAAGCTAGAGGCAGCTGGGCTAAAAATCATTTTCAAATCTCCCATGGAGCTGAAGTGTTATACCATTTTCGTTTTTGTCACAGCCTTAGACTTCTTTGATAGGACTCCTTTAAAGTAAGTTTTCCACCTTCAAGGACTATACCCGTTTAAATCTTCTATTGAAAAGGCTTTGTTGAAGTTTGCCCTAATTATAACACGTCCCATGACATCCACCACTCCCTTCTGCAAGCCCCTTTCCCCCTCCAGATTGAACCTCAACAGTCCTCTCTCTGCAAAGGGCTGTAGTTAATGGCTGGTTCTCCCCGATTTGCACAGTGGGGATGGGCTCCTCTCAGCAGACAAGACGAACTGCCGAATAGTCTTTGATGTTCTGCCTTGCTCATCTGCAGCACGATTCTCCATCATCAGACCTCCACGCTGCTGGTCCCACTGGGCTCCTGTCTGGTCCGTGGCTCATTTAAGACCCTCCTAGACCCAGCCTCTGCTGAGTTCCTCGCCCTTCTGTTCTTGTCCTGGGCTGTTGTGTGAGGTTCCAGGTGTGTGAACTGGATGGAGGGTCTAACGGTCTGCCATTCCGCGTACATAGCCTTGGCTCTAATCCGTACTGACAGTTAGCTGGGCAAAATCAATAGAAACATGTTCTGCCTTCTGAGTGCCACACATCACAAATCAGGCGAAGTGAATGAAGTTTTCGGCATTTTTGCAGTGCTGTTTGGTGCTACAGCAACCACTTTGCATGGCAGGATTTCATTTTCAGCCCCTTGTGTTCCATAGTTGCCTGGAGACATCAAGGGTAGAAAACTCACAAAGTACCGGATGGTGCTTGGGCAGGTCACAGTTGGACACTATAAAGTACCAATGAAGGAATTACTCTCCGGTTTTAACAGTGGATGTTGAATGACTGCTAAGCCCAAGTCACAGTGTTAGGCAAAGAGTATGCCATAGCCCAAGGCCCCTCTAAGGGTTTAAGACCCAAGAAGGCAATAAGACATGGATGCACAATCCTCCTGAAATTTATCTTCAAGGAAGGCAAAATCACCCAAGTCAAATACACCTCCCTTTTATCTCTGTCGTCGTAAAAGGGGATCACATATACACTTCCTGAAGCGTCACTTAGGACAAAGACGCACGTTTTCTTGTTTGACGGAAGGATGAATAATACGGCAATCACTTCCTTTCACATTAAGACCATAAATGTACATGGTGTTTTGAGTCCTGGGTGAGGACTCCATATCTGTTCAGGTCAGCTAAGATCATTGCAGGGCGGTCCTCCTCCCAGGCAGATAAAAGGATAAGTGGCTATTTCAGAGTATCTTAGGACTCACTGCTCCCGCAGCTGACTGTTTTCTATCCAACTAGGTATATCAGAGTCACCCAAGTGATTATGCCAGTGTGATTTAGGCTTGTAGTCAACAATATTGGTTTCCCAGTCACAAGACCCACGACCTGCTCCTGATTTCATCTGCAGCTCTGTTGGACAGTTTCCCTGCGGGTTGCCAACATCGTACCTCAAATGCTTGCTAGTTCTTGCTCTAGCTCTCTTGCCTCTGAGTTTTCTCCCAAAGCCAGGGAAGTTGGCTCAGCCCTCTTGGAGGGCAGCTCCATGGCAAGTGGACGTTAAACATCCTAATTCAGCCAGCAACAAGGGGACAATTCTAAAGCCTTCAGAGGGCCTCCGCAGCTGTGACCAGCGTGGTAACCTGAACCTTTATTAGAGTTTTCTCCTTCTTTCTCACCCCACTCTCTCACACCTGTCCTGGCATCAACCTCCAAATAAACTAGAGTGCCCCAATGTGTATAACACATTCTGTGTACCTAGAAAAACATCTGGAAAGATCCTCACCATGCTGTGAACGTGGTTACCGGTGGGGATTGGAACTGATGGCTGTGGGCTCCAGCAATCGTGACAGATGCTGTTGTTGTCCAGCTCTCATCTCTTGGGCCCTCAGTTGTTGCCGTCCACGTCTACTGTTTCTTCCTGCAGGCACACATGCAGCTGTCCACAGGATATTTTCCATGGGACACAGAAGTGTTCTTGGTCTGCCCACAGAATCAGCCAGAAGGTCTGAGGCATTAGCACCCCCGGCCAGTGAAGAGTGTGCGGTGGGAAATGAATACTTCAGCTTCCTCTCTCTCAGGCAGGACAACCGCAGAATGGCACACTTTTTCTGTGGGGCTAGATAGCAAAAATTTTAGGTTGTGAGGGTGATACTGTTGGTCATAATTATTTAACTCATAGGAAAAGATGTAAACAAAAGAAGATGAGTCTGTATTCCATTAAAACTTTGTTTATCAAAATAGCTAGTGGGCCAGTTTTGACTCATGGGCTATAGTGAGATGACTTCTGATGACCTCATCTGCTAGAGATTCACAGGGGAATTGGGCCCAGATGTACCCAGTGAGAATCGGCTCAACAACACATCATTTATTTACTTTCCTTTTCCCCCTGCATCATTTCTTGGCCCCCTCGCTATGTTCCTGGACCTTCCAAATAATAGAACTTGTGTCCACATGCTTAACTCAGGGTCTGCCTTTGGGGAATTCAACCTAAGGGAGGAACTTACATTTTCACCTCTGTATAATTTTAATTTTATAGTAATAGATTTTTTTAAAAAATCCTTCCAAAAAAAAAGATTAATAGAGTGCTTGAGAATTGAGTCCTGGTTCTGGATTCAGAACCAGCTACTTTCAGAATTGTCTCAATAGAGGGAGGAAAGTTCTGCCACTTTGGGAAAGTAAGCCTGTATTCTCTTGGGGCAACCTGGCCTTGATGATTATCTAGGTAATAAGTTTACCTTAATCTGTGGCAAAAGTCCTTTTTTCTTTTTTAAGATTTTATTTATTTGAGAGTGAATGCACAAACGGGGAGAGGCAGAGTGGGGGCATGGCGAGAAGCAGACTCCCCACGGAGCAGGGAGCCCGATTCGGGACTCGATCCCAGGACCCCGAGATCATGACTTGATCTGAAGGCAGATGCTTAACCAACTGAGCTACCCAGGCACTCCTGTGCCAAAAATGTTTCTGAAAACCTGATGGTCAATCAGAAATTAGTTAATCATCTACTCTCATATTCTTTGTTTACATAACTTCTGATTCTATATACGTTATTTCAATTTCAATGAAATTGAGTGAATTTCAGAATCGTTTAGGTCTCTTACCTTTACTCCCTATTTGTCAGCTTCTTTGTGATCCATTAGTAAAACCTTAAGGTTGAAAAGGAGCCATGTATTTGAAGTCATCATTGCCAGTATTAATGAGCACCAAAATTCAGTTTTTCTGAGTTTGGGCAGAAGCTTGGTTTAGCTCATTTCCTTGAGCAATCAAAGTGCCACCTAGGGAATCAGAATGATATAATCAGAATAGTGGTCACCTTTGTGCGCGCATGGTGGCTAGAATTTGGCATGGGGGCCACATGGAACACTTTTGGGATTTATCTTGATCATGGTTACATGGGTATTTTGTGATAAATTCTTGGGTTGTACATGTTTGTTTTGTGCAATTTTCTGTGTGTTCATTTCTTTTTTTTAAAGATTAAAAAAAAATTACGTATTTAGAGAGAGAAGGAGAACACGAGCAGGGGGAGGGGCAGAGGGAAAGAGAGACTCTCAGGCAGACTCCTCGTGGAGCCCCACTCAAGGCTTGATCTCACAACCCGGAGATCATAACCTGAGCTGAAATCAAGATTCGGACACTCAACTGACTGAGCCACCCAGGTGCCCCAGTGTGTTAATTTCTTAAAGGGCCAAAAAAAACTGTGGTGATCTTTTTGCCTGTTCTCATACTCAGTACCTAGATGGAAGGAAGACTGTGCTTTAAGGCAATTTACCACTTAGGAAAAGTTCCTGATCATTCCGCATTCTCTTTGGCAGTCATGGAGCTGCGCCATTCCAGTCTTGCTTCAAAAATGAACTTGCCGTTCTCCTGCAGCACCCTCAGAGTCCACCTCAGCCTCAGAGCAGAGGTTGCACATTTCCTGCACAGCCCCCAGCCCAAGACTCAGCATGATCGGGCTTACTAGGCCCTGGTCATTTCTATCCGATGTGAGGCTTTTCTAATGGGCTCTCTGCTGGGTTGACCAACATTTTGCCATATCTCAGTCACCATCCTTGCACAAGCTTCCCCCCCGTTTTATCTTTCAAGGGGGTTAGTTCCCCAGATTCTTTTTTTAAAAAATAATTTATTTAAGAGAGAGAGAGAAACTAGAATTACTAAGAGGACTCTGGTTAGGGATCAGAAGGGGTGGTGGATCTTCGGCCATCCAGTTGGGTAGTGTTCTTTCTGAACAGGGCTTAGCAGATCCAGGAAAGTAGGCTGTAGGGGAGGAGAAGAAATCTTTCCCTCTACCTTGTTAGTTTTCTTACTGGGGTCTTAGAAAAGACAAATTATCTCAAGAAGAGTTTTATTACATATGAATCTGAAGGCCTTCATACAAAAGTGAAGACCTAAACAAGTGGTTAGACCCAGGGGTTATATACCATTTTAACAAAGAGCAATAAAATTTGGAGAAGTGGGGGGCCTGGGTGGCTCAGTTGGTTGAGCAACTGCCTTCGGCTCAGGTCATGATCCTGGAGTTCCAGGATCGAGTCCCACATCGGGCTCCCAGCTCCATGGGGAGTCTGCTTCTTCCTCTAACCTTCTCTCTGCTCATGCTCTCTCTCACTTTCTGTCTCTCAAATAAATAAATAAAATCTTTAAAAAAAATTTGGAGAAGTGATACAAAAAAGGAAGAGAGGTTTGGGCTTCTGGGGGTGTTGAATGCAGGAAGGGAAATATATTGGGTAAACCAATGGAAGATACGGGTTATTTTCACAAGGTTCATTAGGCAGACTCAATCTCATGCAGCCCCCCGGGTTGATAAGCGTGTCTCTGGTGATGAAGAGTGGTTCTCCTCTTCCTGGTTTGGGAGTGGGAGGGGGGGACGGCTCACAAAGGGAAATCTATGCCTTGCCTTTAAGCAGAAAGGGAGGGTGGAGAGCTTTTCCTGCATCTGATATTTTTCAGTTGCCTTTGGCTAAAAGAATCCTGATGCTGAAGTGGCATATTTTACAGTAATAAACCTTAATCCCCTTCCGGGATACTGATGGCAGGCCCAAGATGAGGCTTGGTGTCGAAAGAGCACTCGCAGGAGCCTAATGTTTGGTTAAGGAGTGAGTCATTGTCAGCACTTAGAAGACCTTCCAGGGTTTGGATTGTATAATACCAGTTAAGATATCCTTTCACCCCTGTAATGTAGTTTTCCTTTGGGGGGGTGGGGGTCAGACATTCAGAAACACGTTTTTGGTATTACCAAGAGAAATGCGTTCTTACCTAGCCACAATCAGAACAATATTTTGAAGTAATGGTTTATTTTATTTTATTTTTTAAGGTTTTACTTATTTGAGGGAGCGAGCACATGAGTGCTCGAGAGCAGGAGTGGGGGGTGCAGGGCAGAGGGCCAAGCATACTTCCTGCTGAGCAGGGAACCTGTCTCCCGGCTGGATCCCAGCCTTCTAGGATCAGGACCTGAACCAAAGGCAGATGCTTAAACAACTGAGCCACCCAGGTGCCCCAGGAACGGTTTATTTTAAATAGTTAATATTTTCTAGGTATCTAAATTTGACCACTACATAAATAGTCCTTCCAAAAGATACACAGTTATGTAATCAGCTTTCTGCCAAATGAGAAAATTTCACAGATGGGCAAATCTGTGACAATACGGGCTTTCTCACAGCAGCAATTGGATACTGATCCCGGCTGTCTGCCGGGATACAAAGGCCCCCCACCTCTGCAGGGACCCCGGTTTTGTTCTTTGCATTCCTTTAAGCAGGATTCGATCTGCAGAGGGTTTCTTTAAATGGGGACTCAACTAGATGGTGGAAAGTGCCTAAGGATAAAATATGTCCCTCCTGATTCATAGAGACAAAAAAGCATGCTGTGTTATAGTCACAGGGACCATGGGTCTAAAATATTCTCTTTTCTGTCTGAATAGGTTCAACTTGTTGGAAAGACGATTACCTGATGCGTAGAGAACTGAAATACCAGGGGACGTGGCTCTTTGGGGAGATGATGATCACTTAAGGGGGCTCATTGTCTGGTGATTAGAATGTGCCTTGGAAGAAGCCTGGTGCTCACTCTTAGGGACTCTTGCAAGATTTCTATACGATAGTGACTTAGCTACTCCTCCAGTTTCTCTTTCCTTTCATGCATCCAGGAAATAATGGCCCGGCTTCTGTCTCTAAAGCACAGAATCCGTTTTGCTCGATAGCTCTAATTATTCTCCTCTGGCCATAGGATAAACTTCATGCCTTTGAATATTCTCATGAGGGCCGCTTTCAAACTGGGGAATTTGTACCCCCAGGGAGAGGTGCAGTCTTTCCAAGGGGGACACAGGCTTTAAAGGGTTTTAGGGGGAGCACTTTATAAATCCTGAACTTCCATATTTTTAAAAAGATTTCTTTATTTATATGAGAGAGAGACAGAGAGAGAGGGAGAGGATGCACGAGTGGGTGGGGGGAGCAGGGGCAGAGGGAGAGAATCTTTAAGCAGACCTTCCATTGAGTTGCAGAGCCCATCTCCGAGCTTGATCCCAGGATCCTGAGCTGAGGCTCAATCATGAGCTGAGGCTCAATCAACTGTCAGATGCTCAGCTGACTTGAGGCACCCAGGCGCTCCCCCCAAATCCACATTTACTCCTCTCTACATTTTTTTGTGAATTTGTGATCAAGTTCAATTTCCACACTCCCTTTTTATTTCACAGTCTCCTTTCTTCTATATTACAAAAGAGAGGCATACCCTGTTGTGAACCTTTTCCATGAGTTTTACCTTCCTGGTTAACATAAGCCAAATGTTGGAGTCAGGTTCTCGTAAAGCAAAAATAAACTCCTCTTATTTTCATTGAGCTACGTCTTTCCAATAAATAACTGCTTTTTTAAGTTTGATAATTTTCAGATGTCTGTAATATAGTCTATTTTGATCAAATGCATACTACTCATAAAAATTTCTTCTGGATCAAAGTCTAATTATAATTAACACTTAAGCCTTAAAGTCATGGGTAATTTTAAATATTAAAGTTTTGATTTATATACACATTGTTATTGCAGAGAGGGATGTTAGGGTAATCAATGAGACTTAAAAACATCAAAATGTATCTCAATAGGATTAAATTAGGAAGAAGAAGTAATTTGGAATTACGAGTTCAAGGAGAATAAGGAGTAATTTAATATTTCTGACAGTTACGGGAAGAGCTTGTTCATGTATTTTTTAAATTGAAGATTATGGTTCAAATTGCTTGGTATTTATAGTCCTTTGAATACACGGAAAAGAGTGATGTGATAGTTTTAATTTAAAATCACAATATTTACAACATGTTGGAAATTATATCTTTGGCAAATATTTAAACTTTTGGTGGAAAAGTTTAAATGTCAGCTGAAAATGTACCCAAAGAGACACATATTATTTTTCTTAAATAAACTTTTTATTCTGAAATACTTTCAGATTTACAGAAAAGGTGCAAAGATAGCACAGAGTTTCTTTTTGCCCCTCACCTACTTTTTACAAATGTTAATATTTACATAACCATGATACATTTGTCAAAACTAAAAATTTAAGATTAACAGAAATAACAACTAAATTCTACATTTTATTCAGATTACCTTAGTCTTTTTCTTATCTTCCTTTTCTTTCTTCTCCTTCTTCTTCTTTGTCCTCTTCCTCTTCTTTCTTGTTAGAGAGAGAGAAAGCACGCGTGTATCCCTGAGCAGGTGGGGGGGCGGTGAGGGAAGTGGGCAGGGCAAAGGGAGAGGGAGAGAGAGAATCTTATGCAGGCTCCGTGCGCAACATAGAACCTGATGTGGGGGTCAGTCTTGTGACCCTGAGATCATGACCTGAGCTGAAATCAAGAGTCGGGTGCTTAACTGACTGAGCCACCCAGGTACCCCTCTTTTTTTTTCCTTTTAAAGATGTAATGTTTTGGGGTTCCTGCGTGGCTCAGTGGGTTAAGTGTCTGCCTTTGGCTCAGGTCATGATCCCAGGGGCCTGGCAATGGGCTCCCTGCTCAGCGGGGAGGGGAGTCTGCTTCTCCCTCTCCCTCTGTCATTCCCCCCTCTTATGCTCTCTGGCTTTCTTTATCTCTCTGTCAAGTAAATAAATAAAATCTTTAAAAAAAGATTTAACGTCTTTTTTTCCTTTCCAGGATCCCATCTATGTTACCATGTTACATTTAGTCAGTGCGTCTACTTAATCTACCCTGATCTATGATAAAACCTTGGTCATTTTTTATGTTTTGTTTTTGTTTTTTTGCTTTAATGATCTTGATAGTTTTGAAGAGTATCAGTCAGGTATTTTTGTAGAATGTCCATCAGTTTGGGTGTTTCTTATGATGAGATAGGGGTTATGGGTTTTGGAGAAGATCACAGAAGTAAAGTGCCCTTCTGTGAACGTCATATCAAGGGTACAGGAAACCAACATAACTTATTGCTGGTAATGTTATCCTCAGTCTTCTGGACAAAGTAGTGTTTGCCAACTTTGTCCACCATGATGTTACTGTGTTCCATTTCCGAATACATATTTGTTAGAAGGAAGTCACTGAATCCAGTTTATACTCAAGGATGGAGGGATTATGTCCACTTCATGGAGGTGAGACCATCTCAATAAGTGCTGTGAGGAAGATTTGACCTTTCTGCTTCATCTTTATTCAATCATTTATTTTTATATTTTGGACTCATGTATATTGAGAGGCTTAATGTACAAATAAACAATGGCCAAACCATATATGTGAATAAAAAAATAAAAACAAACTCTGACCCACAACCTGCAGCGATCAGTCCAGGAGACTAACCCATTATGTACAATAACCAGTCCAGAAAGCCAGCCTGCAATCTATAAGTCAGGCTTGTAGGAAGTCAGATTGTTATTTCGTGCAATAATTCAGGGAGCTAAATAACAGCATCTTCAACAATCAGCCCCAAATGGCCAGGACTTGATTAATAACTGAGAGCTTCCCTATTTTGTGTCCCTACTTCTAACTTAGAACCAACCGAGAAAGCCAAACATGAATCTCTAGGCAAAAGATGACCCACTTCTAGTTAGCCCACCTCCAATCAGAATACGCCTGAAGCCTTCCTCTTTTTCCATATAAAGCTTTCCCACCTCTCTGCCTGCCTTTGAGTATATGTCCAAACACTAGTGCGCAAACACAAGTCCAAGTGACGATGGCCTCCCTTGGTGTAGGAAGCTCTGACTCAGTTGTTTTTGCTTGTTCTTAGTTGGTTGAGCTCCATTCATTTCCACAATATTTATTTTATACTAGGGTTTGAATCCGATATTATTTTATTGATTTTATTGGTCAAACTGTTCTAGCTTTGGCCTTTGGGAACTCTTCCAACTTGGCTCCTGTTGCCCAACAAACACACCCCGTCCTTTTGTTCCTTTGAGTACTTCCTTTCTTTCTATCAATACAAAATGCTTTCGGCTCAGCCTGTTTCCTGTCCCAGGCCCAGAATCATCTACTTCTCTAAGGAGCCCCGGGTTCTTTTATTAAGGAATGGTATTTAAAAAAACAAAATCCGGGCACTTCCTGACTGTGCCTCATTGCTATAGGGTTATCACTACTTCTAGGTCCTCCCAGGAGAATGAACTAGCGAATATATGTATGTGTGTTAACCAACGTATACACACACACATAATTATTCCTCTGTCCATTTGTGTGTGTGTGTGTGTATACATACACACGCATATATATATATTAAGCTAAATGTGAATTCATACTCATGTCTTGAACTCTACCGCAGTACCAAAGGATTCGTTCTAGTCTTTCCCTAGCTTATTTTTAATTTTTTTCTCTGTTTGGCAAGCAATATGACTCCACTGTCTATAATTTATTGACTTCTATAATTCAATCATAGTATATACATAAAAATTTCATTCTTCTTACTCATACCCTTGGAGAAACAAATTGACCTGCGTGATCACACTGTATATGTACAGTCTTTTTGTCTTTA
>CM052801.1:33343052-33377482 GCA_028533885.1 Nasua narica | reverse complement strand
TCTTTTTGTTGTCTGATTGCTGTTGCTAGGACTTCTAGTACTATGTTGAACAAGAGTGGTGAGAGTGGGCATCCTTGACGTGTTCCAGATCTCAAAGGGAAGGCTGTCAGCTTTTCCCCATTGAGAATGATATTTGCTGTGGGCCTCTGTATTGCGTGGAAGCCTTAGCCTAGCTCACAGTGCTTTTCCTACCAACTAAATCCGTGCCACCCAGATTATCCCGGATAATCTCCCCTACCTAAAATCAACTGATTATGGACTTTAAACCTTTAAAATAGTTTCATAGCAACAAATAGATGGAATCTCAGGGAACTGTAGCCTAAGCAAGTTGACACATCAGAAAAGCTATTACAGTCCTTAAGGATTTCATTTTTAAATAATACAAATGGTTTGTAATTTTAATTCCAGCATTTTATTTGTGGATGTATATGGAACCTGGATCCTGCAACCTTGCTAAATTCACTGAGTTATAGGAGGGTAAAGAATCTTGTAGATTCTTTAGGATTTACTGTATTGTCAATTATGCTGTCTGAAATAAAGGTAATTTTAGATTCTCCTTTTCAATCTGTATGCCTTTTGTTTCCCTTTTCTGTCTTTTTGCACCAACTAGGACTTCTAGTATTCTGTTGAATAGGAGTAGTGAGAGAGAACATGCTTGCCTTGTTTCTGATTTTAAGGGGATTGCATTTAGTCTCTCAGTATAAAGTATGATGTTAGGTGTAGTTTTTTTTTTTTTTTTTTAGATTCACGGTTAGATTAAGGACATTCCCTTATTTCTCTAGTTCGCTAGAGTAGTATCATGAATTGATGTTGTATTTTACTGAATGCATTTTCTATATGTATTTATATAATCAGATGTCTTTTCTTATTTAGCCTATTAATGTGGTAAATTACATTGATTGAGTTTCAAATATTGAACCAGCCTTGCATTCCTGTATGAACCACAATTGGTTGCAATATATTATCCATTTTGTATATTGCTGGGTTTGATTTGGTATTATCATTTTTTCAGTTTTTATTTTTTTTAAGTAATCCCTACACCCATTGTGGGACTTGAACCCACAACTTTGAGATTAAGAGTCACACAGTCCACTGACCGAGCCAGCCAGGGGCCCTGATCTGGTATTTTTTAGATGAAGATTTTTACATTCATCATTCATGAGAGATATTGGTATGTAGTTTCCCTTTTCTGTAATGTCTTTGTCTGGCTTGGGTATTAGAGTAATGCTTGCCTATTTTAGATACGGTCTCAATTAAAAAAAAAAGTTTAAGTGTCAACTGAAAGTGTCTGAGGAGGTACTTGTTATTGTAAAAAATCACTTTGGCAAGCATATGAAGAAAAATCTTTTGAGGGTCATTGGTTTATCTGTAATCTAACTTGGATTTTTTAAAAAAAGATTTTATTTATTTGAGAGAGAAAGAGAGAGAGAGAGAGAGAGAGAGAGAGAGAACACTAGCTGGGGAAGAGGATGAGGGAGAAGCAGACTCCCTGCTAAGCAGGGAGCCTGATGTGGGGCTTGATCCCAGGACCCTGGGATCATGACTTTAGCAGAGGGTAGACACTTAACTGACTGAGCCACCCAGGTCTTGGATTATTTTTATCAACCCCAGTGATAGCAGAGACTGATAGTATCAGCTTTTATCTTCTTTGGGACCTTGCACCATTTCTTGGCACTCTTCCAGCTTTGGCATTTTGTGTGTGTGCGTGTGTCTAAAAGCTTGCGCCCTTAACTCTGCTTCAGAGGGATGCTCTCTCAGACTAGTACAGCTGCTTGTCCTGCAGAAAAAGCTGGAAGAAGCTGAGATTTTACGTGCCCCCGTGTCATCCTCAGTCAATGGACTGGTACATACACAAGTGTGGAAGTCTGCTTCTCTGCTTTTGCATCAGACAGTTCCGAGGGATGACTCATTTTCTGGAACTCCCCTGCAGAGCCGGACTGAAGGCCTCCTATGTGACACCTTGCCTGAACTCAAGCCACTGCTTGCCTGATTTGCTTTCTCTGCCTTGATCCCACCTCTGCCTTGCTGCCTTTTCTTGGAAGCACGTACTTAATAAATTTCTCGAGCACCAGTTCTCCTCCTAGGATTCACTTTCACGGGACTCAACCTATGATACCCATCAGTCCTGCCTTCCACATTGCTACCACGATTCTCTTCATTTTGTCATCACTCATGTTCTCCTTATGCCAACATAATTTGACACATTGTGCTGTCTCAACCTTGAATTCTCTCCTCCCCTCAGCATGGTGACAACAAAATTCAAGGCCATTTCAAAGTTCAGATCTCCTGAAATATCCTCCTAGGCATTCCTTACAGTTATTCAGCCTGTCCTTTGGACCCATAGAGCACTGCATTTTTGTTTTGTTTCTCACATATCTCTTTCTTTTGTTAGACTTGAAACTTCTTCTCTCTCTTTTAAAGATTTTATTTATTTGACAGAGAGAGAGCGTGTACACAAGCAGGAAGAGCGATAGGCAGAGGGAGAGGGAGAAGCAGGCTCCCCCCTGAGTGGGGAGCCTGATGCGGGGCTCGATCCCAGGACCCTGGGATCATGACCTGAGCCGAACGCAGACTCTTAACCAACTGAGCCACCCAGGTGCCCTGAAACTTCTTCTCATTTGTGGGAGACAAATTTTCTTCATTTTGGTTTCCTTAGCACTATATTGGTATGTGACAAGTGCTTAATAAATATTTGCAGAATAAATTAAATAACTAATTAAACTGACTCTTCTAAGATATCTAATCTGTGTCTAATCTACATATCTATGTATATAATTTGCATATTATTTCATTTTATTCTCAAACCACTTGAGGAACATGCCACCTGAAACCATTAACTCTTTACCTGTGAGGAAATGTGCTGGGGGGAGGGGTGGACAAGATCCTTCAGAAAGTGAGTGGTGAGATCCCAACTGAAAACCAGATGAGCAAATGTAGGCTTGTCCTTTAGTGATTTCCAACATTGAGAAAGCTAAAGAAAATTTACGGAAAATTTGCATCTCAAACATTTCAGGATCCTCTGTGATCTGTCACCTCCCGTTCCTTTCTGTAGCTATGCTTTGAAGGTCAGATTCCTGGCACCAGTTGAGTGTATAACAGGGACAGAAAATGTAGCATTGGGGAGACCGTATCCTGGCTGAGTGGTACCTTCTTTGTGTACGTAAACTTTATGGGGCATCTTTGCTCTTTTGTTCCTCCTTGAAAAACCTATTAGAGCTTCCACTGTTCTAGTGAGGGCAGGTGGAATTGCGACATTGGATTCCAACAGACCCTTAATAGGAGAAAATATTCTACATGGTGTAGACAGCAGGTACTGTAGAAAGGACATTTAATTTCCAGCACACAGGCAGGAGCTGAAAGGGAAGCCCGTGACTTTCATTAGAGAGCCCCCAGGCCCACTTACGTGAGCTCACTGAATGTTGATCACAGTCTTCCTTGGATGGGCAATATTTATTACATGCATCACCTAGATCTGGGAAACGAAGGTTCGGGCACATTAAATCGTCCACCCATGTTTTGCAGCTCTGTCAGTCCAACTGGGCACAAGGGCAGGGACCACTGTATTAAGAACGAAAAATGGCTTTACAGGTCCTCCTTCTGCCCCCCCCCCCCATGCCACCCCAGTTATCTGTGGTCGGTGATGCCCAGGCTACCTGGTCAAAATGGTCGCATGGGACAGCGCGACTGAGAAGTAGGCTCCAGAGTAAAACTGTGGTGAGAAACTCTTCTTTGTCATCCAGAAGTACGCATTTTGCTCATCCTTGCTCCAGGAGAAAGCCACAAAAAAAATTGATTCAAAAACAAAAGGGGGGGTGGTCTGAGGCTCGGAAAAAGTTAATCTGAGTTACAGTCCAGGAGTATGACAAACATGGTGCAAATGTTTTCAAAGATGAAAGGGGAAAGCGTGTTTGACCAAAATAGAACAAGATACATAGACAAGTGTTCCGTGCGAATGACTAGAAAATTGAGTAGATTCTGTGAATGAGTAAGGCAATAATTGAGATAACTAGTACTTAGGGAGCATCAGGTTGACCAAAGTTACTTTGACGGAGCATCCATTAGTAGTGGCTACTGATGTCCTTAGGTCTTATGGCCATCGTCTACATCTATGCCATTTGTGCGTTGCAAGTTGGTGGCCCCCTAAAAGGCTCAGTGGGGGCTGAAATCCCTGCCTCTAGGATGGAGAAAAGGTGTCTTTCCCTACTATGTCCGCCTAGGAGGGCACCTTTTTCTAATTTGTGCTGAGGCCCAATTTCCATTTTCTCTTGGTAATAGTATCACCTTACTTTTCCTTTGGAAACAGCTCCCCCTCCCCCATGAATCATGGGGCTGGTGGGATTTTATCTGGTGCTGGCTTAAGTGCCCCCAACCTAAGGGTACACTCATGGGCCAAGCTGGGTGAATCGGGCCATCCTGGGATTTGCAGCTTGAGATCAATGACATAAGGCGTGCAAAGCTGAGTTACTATGAAGCTGGAGGTGGGATACGTTGTGTCTCTTCACCAATTCCTTTCACCCTTTCAGTGGGGAGGATGGTTGTAGACGGAAACTATAGCTCATTGCAAGATTCCTGTTGATTAACCAATAGAAAGGAGACCAGGATCAGAGCTCTTTGAGGCTCAACCCATCAAAAGTAATACTAAGCTAGCCATTCATTCAACAAATACTAAGTTTTTTTTTTTTTTAATTTCAATTCTCAGTAGGTATTGTTTATCCTTTAAAGTTTGTAATCAGTTTGTATTTTAAAACCAATGCGTACCTGTAAGGGAGTGTTTCTTATTTTTTTCTGATATATCATTAGATGTTTAATATATCTGATGATCAGTAGTATCTGAGGGACCCAGCCGGAGGGCCCTCCGTAGCTATTGCCTTAAGTACTGAAATTGAAGATGTTCCTTAAGTAGTCCCATCAAGACAGGCACCTGAGGAGATCTGGTTGAAGGGCAAGCCTCAGCAATAATCTATTCCAGCTTATGGGTACTTTTATATTTTGGCAGTTCCTCTGTCTTCAAGCAAGAATCTGCTTGCATTGTTCTGTCCATCATTCCATTAGTCCAGAGAAACGGTGAGACCTACTCAGAATTTTTTATTCTCAGTCTCTAAAAAAATGAATGCTAGGAGGTCAAATAGCTCTGTTCTCTGCAGGCTCCGAAGTAATGTTCTATGGGGTCTTGGGTTACAAGCCCTGTATCAGCTACGCTCCGTTTTTGGTCAGAGTTTGCAAAGGCTCCCTTGAGGACATTTCTAACTCTGGGTTAGATGTCACATTTGGTAGATCGTGAGCTTTGATGAATAAGCCCCAGGTTTGTTTTCTAGAGAGTATGACCCCCTCACTTTGAATGATTTTTAAAATCAAGATGATTCATAGAGAATGTCTCAAAATTGTCAACTACCTTCTAAATACCCTCCATTCTTGTGCTTAAAAACTTGTTTTACGTTGTACTTAACAAAATCGTTCTTTCTATTTGAGAATGAGATTTTTAAATGAGAGAGAAATTCATGCCGTAGTCCCGTTACCTGCACTACACTAGGCCACGTTAAAAACCAGAAGAGTCAGAAAGTTAGAAATAGAGGTAGATGTGGGGAAAGAACTCATGGTTTCCCACGTCGCTTAACTACTGTGGACCTTGTAGAGAGACAGGGATAGCGATGGCCCCGTCTGCCCCTTGCTGTCATGGGCAGTATTAGAGGAGGCGCTCTGGAAACTTCTCTGCTTCACAAACGCAAGCCGTTCTTATTACACCTGGTTGTTCAGGCTGAAAGGAATTTGATCTCCGAATAAAACAATTTCAAGCAGGCAGGCCAACCCCACAAGGTAGGCATTCCCATAGACATCACTGAGCTCGACAGCAAAGAGAATACAGAAGCAGGACCTGCCGTGAAAATATCGAGCCCAATCCATTATTAATTGGCAGGTACAGATGAAATGTTTGCTTTTGAATTACTGATGGTAGACCTCAAGGATGTCAGGGCAGAAGGCCACCGTACTTCACCAGGATGTGAAGGTGAGTGGTTGGCAAAAAAAAAAAAAAAAAAAAAAAAAAAAGGTGGGGGGATGTAGGCCCAGGAGCAAAGAACTCAGTAAGACCCAAAGGAAATCAGGCAGAGGTGTTAAACTACATTATAATGTAGATACTGCCACTCAGCAGTCACTGTGCTTCCTGCGGAGTTTATAAAAATGAATGTGGTAAAATATTTGCCCAGGACATGTCCACGATCTAGTGATTGAGCCTCAGAGAAGTAAACACTAGACTCACGCATGCAGTTTCTTGGAGAACACCGTGGGCTTAAACTGCATTTTGAAAGTAACAGTTGATGAGAAAAAATAGACTCGAGGCCTACCACTCAAAACGTATGGCAAGGCTTAACCAGAGAAGCATCAAAAATAAGCATGTGAGCTTGATAACCTACTGGCATAGAGAGATCTGTACCAATGCACAGACCCAACACTATAGCCTTGTCAGTCTTTTGCTCCCCGAAACATTGCGTTTCTATTTCCTCCTCCAAGATAGGTCCCAGAGAACTATTTCACCGAATGTTGTAATTCCTCAAAATTAAACCTTTCGTCCGCGATGCAGCATTCATCATTTCCTGTCAGCATCAAGGGAAATAAGTGTCTTTGCAGCATCTGTGCTCGCCTTTGGAACTACTTTGGATAGTTTCCACTCTCGAACGTTTAGAGCAGTTGCTGAAGTCACTAAACCACTTGCACTAGAGGAATTTCGTTCTATGGGATTTTCAGGTTTTTTTCTTAAGATCTTCATGTGTTGCTATGTCTTCCCCCTCGTGTGTGAAAACACTTATTTCTAGTTGCCTCAAACCATTAGGTGTGGACAAAAGAATTTACCAACCATGACGCCCATGAGGGACAGCTACCTGTTTTGTGATTCTAAAGCTCATATAATGTAGGGGGTCTTCCCTTCAAGGAGAACGTCAAATTGTATGTGAAACTGGGTAACACGTTGTTCATGAGGGAAAATGTAAGTGACTCTGGCAGGGAGTCGAGTCTGTAAGACAAAAGGCAGAAGGAACTACATAAACGCTACTCTACTTGATGACTTGGTTTCCTATTTCAGAAATCATTCCCAAATCATGGTACCTATGACCACTGTCAGAAGCCCAATTTCTGTTGGAATGGGAAGTTACAGATAATCAAGGGGAGGAGGCTAGAATGATCCTTATGGTAATGGATTTGGGTTGGAGACATCCGTTTGAACTCCTACTTACCTTAATATAGATGCAGAAGGCTACATATAGAAATATTACGTAAGTATAGCCTCATGTGTTGTCTCACTCTGTGTGAAGATTATAGATGTAACGACACTCCCACATCAACAAGCACACTTAGAACAGAGATCTTGGGTTTTAAGACCATTCTCAATAAAAGGAATCAAGACTCCTTGGGGAAATTGTTCTAGAACTGGAGTAGGAAATATACAAGATGAGCCTAGAGTATCTTGTAGTGACACAGAGGAAGAAAGGGCCCCAAAAAAGACGTGCACACATGCACACAATTATGGGGTTATTGTCAAAGGGTCCCAGGAACAAGTGAAAGTACTCTCAGTGAACAAAGTGGGAACACTTGGAACCACCAAAGGAGTAAAATAAAATTATAGCTGAGAGTACTAAAGAAATATCCCCGAGTCCAATGAATACAAATACATGATTGTATAAACAAATAAATGGGGGAGAATTGATATATCTATGCTGAAAAGTTCAAATAATGTATGTAGGTACCATGTCCTCAATGATGTGGATATAACTCCCTGCTCCTTAGGCTTGGGCTGTGCGTGGTCACTTCCTTCCACAGAATATGGTATGAAAACAGGGACAATGAGGCAACTTAATAGTGGAGAAACCTGATAAACACGACATCAGCCCGGAGATGAAGGCTACCATCGTTAGTGATGAGTCACATCAACAGTATGGAATCTTGAGATGTTGTGATGAGAATGGCACTGTATCTCTGTGGTCTTTCTCTAAAAAATTCGTGACCCCTGTTTATGCTTGATCTTAGCCAAAAGGTCGAGAAACTCTCATAACCTCTGTCTAATCGTTAGAGAAACATCAGACACATCTCAATGGAGAGACATTCTGTTTGACCAGTACTCCCCCAAACTGTCAAGGTCATCAAAAACAGAGTCTGAAGAACTTCATAGTCAAGAGGAGCCTAAGGAAACATGTTGAGTTCATATAATGTGGCTAAATAAGATCCTCAAAATGAGAAAGTTCTAGAGTTGGAGAATAAACTAGTAGCTATCAGGGGTTAGGGATGGTGGGGGCAAAGGGGCTGGGAGTGAATCTAAAGAGACCCCTATCAGGGAGGTCTTCGAGGTGTTGGGATCATTCTATGTATCTTGATTACGGTAGTGGTGCTATGAATCTACACATGTGATAGGATAGCCTAGAACTATACGTGCCTTTATTTTACTCCCCCTTTATTGTATTACCCAGGTAAGCTGGTACAGTGGGCAGTAGGCGCATGCCTGGAAGCCTCTCCTATGCTGTACTGGGTGCTCTTCTGGGACTGTTGGCGTTAACTTGATCGGATTGCGGACTGCACCCGCACTGCCCCCTCTCTCTAATCCCAATAGGTCTCCAGCTCGGTTTCCCCTTGGCTAGGTACTAGAATGCTTGCATTCATTTTAATGCCTCATGGACTGATGGGTATCAGTTCTACAAGTAGTCCCATGTGAACACACTGTTAGGGTTCTTCCTAGGGCCTTTGGAAAGGGGCCCATCAACTTCACGGTAAATCTGCTTCTGCTTTCCATGTTATGCTGGTACCATTCCCCTATTAATCAATCATGTGTGAACCGCCTCGCAAAGGTGGGGGGTGTGTGTGTGGCAGCCCAACAGATGTAGAACCGTGGACGAGAAATGCCGTAGCATTGAAGGAAGAGTCTGATCTTGACCCGAGTGCTAAAGGGTCGGGTGTGAAATCCAGACAGAAAAAGCTACAGGTCGAAACCTTGCCTGATCCCAGGCTTTGACTTGAGAGAGCCAAAGCAGAATGGGAATGTTCCAAGTCAAGGGGATCTTTGTCAGTTCCATCACGGCTTTCAGAAAGAGATTTGTGAATGATCCCTGCAAGGAAATGCACGAAGGGAGCCACGTGGCTTCTCCACGTGTGAAATGGATACTCACAGAGACCCACTGATCTTTCTGAAGCTCAGGCTGCCTGGAAACCTGGAGACCAGCTTGTCTGAAGTTCGGAAAAGGCCGGCTCTGTGTTGCTCTGGAGGGAGTCACGGCAGGCACCTCTGCTCCATTTTTACCTCCCTAGGAAAAGAGAGGGAACGCTATCATGAAGCACTGCTCTTCAGGGACGCTCTCCTGGGAGTTGCATGTGAAAAGTTGGACCGGATAATAATTTAGTTCAATTAAATCAGAGGTTTTAAAATTTAGTGTTCATCGGAATCACCCAAAGTGCCTGTTTGAAAGGAATCGTCTGGGCAACCCCTGGGAGTCTATGGCAGGGGGTCCGTGGATTTCGTTTTGAAAAACCGTGAGCGGCCGTCCTTCAGAGTGGGTTTGGCACTGGGGACTCTGATTCTTTTTGGTAATAGTTGCCTTCTATCTAGACTGCTGGGGGGGAAAGACTAATTAAAAACATGGCCCCCTACTTATCTTGCTGCTATAATTGTTCTGCAAATGCACACATAATGTAATGGTCCGATCCCTGGGTGTTTCCGCCTCCCCTTTCAGCTGTCACCTCTGACTGGGTGCTCCGTGGTCCCGAGACAATATCCGCAGTGTCCTCCCAGAGGGGGC
Organism: Nasua narica; assembly: GCA_028533885.1. Classification (NCBI taxonomy): domain Eukaryota; kingdom Metazoa; phylum Chordata; class Mammalia; order Carnivora; family Procyonidae; genus Nasua; species Nasua narica. The sequence continues at coordinate 33,367,709 of CM052801.1, read as the reverse complement.
AGATCTACAGCATCCGGGGCCTGGTACCACGGCTCCCCTCTTTCCTTAACGGTCTCCCCACCTGCACCTGAACCACACGACGCCAATTAGGAACAGATGCAAACAGCATATGCCCCGAGCGCACCGGCCTTCTGTTCTAAAAAGCACAGTCATCTCTGCTTTCCTAGTGCTTGAACTAGCAGAACGTTAATTTTAGATCATTTCTCCTAAAAGTGTATGTGCTATCTCGCAAGCTGGGTAGGGTTTAGGGACTCGGCATGGGGATTCACGGAGCATGCAGAGAGGCTTCTCCTCCACCTGCACAAGGCAATCAATAAAGAAGCCAATTTCCTGGCACTAAAGGAAAACTCTGCTGCTCTCTAATACTTCTAGGTGACTGCGTGAGCCCTGTCACAGGGTCGCCCCGCACGGAGGAGTCTGGGTTGCATGCAGTGCTGGGCTTCAGTTCGCCGGGCAATGACGCGATCCATAGGATTTCAGAACAGAGGGGGTCGAGGGGAGTTGGAATCCGCGCTTGTGCGTTCTCTGCGGCCTCCGAAGCTCGCGTTCAAGAGAGCTCCCGTCCTGTGGAGTGAGGGACAGCCAAATGAGGGTGAAGCTCGGTGTCGCTGAGTGCCTCTTGCATGCCCGGCCTCTCCTACGTGCATCATCTGGTTGAACCTTCCTCCCAACTCTGGAAGGCAAATGGCGGATTTTTTGATCTGAGTTTCCCTTGGAAACAGAGCCTTGGGCGAGGATGAAGTGTTAAGTTGCTTTCCGGAGGAGAGGCCTTCTCAGAGCCGGGAGAGTGAGGGAAAAGGGAAACGGGTAGGACAGGCTAGGAAACAAAGCCAAGAGATGGATGACTGTACCCGCCATGGGTGCACCACAGGCCTTGAAGAGCCACAGCTGATGGCTCAGGAGGCCCACCCCAGCCCGTGCATGGGGCATCTTTGAACAGACTTGGGGGAGACACTGTGTTTTGGAACATTCCATCGGAGGGAGATCAGGAGAGGAGACTTAGTTGTCTGACTTTTTCCACCTTCTGTCTCTCATTGGTTCAAGTTTGCTCTGGGGAGTGTTAACTGCCTCATACCTGAACAGCCCTTGCAGCAGCGGTTCTAGAAGCCAGATTCTACTCCTTGGGGTGCGGTGTTGCGCTCGAGGACAGAATTGGTTGAAGGAGTCGAGAGATTACAAACCTGTAGTCTCATCTTGAGGCAGCAGAACCACGTGAGCCTACGTGGAGTTGACCAGCGTATCCGTGGGGTCCTCTGGGAAGCAGACGCTGCAATGGAAATAAGGGTGAAGGGGGTGCATGACTGTGAAAGATGAGGGAGGAAGAAGCGCGATCAAGCAGCTGGAGGCCTCAAGCCTGTCTTCAACCTGACCAACCGACCTGACCAACCCCCCAAACAGCCGGGGCATGGCCTGTCACGCTCAGTCATTGGTTAGAGCTTCCTCAGCTCCAAAGCTGGCACACTAGCAGACAGCATCAGAGAACTCTTCTCCTCGATGGGCAAGATCTTTTGTTTTTAAGGATTTTATTTATGTATCTGAGAGAGTGAGTGAGTGAGTGAGCAAGCGAGCGGGAGCCCAAACGGGGAGTGGCCGAAGGAAGGACAAGCAGACTCCCCACTAAGCGCAGAGCCTGAAGCAGGCCTCAAACCCAGGACCCTGAGATCGCCACCTGAGCCCAAAACAGACGTTTAACCGCCTGAGCCACCCAGGCGCCCCAAGGGCAAGATCTTTTTTGAAACGCTGTAAGAGCAATTGGCCACAAAGGCGGTGGGAGCAAAGTCTGTAGTTGAGATCAAGAACAGGAGCAAAGTTGAGGAAGTACAAAAGATAAATCTAATGGGGGATTGCGCCCATTGGATGGGGAGAAGAGAGACTTGATAGGTTTTAGAAGTTATTTAAGTTCATAGTGCTAGTAAGTATAGCGGTCAAGATTTGAACTCGGTTTTAGCTGAGCTGAAGGCGTTTGGTTCTTCGGGCAGCTCTGGTGTGAGACGCCGGAGGCTGAGGCAGGCAAGGATGGCTAGTGAAGTTTCCGCTAAGTGAATCCTATGATGTGATCAGGTTTGTCTCCTGGTTATTATTATTTCTCATTTGTAGCATCCACACCAGTTCCCTGATCTTTCTGGAGATTTTGAACCTTCTCAAACGTTCCTAATAAACCTTCCTAATACATCTTTTGTCTCCTTCAAACAGCTAGAGCCTGATCCACAGCTACAGTGAGGGGTCCTTGCCAGTGGCGTACTTTTTAATAAAGATTTTAAGACAAATTTCCAGAATTCCATGGAATAGAATTTGTTAAATGAAGATTATGACACGGGTGGTAGGGAAGTGAACCTGAACCTAAGCCATTGTGTCTTATTCCTTCTGATTTCTGGTTTCTTACTACTGTAGAAAGCCCTCCTTTGGCAGGCATCCCAAAGATCCAGTGTGGTTCTGTTCCAATCTCGTGGCGTTGTTGAGAAGGAGCTAAGGCATGTGGGAGAAGGCAGCCAAATCCCCAGAGTGTCATGGTCCCACTGTTCTGTCCTTCTATATGTTGGCTTATGAGAGCTAAGTTTGAAAGTTTCTGGAATTTTGCAAATTTTGGTAGCTTGGCAATGCATACACATTAGTCCTCCCGTCCCACCCGCTGGCCTGCTGGAGAGCCATTTCTCACTGTCAGCTAGAACTCCCCTCTGTAGCCTTTGAAAGACATTTTCCCAGCAGCACCCTGTGCAGCCTTTATTTTATTTATTATTTATTTATTTATTTAAAGATTTTATTTATTTCTTTGACAGAGAGAGATCACAAGTAGGCAGAGAGGCAGGCAGAGAGAGGGGGGGAAGCAGACCTCCCACTGAGCCGAGAACCAGATGTCGGGCTCGATCCCAGGACCCTGAGATCATGACCTGAGCCAAAGGCAGAGGCTTTAATTGACTTAGCCACCCAGGCGCCCCTCTGTGCAGTCTTTAAAATCCATTGTTTTACGGAGTCAGACTCGATGTTGTTAGTGTGATGTGAGAGGTGTAGAGATATGCCTCCTGCTCTCTAAATCTCCATCTCCAGTGTTGAAGTCATTTCTATGTAACAGACCACCCTGACTAACCAGTGGGAATAAAATTTATTATGCTGAGAAATTTCTGTGTGTCAGGGGTTCATACAGGGCATATGGGGATGGTTCGTCTCTGCTGTATCAATGCCTGGGGACTCTGCTGGAAAGATAAAAATGACGAAGGGTGAATTCAGTGACTGAGTTTGGAATCATCTGGAAGCTTTTTTGCTCACATGCCTAGCACTGAGGCTAGCATTACTCAGAGGCCTTGGTCATCCGCAGCTATCAGCTAGTGCAGTACGTGTGACCTCTCCATGTGACTGAGCTTCCTCTGGTGTGGTGGATGGCTCCAAAAACCAGTGTCCTAAGAAGGATGTCCAGAAATTGGGTGTTTAAAGAGAACCTGCTGGATGCTTTGTAGCTCTTTATGAGCCAGGCTTAGAAATCACATGACATCACTTTAGCCATGTTTTACTGGTTCACAAGTGTATCCAGATTCCAGGGGAGGACCTCACCTGTCAGTGGGAGAGTTGATAAAGAATTCAGAGTAGTGTTTTTAAACCACCAACCTCTCCACCCTCTCTGCCCCCTCCACCCCCTCCCTAGTACTATCTTGTCAAGCATTTTGAAATACTGCTCTTTAGGATTGATTCCTTTGAAACAGATGTTGTGAACAGTGAGAAGACAAATTGCCTTGGAAGTCAGTATTTTATCAGTATATCATAGATTCTCCATGATGTTTTCCTGTGTGGTAGCAAGTCTAGAACAAGTAACAATGGGCCGGAGGTTACATAAAACATTCAGGACCTCATACTTAGGACAGGAAGGGGTTATGGGGGGTATGTGGGGACTAATAAGTTACTTCTCAAGTTTGCATATGGTAGCCCTGCTTGTTGGCTTCATAGGGAAGAGTCCAGAGTGTGGAAAAACCTACCCTTGCCTCGGAAAACCTCCGTGAAAGGAGGGAATCTTCACCACCACCACCCCTGCCCACCTGAACCACCAGTCCCTTGTTTGTCTCTGTCTATTTATGTACCAGACTCTGAGCTGGGGTCTGGGATGCACTGAAAATGAGAGAGGACATAATCCCTACTCTCCAGGAGCTTTTTTCCTCTAGTAAGGAAACCCACGGAAGTAAGTGGGCCTGCCCAATGTGCTAAACACGAGGATAAAAGGAAGACCGGCATGCTCTGGGACCACAGAGGAGAGGCAGCCAACCCAAACTTGGAAATGAGGAATGAGGTGAGGGAGTTATGTAGATGGAGTGGAATCTCCCAAGTAGAGGGCTGTAGGGAAGGGCATCTGGGCAGAAGTAAGTGTGCTGCCCAGTCCCAGGGAAGTACGCGGGGCTTTTGCTTCTTAAAAAATGGCCAAGCCTGCGGTATAACAAGGCATGGTGGAGAGGACTTGAAGATTAAAAACGGAGTAGGGGTTGAATCCTAAAATGGGTTGAGCTTCTTAAACTCTATCCTGTTGGTTATGGCGAGTCATTTACATATTGTATGCTTCCTTGTGATACATGAGGATTTACATTTCTCAAAGATCACTCTAGCTAATGGCATATGGTTTAGAATGGGACAGGAATGAAGGTAGAGAAGAGAGATGGCTCAAGGGCAGAGCCCCAGAGGGCAGTGATTTTAAGAGACAAAGGAGGAATGGCTGCAGAGTCCAAGAGAAAAACTGAGAAGGAGCAACCAGAGGACAGGAGATAAATCAAGAATAGTCCTGGGAAATTTCACACTGGGAGGACTACGAAGTTGAGAATAACTCAGGAAATGGTTCACTTCCACTTGAGAAGAAAGGTGGATCTGTGAAAAACTCTAAGAAGGAAGCTGCCCTTGAGGAATTAGCAACTGAAGCATAAACACATGGCATTTGTAGACTATAATTGTTAACTATACTATATTTTCAGAGGCAGCACATTTTATAAAACTTACAGATTTAGGTTCATTATATGGTTCAATTTCCCTTTTAATGTTTTTTTTTCCTGTTCTAACTCATGCACCATATGTGAGTCACCATAATGGCGATAATAGTAAAAATAATAATAGTAGTAGTAATAAGGGAAATTATCTGTAATCTCCTATTTTACAGATAAATTGTTTTCAAGTTTTGTTTGCTTTCAAGATTCTGTAAGTAATTTTTAGTTATAATTTTAACATATATACACTGAGAAATGTGCTTATTTACAAACGTTTAAGCATATTTCCCTATAGATACATAGATGTTAGGACTGTACTTTTATCTATTTTGCAAAGATGTTATTTATTTGTTTATTTGAGAGTGAGAGAGCGAGAGAGAGCACATGTGAATAGGGGGAGCAGAGGAAGAAAGAATCTCAAGCAAACTCCATGCTGACCATGAGCCCCACTCAGGGCTCAATCTCCTGACCCTGACTGAGGTCATGACCAGAGCCAAAACCAAGAGTTGGGCGCCCAACCCACTGAGCCACCCAGGTGCCCCAGGACCCTTTGCTTTTAAATGTCTACAATAATATTCCATTATAATTTGCCGTCCATTCTTCTGTTGGTTAATATTTAGATTTTTCCTACCTTTGCTAAATTGAGTGTTTACATGCACACTGAGTCTCTCCAGTCACTCCTAGAGCTAAGGAAATTCATGACAAATTTGTATAATTTTGAAATTCCATTTTGACATTATAATACAGTGATTTAAAACCTAGCTCAAGATTTGGCTCATTTATGTCTTTGATTTTCAAAAATGTCATAGTTGCAATTCTCTGTTATGAGGGCTATGACACAGACATTTTTGAAGAGGTTTATCGTTAATAATACTAGATGTAAATCCATACTTCAAATAGTCTCATTGTTAATGCTGCAAGTTTGATGTCAACTTCTTGTCAGGTCACATTAACTCATCATTGTTTTTATTAATCTCTTTTTGTCAAATAAAGAGTTCATATTGGAGTAGCAATTTTAGCTTTGCTTTTTTGTTTTTTGTTTGCTTGAACTTATATTATTAGTGCTCCCTTCAGTCATGCAGGCTCACACCCATGCGCTCTCGCGCACGCTCTCTTTCTTCAACCCCCCCTCTGGCAGAAATAATTTCTAGCTCCTTAACCATTTTATGAGGGTTCATTTAGTTAAAACCAGATGACATGACCCATTTGTCTTAATAACTGTGTGGGTGTAAACAGCATTCTACTGCAGTGTGCCACATTACGTAGCCCATTGTGCGAGGCCCTGTCCCCATGAGTGCTCCGTGACTTTAGATGTAAGGGAACCTCAGAGTCAGTAGGGGTGAAGCTTCTTTTCTTCCTTTGTTATTCATACATAGATAGAGCTAGAAATTCTAATGTTTGTTCTCTCCCCTTTCCCACTCAAGTCCTATTTCCTTTTCCAGGATCCAATCCCAGATCCCGTAGTGGATCATCTTCCATCCCCTTTGAGTGTGAGTACCCCACTTTGGAGACCACTTCTCCAAAAGACATGTCTGGTGTTTGCACTCTTTAAGAAGCTTCTTCTATTGTCTCCATCACTCTTCTGCTGTCCAGCAATTCTGTGGGACTAGTGGGGTAGAGCTAGTTCTTTACACAAAGTAAACATAACTTTTGAATAAAAAGCATTCTATTAAGTATAGGTTTTTTCTTTTCTCAGAAATTTAAAAAAAGTTGTAATAGGAATCTAATCATTACTATGCACAAATGTATAAGATTACTTATAATGCATTGTTTCATGTTGCCAGTTAGGAATCACTGATACATAACCAAACTATTTATATAATTAAGCACCAATGTTTTCAAGTTCATGTAGCCCTGTGAACATAGTTGGAATAGTTACTAGACCTCACCTGAGAACTAGACCATTTTTCTTTGCCTTCCAGTTTTTTTTTCCCTGTGCTTATTCATTGATCTATCCATTCATTCAACAAGATTTTAAAGAGTGCCTTCAATAATAATAAGTAGAAACTAAAATTTATAATCTGGATGGTTTGTTCCAGTCCCTGTTCTAAGCATATTAAATATATGAACTTCTTTAACTCTCACAGTCATCCTTAGGGAGATTTTCAGAGGCTCTATACACAATCCCTGGTTACCACAGACATTTTCAAATAACCTTTAGCATGCTGGCTTATAAAGTCTTGGTAAGAGGGAAGCAACAAACCAACAGCCTGGACCTCCTGTCAAGCCTTTTTTTGCACTCCAGATTGGCAACCCTATGGTTTAGCTGGCTAATGGGTCTGAACAGCGTGTCCAAATGTGGTAGTTGGTTGCTAAGGTTGAGTAGCAAGTTGTCCACGGTCCTACAGCTAGAAGGTTGCTTCAGTAAGCTAAGGACCATGCTAAGTCATGGAAATAGAGAAAAACACATCCTGCTCTAAAGGAGCTCCCAGGGTGTGCCTGGGTGGCTCAGTCGGTTAAGTGTTTGCCTTCGGCTCAGGTCATGATCCCACGGTTCTGGGATTGAGTCCTGTATCAGGCTCCCTGCTCATGGGGAGTCTGCTTCTCGCTCTTCCTCGCTCTCTACCCCTCTCCCCCTGCTCGTGGTCTCTCTCTGCTTCAAATAAATAAATAAAATCTTAAGAAAATAAAGGAGCTCCCAGATATGTGCAATAGACAAAGCGATGATCGGTCTACAGTGGGGCATGTCTATGATATAAATACGGACTGCCTTGAAATCACACTGGAGACTGACCTTTTTAGATTTTGGAGATGATCACCACCACATTTGAGCATGCAGTCTTGAGGTATCTTCTAATATATTTATTCATTACAAATAGTAATAATAATCTCATGGGAAAAACACTGCAGACATAGAGCTAAGTGATCAAAGTGACCATCACCAGTAATAACACATGTTGACAACATGTATTCCCTGATGAGATGCACTAAAAAAGGCACATTAGTTCTGTGTTTCATGCGCCCACGTGCAGAATCTCAAGGAAATCATGAGGAAACATCGCATGAACCCCATACTGAGGAACGTTCTATAAGTTGTACATTTAGTAGTGTCATCACTGTTCTTCAGGATTCTTTAATAGTGGTCTAGGTCCTGAAGGTCAAGGGAAGAAAGACCCGAGGGACTCCCTCAGAGTGGAAGAATTGAAAAGGTCATGGAAACTAAATCCAATATGGGATCCTGGAACAAGAATAAGACTTGAGTGAAAAAGCTTGTAAAATTTATTTATTTTTTTATTTTTGTAAAAGATTTTATTTATTTGAGAGAGAGAGAGAGCAAACATGAGCTCGGGGAGGGGCAGAGAGAGAAGGAGAAGCAGACTCCCCACTGAGCAGGAAGCCCAACCCTAGGCTCGATCCCAGGACCTTGTGACCTGAGCCGAAGGCAAACACTTAACTGATTGAGCCACCCAGGCACCCCCCAAAAAGTTGGTAAAATTCAAAAGAACTCTGTAATTGTGTTAATAGTGTTGCGTCATTATTAATTTTCTGGTTTTCATAATTGTACTCTGGTTATTTAAGATGGCAACATTACAGGGAGCTGAGTAAAAGGCACATGGGAACTCTCTCTTACAGAGAGTCTAACATACCCCCATCAGTAGTGTAAGAGAGCATTTGTTGTCCCGGCTCCCTGCCATTCCTTGGTATTCTCTATTGGTATTTTTAAATTTATACTTCCATCATGACTAATGACATTCAGCACGTATGTATTAATATAACCACATATTATTGGCCACTTGGAATTTTTTTTAATCTTCCTTTTGAAGTGTTTACCCACATTCCTATTGGGTTGTCAGTCTCTTAAAGGTTTCCAAGCCAGGAGTAGTTTGATGTCTTGCATTACAGGCGGATCTTAATTTTTTGTCTTCTTCTTGGCTAGGGTATTCTCTTACAGTGAATTCCTTCTCTTAAAATGAATTCCAGATTTCAAAAACATCCTGGGCTTTCTTGCACTAATATTGACTGAGTTACTATTATTTTCAAACATTTACAATATCTGTTGTATTAATCTTTCTAATGTTGAAGAAGTGAAGAATGAGAATCAAATTCTTGAGTACTTTGTACTGTTAAATATAATATCTAATATTCAGAAAACCATACATGGTAATTGTGAGTATCTCCAATTTACAGTGGTTATAAATGATGCATAGAAATATTAAGTAAACTTGACCAAGGCCACAGAAAGAATACACTAGATCACAACCCTAAAGTCATTGAATGAGTTTACTTTGTGAATGCCATTCCAGAAACTGAAATTTATCTGGATGTGATCAGTGATGCAAATTACTTTGGTACATTGTATTTAGATATTTGTTATAAGAATGGGCCCATTCCTTCCTGCAGTCCAGATAGATGCTTTCTTAAAATGTTGGGTTTATGGAACCTTTTGAGGGTTCAGCGTGTTTGGTGTTAAGGACTTTTATAGGTAGAGACTAAGTTTCCAGACTCCTTGGTGGTGAGATCTTTATTGGAAGGAATATCAGAACATCAAGCAATGATCCAAATTTCCGGTGGTAGCTCTAACATAGAAAGAGCTTCTAGATAATAATTCCCATCTATATATTTTTTATTTTTTATCTATTTTATTTTTTAAAAAAGATTTTATTTATTTTACTTGACAGAGAGAGAGATCACAAGCAGGCAGAGAGGCAGGCAGAGAGAGAGGGAAGCAGGCTTCTGCTGAGCAGAGAGCCCAATGCGGGGCTCGATTCCAGGACCCTGAGATCATGACCTGAGCTGAAGGCAGAGGCTTTAACCCACTGAGCCACGCAGGCGCTTCCTATCTATATATTTTTTAAAGATTTAGTTATTTACTGGAGAGGGAGAGAGAGAGAAGCTGACTCCCCGCTGAGCATGGAGCCGCACGTGGAGCTCGATCCCAGGAACCTGAGATTGTCTCTGAGCTGAAACCGAGAGTTGAAGGCTCAACTGACTGAGCCACCCAGATGTCCCTCATCCCCATTTTTTTTAAGATTTTATTTATTTATTTGATACAGAGAGAGAGATCACAAGTAGGCAGAGAAGCAGGCAGAGAGAGAGGAGGAAGCAGGCTCCCTGCCGAGCAGAGAGCCCGATGTGGGGCTCGATCCCAGGACTCTGAGATCATGACCTGAGCCAAAGGCAGCAGCTGAACCAACTGAGCCACCCAGGCGCCCCCCCCCCCATTTTTAAATTAAGAAAAAAAACTGAACAAACTGAAGAAAATCATTGAGTTGTCTTGGGCCTATCCAAGAATTAAGGTGACAAGACAAATAAATATGGAGAGACACGTGATCCTGGAGCATAACTGGCAAGATAATCCTTAGAGTAGGAGCTACTGGAGCCATAAAACCGTAGGAACACATAGGAATTTTGATGAATTACTGGAGAGAGGGGGTACTAGCGTGAGAAGGGAAAACACCTGCAGATCACATTTCTTTGGGGGTTCCCACACTTTCCTGGTTTTTATCTCTAGGAATTCCACTAAGTTCTCATAAATGAAGAGCAAGAACTATACCCTCTTGGCTCTGGCAAGAGGAGGGGAAATGAACCGTTGTGAAATTTGCCCAGAGCATTCTTGATAATAAAGGGCTCCTCTCCAGGAGAAAAGACTGCCAGCATCTTATCCCACCTGGGGGAAGCATAGTGCTCCTACTCTGCCCCCCTCTAGTTGTCCCGTCTCACCTAAGAAGGGTAATAAAGCTAAGAAACATTTGTGAAGGTCACAGCCCAGGGATAATGGTACACTAAAATACTGAGATTTAAGTATAACAGTGTAAAATTCTTCTAAATCTCCATAGTTTTCTACCACACCGACAGGGCTCCAGTGTAATCACAGGATTTTAGCTGAAAGACTGTCAAAACACAGACTTATTGTAAAGAGGCATATTTAGGGAAGCCCAAACAACACAGGAGACAAAAACATAAAATGCTCAATTAAAGCTAGAGAAGACAGAAAAAGAAAGGAGGAAAAAAAACCTCAAAGAATAAGAACAATAAAGAGAAAACAGTTACAAACATGATAACCAACCACATCAATAAGGATTGAAATGAGAATAATCTAAATATGCCAATCAAAAGAAAGACATTGTCAGAGCAGATACAAAAATAAGACCCAACTATATATTGTCCATGAAAGCTCCACTTTAAATATAAAGAATAACACATATTAGAAGTAATGGATTAGATGAAAATATATTATGCTAACACTAATCAGGCGACAGCTGGACTAGCTGTATTAGTTTCAAAGTAGATTCAGAACAAGGAAATTGATCTGGGATCAAGGGAGAAATGATATGGTAAAGGGACCCATTCTTTAAGAAGATACAGCAATCCTTAATATGTAATGCCCCTAACAGCGGAGTACCAAAATACATTAGACAATAACTGGTAGAATTAAAAGGAGTAATACACAGCTACACTACTAACAGTTCAATTGTAGCAATTGATAGATCACAGAGGCAGAAAATTACTAAGGATAAGGATTAGTAAAAGTAATGCTAAATAGCACTATCAGTCAACTCGATCTATTTAGCGTTTATAGGACACTCCATCCAAGAAGAGCCGAAAACAGGGCACTTGGGTGGCTCAGTTGGTTGAGCAACTGCCTTCAGCTCACGTCATGATCCCAGAGTCCCAGAATCGAGTCCCGCATCGGGCTCCCAGCTCCACGGGGAGTCTGCTTCTCCCTCTGACCTTCTCCCCTCTCATGCTCTCTCTCACTCGCTGTCTCTCAAATAAATAAAATCTTTTTTAAAAAAAAAGCAGAAAAATTATTTTCAAGCTCACATGGAATATTCATCTTAGTAGACCATATTGTGGATCATAAAACACATTTAATCAAATTTAAAATGGCCAAAATCATGTATATCTCTGATCACAACGAAATTAAGCTAGAAATCACCAGAAAGATAACTGGATAGTCACAAAATATTTGGAAAGTAAACTGCACACTTACAAATATAACACATGAGTCGAAAAGTCTTGAGAATTTAAAAATATTTATAGCTAAATGAAAATGAAAATACCACTTAGTGAAATGTATGAGGTCTAATGCACACAGTGTTTGAGGAAAATTGATAGTCTTAAAAAACCTGTTATAAAAGATGCTCTAAAGTCAATGATGTGAGATTTTGCCTTACAAAACTAGACAAAGAAGAGCAATTTAAGCCTAATGCAGGCAGACGAAAAGAAATAATAAAAATTTGTGCAGAAACAAATGAGAAAAATCAACAAAATCAAAAGCTGCTTCTTTGAAAAATCAATAAAATTAATAAATCTCCAGCCAGGCTAACCATGAAGAAAGGGAAAACATAAATTACTAATATCAGTAATGCATGTGCAATGATCACCGCTGATCCTCTTGATACTGAAAGGATAGTAAAGGAATGCCATGAACAAGTCTAGGCCCCTAAGTTTGATAATTTCCATTAAATGGAAAATTCCTTGAAAGACAAAAACTACCAACACAAAGGAAGAACTCAGTAGCCCTATATCTATTAAAAAACTTGAATCAATAATGAATAACCTCCCCACAAAAAGAAAGAGCTGAGCCTAGATGGTTTCACTAGCCAATTCCTCCAAACAGTTAAGGAAGAAATGATACCAATTCTCCACAGTCTCAGAAAATAAAAGCAAAAGATGCCCTTCCCAAATTATTCTATGAGGACAGCATTCCTGTCACGCCAAAACCAGATGAAAGCATTATGAGAAAAGAAAGCTACATACCAATATCTCTCATGCACGTAGATTCAAAAATCATAAAATATTAGCAAATGAAAACCAGAAATGTGTATAAAAAGAATTATACTCCATGAATGAGTGGGGTTTATCTCAGGTATACAAGCCTGGTTCAACATGTGAAAATCAGTAATCGACTACATCAAGGGGGCTAAAGAAATAAATGATTTTATCAGTTGATGCAGATAAAGTATTCGACCAAATGCAATACTCACTCAGAAAAAAAGAAAACCACTCAGCAAAATGGGAATTGAGGAGGCCTCTTAACATCTTGATAAAGAATGCCCTACAGATAACATCATATTTGATAGTTAAAAAGTGGACGCTTAGGGTGCCTGGGTGGCTCAGTTGATTAAGCATCTGACTCTTGATTTCAGCTCAGGCCATGATCTCAGGGTTGTGAGATCGAGCCCTGCATGGGGCCCCACACTGGGAGTGAAGCCTGCTTAAGATTCTCTCTCACTCTCTCTCTTCCTCTCTCTCTAAAAAAAGGGGGGTGGACATTTTATTTCTAAGATCAGAAACAAAGTAGAAAAGTCTTCTCAACACTCTTCTTCAACATCCTACTGGAAATCCTGGCTTATCCAATAATATAGGAAAAACAGAATAAGAGGGAGAGAGGGAAAGAAAGAAAAGGTATATAGATTTGGAAGGAAGAACTAAAACTTGTTTATAAATGACTTGATTGTCAAAAAAAAAATAAAAACAAAAAATAAGTGACTTGATGGTCTATGTAGATTAAACCCTCAACACACTCCCCACCAAAATCCTATAACTAAGAAGAGACTATAGTAAGGTCATAGGACATAAAGTTAATATCTTAAAGTCAATTGCTTTTCTGTGTACCAGCAAGGAACAATTGGAATGAGGAATTAATATAATGCCAGTTATAATAGCACCAAAAATTAAATATATATATGTAATATATATACATGCTGTTATAATAAGTGATTGAATAAATAAATAGGAAAATAGACAAATCTGTGCAGAAAAATTCCAGAATTTATGTAATACTCTGTCCTAAAAGTAGGTGGAGCATAACTCACCACTCCTTAATTGTGGACTGTGCGAGGTGAGCTCTTTCAGAGTGCAGTACTAGACGGGGGAAATAAAAGAGTGACTTTCCAGTGGAGAAATTTGACAAACACTACCTGAGCCATGTGATCAAGATACCAACAGTGATTGGGAGCCCGGGTGGCTCAGTTGGTTACGTGTCTGCCTTTGGCTCAGGTCATGATCTCGGAGTCCTAGGATCGAGTCCCTCATCGGGCTCCTTGCTCGGCAGGGATCCTGCTTCCCCCTCTGCCTGCTGATCCCCCTGCTTGTGCACGCTTTCTCTCTCTGTGACAAATCAATAAAATCTTTAAAAAATCAAGATACCAATAGTGAGAAGTCATGTCGGTAATATGTACCGTTGTTAGGGTGCGAAGAGAATGACACTTTATATTTGTGGCCTTTTTCAAAATACTACAACCCCAGAGTAATCATGAAAAATCTCCAACAAATCTCAACTGAGAGACATTCTATAAAACACCTGGCCAGTATTCCTCCAAACTGTGAAGGTCATCAGAAACAGGGAAAATCTGAAAAAAATCTGACAGCCAAGAGGAACCCCAAGAGGCATGATGATTTGCTGAAATGTGGTGTCGCTGGATGGTGTAGTGAAAAATAAAAAGCCACGCTAGATAAAAACTAAGGAAATCTGAATAAAATATGGACTTCCGTTAATAGTAATGCATTGATACTGGTTTGTTAATTATTAGAAATGTATCATAGTAATGTATGATGTTAACAGTAGGAGAAATTGGGTGCAGGACAAATGGGAGCTCTGTGTACTGTCTTCACATTTCTTTCCTTTAAATCTAAAAATGAACTTTATTAAAACAAAGCAAAAAGCAAAGAGTCAGGGTTTAGCACGGAGTTCCTTTCAATCAAAGGAGCAAAATCAGAAGGGTTGCCAAAGCACCGGATACAATTTTTTCGTCAGTCCATAGAGTATCAAGATTTTCGTTGTTTATTTTTTTAGTTTCTATTTTTTAAGGTTTAAAACATGTTTAAATTCTAGTTTAATTAGTATACCCTGTTATATTCGTTTGCGGTGTATAATACAGTGATTCAACACTTCCATACATCACCCGGTGCTCATCAGGACATGTGGACAGGTGTGTTCCTTAATCCCCATCACCTGTGTCACCCATCCCCCCACCCCCCTCCCCTCTGGTAACCATCAGTTTGTTCTTTATAGTTAAGAGTCTGTTTCTTGGTTTCTTTCTCTCTCTTCTTTCCTTTGTTCATTTTGTTTGTTTCTTAAATCCACATATGCATGAAATCATAACGGTATTTGTCTTCTTTGGCTGACTTTTTTTTTCCTTAGGATTATATTCTCTAGATCCATCCATGTTGTTGCAAATGGCAAGATTTCAGTCTTTTTTATGTCTGGATAATACTCCATTATATTTACATAAATATATATACACACACCACATGTTCTTTATCTGTTCATCTTATCAGTGGACACTATGTAGCTTCCATAATTTGGCTATTGTAAATAATGCTGCGGAAAACATAGGTTTGCATATATCTCTTTGAATGAGTGTTTTTGTATTTTGTGGGTAAATACCCAGGAGTTTGATTACTGGATCGCAGCACAGTTCTATTTTTAACTTTTTAACGGAATCTCGGTACTATTTTGCACAATGCCTGCACCAGTTTGCATTCCCACCAACAGTGTAGGAGGGTTCCTGTTTCTCCACATCCTCACCAACACTTGTTGTTTCTTGTGGTTTTGATTTTAGCCTTTCTGACAGGGGTGAGGGCCTATCTCCATGCAGTTTTGATTTGCATTTCCTTGAGGATCAGTGATGTTGACCTTCTTTGCATGTGTCTGTTGGCCAACCATATGTCTTCTTCAGAGAGATGTCTGAACATGTCTTCTGCCCATTTTTAAATTGGATTAGTTGTTTTGGGTGTTGAGTTTGATAAGTTCTTTATATATTTTGGATACTAACCCTTTATCGGATATGTCATTTGCAAATTACCTGCTCCCATTCCACAGGTTGCCTTTGCGTTTTGTGTGTGTGTTTTTAATTATTTTATTTATTTGTCAGAGAGAGAAAGAAAAAGAGAGTGCATAAGCAGAGGGAGTGGCAGGTAGAGAGAGAAGCAGACTTCCCGCTGAGCAGGGAGCCTGATGTGGGGCTCATTCCCGGGACCCCGGGATCATGACCTGAGCCAAAGGCAGAGGCTTTAACCCACTGAGCCACCCAGGCGCCCCCTGCCTTTACATTTTGTTGATTGTTTCCTTCACTGTGCAGAAGCGTTTTATTTTGATCTTTATTTTAGCTTTTGTTTCCCTCACCTCAGGAGACAGACCCAGAAAGATGTTGCTATGGTCAATGTCAAAGAAGTTACTGTCTGTGTTCTATTCTAGGATTTTTATCACTTCCAGTCTCCCATTTAGGTCTTTAAACCATTTTGAGTTGATTTTTGTGTATCGTGTAAGAAAGTGATCCAGTTTCTTTCTTTTGCATGTAGCCGACCGGTTTCCCCAACACCATTTGTTGAAGAGACTATCTTTTTTCAGTTGGATATTCTTGCCTTTGTTTGTTGTTGTTCTTGGCCAAGAAATTTTGTAAATATGTCATCATACTAAAAAAAGTGAAGTTTTCACAAGAGCTCACAAAAAAGAAAGTTCCATCAGGAGCCGTTTGCACTGAAGAACACCAGTGGTTTTAGCTTTAATCCAGCTGCACGCTTTTGGGATGTGGCATAACTGCCAATTATCCCATGACCTACTTCTCAATATAACAATAAATGTCAGTGGTTCTGGAGTCCATGATAGTACTTGATGGAGGCACTATTTCTGAATTCTTCCGCTGCCAAGTTACGTATCAGTTTGACCCATCCCAGGGCACAGGACTTCATTAGAAACATACTGAATTGAGCGTGGCGTCTTTCTTTTTGAATAGATCAACCATTATGCAGCTCAAGTTGGTCTTCTCTTGCTTGTGTTGTAGATCTTCTGTTTGCCCCTTCCAATCTGTTCTGGACCCTTCTTTACCCTGCTCTCTGCCGTGGGAATCTGCAGTCTGCGGGCTTAATTAAAGGGCTTCTTTGTTCTGTGGCTCTCTATTGGGTTAAGATTGTAGGCGGCAGCAGCAGGAGCATAAGGAGGAAGGAGAAGAGGTTGGGGTATTTATTCTTCAGATTCCCTTCTTTCTGAGTGCTTGAGTACTGGCTGCACCCTACAGAAAGGTTTTAGTTCCTTCCGCATTATACAGCCCCCGTTGCCTTACCCTGTCTGGTGGAGGGGTTGTAAAAAACCCAGCAGGGTTTAGCCTGGGTTATTTCCTACCTGTATACCTTTATAAATGGTTCCTTTCTTATACTTACTTCAGATTAGCCTACTTCGACTGTCTCATCTGTTTCCTTCCAGAATCCTGTCTGCTGCTTCAAACTTAACATGTGCCCAACCCATCCATACCCTCCTCTTCTATCAGCTGTTTTCCCCATATGGGTAAATGACAGCTCCGTTCATGCCAGATAGCTTGGCTTGACTTTGACCTCTCAAACCTTATGGAAAATCAACAAATCCTGTTATGTCTATCTTAAAAGTACATCCAAGATCTGACCACTTATTCACGCTTGTACTACGATCACCTTGGTGCAAGCCACTAGCAGCTGTTGTCTAGATGATCATAGGTATCTCCTAACTGGTTTTCCTACTTCCATCCTCGCTCTGGGCAATCTAGTATTATCCTTACGGTAGACAGAGCGATCCTTTAAAAACAAAACAAAACAGGGGCGTCTGGGTGGCTCAGTCGTTAAGCGTCTGCCTTCGGCTCAGCTCATGATCCCAGGGTCCTGGGATCGAGCCCCACATGGAGCTCCCTGCCCAGCAGGAAACCTGCTTCTCCCTCTCCCACTCCCCCTGCTTGTATTCTCTCTCTCACTGTCTCTCTCTGTGTCAAATAAATAAAATCTTTAAAAAAAAATGAAAACAAAACAAAACAAAGCAGAAGTCAGACGGTACCACTCCTTTGCTCAGTACCATTTGCCAGCATGACCCGGCTTGCCCGATTACGAACCCACTCAACCTCGAGTAGCATGGGCTGTGGAGAAAGTGCCTTCAGCCGATCTGTCACCAGCAGGCAGTCAGATGGAACTCCAGAGTGCTTCGAGTCCCCTGATGTTGTGGACAGACACCAGCCCGTGGAGGTGTGCTTCTAAGCAGGTGGTCCTCCCCTGGAGCATGCAAATCCACCCCCCCAGCCGCTCCCCCCCCAGTCAGATGTCCACTCTCTTCAACCGACCAAGCATTCTTCTGCTTCAGGGACTTTTCTCTTCCTGTTCCTAACCCCTGGATCACTTTTCTTCCAAAAAGCCATATGGCTTGCTTTATTTATTTATTTATTTATTTGAGACAGTGACAGAGAGCTGGGGGGGGGGGGAAGGGGTGGAGGATGGGAGAGAATCTTAAGCAGGCTCCATGCTCAGTGTAGAGCCTGATGGGGGGGCTAGATCTCATGACCTTGAGGTCATAACCTGAGCAGAACTCAAGAGTCAGATGCTCAGCTGACTGAGCCACCCAGGCGGCACCCCCCGCCCCCCATGGCTTAGTTTCTGCTCAGCTTTGTCCTTATTAGGCAAGCCTTTCCTTAAGCATTCTCTGTGAAGGTGCTTGACTGCTGTCTCTCATCTCTGTCTGTCTCACCTCTTGTGGTTCTCTTTCTTAAAGACTTTATTTGTTTATTTGAGAGAGAGAGAGAGAGCATGAGCAGGGGGAGCGGCAGAAGGAGAGGGAGAAGCCGACTCCTAGCTGAGCAAGAAGCCCGATGCGGGGCTCGATCCCAGGACCCTGAGATCGTGACTTGAGCCAAAGGCAGATGCTTAATCGACTGAGCCACCTAGGTGCCTCTCTTGTGGTTTTCTTTATAGCATTTATGACAAGACATCTATTTGCTTGTTTGTCTTTCTTCCTAACCTGAATATAGGAGTTTTGACTGTTTTGTTCACTGCTGATGTCCAGTGCCTAGAATAGTTGCTAGCACATAGTAGGCATTCCACAAATATTTACGAAATGAATGAATGTATATGGTAACTGACGCACTGGTGTGTTTTAAGAGAAAGCTTTTGCATTGTGGCATACCAATTTTTCAGTGAAGGTTAAATGTTTTAGACTCAGCCTTCCAATTAAGATTGGGGTATTTTCAAGGAGTGAAACCTTGAACTTAGTAGTTCTTGGGCTTTCTGCGTTTGGTTGTCAAGGACCTTTGTACCAGATCTCTTTGTGCCATCATATTCAATAATGAAGGTCAGAAGAAAAAGGTTGTCTTATTTTTTCTTTAGAAAATTTGTAACTTTAGCTTGATCCATTATATATAAATATAGATGTAACAATTGTAATGGCAAGGCATGTTTTCCCAAATTCCCACCAAGTATTCTACTTGATGTACTGTTCCGAATAGGGGGGAGATGATATGTTACCTGACTGGGTAAGGTAGCATTTCCTGCTACCCAAGCCATCCATGTATGTTGGTCACTGTGTCTCTTCTGGATTTTCTAAATGTTACCTCAGAGTTAGGCCATAAGACGATCAGAACTGGAGATCAGGGTTCGTTTTTTCAGTGCCTAATAGCCACTCCATGAAGGAATTGCTTTTACTGAATGATATTTGACTGAGTCTCAGTGAATTGGCAGAAACCAAATGAAACTCCCAGTCACGTGTGACTCTAGAGCATGCTCAGTAACTTTACCCACAGGACCCCCGGAAGAAGCTGTTCTTGGATTTCTAGATCACAAATCAGCAAGTTGCCTAGGAAAAACTTAGCCTTACCTATCTTATGGACTCTACGAGTCACGTTCATTATCATGTTTACTTTGTATTTGGCCACCAGAAAGCAAAACGAAATTCTTGTAACTATACAGGACTGTATGCGCTGCAAATCCAATATTACGTCTGATTTTTTTTCTATCATATCAATCCCCACAAGCGTTCATTTGTATTCTTTTATACAACATGTCTTTTTGAAAGCAACCTTAAGTCCTTCGTGGGGCAATCTGGGGTATAAATAAATAATTGGGGTGTGTTTTTTTTGCTTTGTTTTCCATTTTGTTGGTATCCCGCTGTGCTGCATCATTAATTGTGTATGAGTCTGGCCGGAGCTGGAGGAAGAAATCCGCACATGTCCTACATTGTATTTTAAAATCTGACAGTTTACAGAATAGTTTCAAAAATGGATAGGCTCGAAGCCATTTCCTTCCATGGATCACTGGTGATCATGTATCTTCTGAAAATTTGAAAGTTGTTGACACTGTCATGTTACTGGCCACATAAGGAAAATTATTTACAAATTTTTGGATATATATTTCATTGTTGTTTTCCTCTTACAGCCAAGTTGAACATTAATGTCAGAAGGTGGCAAAATATTAATATTTGGTGAATCTGGGTTTGCATACATAACTGTTCATTGTATTAATCTTTTGACTCTTTGGTGGGTTTGAAAATCTTTATTCTAAAAAGCAAAACATAAGCAAATAAAAATGTAATGCTCGCAGAGAATCCTCTGGCCCTATTCCAACTCGAAATATGTTAGGCTGAATAGAATTCAAAGACTCACTAGCGTTATGTGAATCTTGAAACAATTCTTCTGTTATGCTAATGGCTGGACATCTGTGCTTCTCTCCTTGGAGATGAGTGGTGATTTGTACTAAACAAAATCAAAAGTGTCTTTGAACATTATTCCAAGTTAAATACTGTTATCTTGTGCCATTGAGTTATGTGAGTGGGTCAGAACTTTTTTCAAGCTGTTGTGTCTGATGTTTACTTTGTAGATACTCTCCGGTAAATATTATTCTCTGGAAATGGTTTCCTCATTTTGTAAGAGTTACGTTTCTTTGAGATTCACATATTTGGGAGTGAAGAGTGTGAGTATCACTTAAGTCTGCTGGATCTTCTCTCACGTCATAAGTTTGCTAGCTTCTTTTAACAGTCTTTATCCAGATGGAAATTCTTTTTTTTTCTCCCCATATATGTTTATTTTAATTTTTCAGTGTTACAAGATTGATTGTTCATGCACCTCACCCTGTGCTCCATGCAATACGTGCCCTCCTCAATACCCACCACCAGGCTCGCCCACCCCCCCACCCCCTCCCCTCCAAAACCCTCAGTTTGTTGCTCAGAGTCCACAGTCTCTCCTGGTTCATCACCCCCTCCCATTTCCCCCCATTCATCCTTCCCTTCCTTCTCACAATGCCCTCCATGATTTTCTTTATACTCCACACGTAAGTGAGACCATAAGATAATTGACCCTCTCCGCTTGACTTATTTGACTCCGCATAATCTCTTCTAGTCCTGTCCATGTTGATTCAAAAGTTGGATATTCATCTTTTCTGATGGAGGCATAATATTCCATTGTATAGATGGACCACATCTTCCTTATCCACTCATCAGTTGAAGGGCATTTTGGTTCTTTCCACAGTTTGGCTATTGTGGCCATTGCGGGAATGAACATTGGGGTACATGTGGCCCTTCTTTGTACTGCATCTGCTTCTTTGGAGTAAACACCGAGTAATGCAATTGCAGGGTCGTAGGGTAGCTGTATATTTAATTTCCTGAGGAATCTCCATACTGTTTTCCAAAGTGGCTGCACCACCTTGCATCCCCACCAACAGTGGAGGAGGGTTCCCCTTTCTCCACATCTTCTCCAGCATTTGTTGTTTACTGTCTTGTTGATTTTGGCCATTCTAACCAGTGTAAGGTGGTATCTCAGTGTGGTTTTGATTTGAATCTCTCTGATGGCTAAAGATGATGAATCAGATGGAAATTCTTTATGCCATGTGGCTGTGATTCTGAGTTACCCCGTATACTATGAAATACAACGACTGCTTCACTTTCTCTAATGATACCAGCTTGTCCTCCATCACTTGCCTTATGAGAGCTGTCAAATATAACTTGAGTCCCTAAACTCAAGGGAGCTTTCCAGATCGATGCACGATGTTTTTCCAAGGGGAGAGAGAGAGAATAGAGCAATATGTCTTACCATTATGAGCCATTCAACTTAGTATTTATTGAGCACTTACTAGGTGCTCTGACCGTGTCCTGGGTGGGATGAAGAAATTAGTTGGTTAAAGGTTAGCCAAATTTGTATAGACATGTGGGGTGAAAATGTTTTTAAACACATGGAAAAACAAAGGATTATATTCAGAGCATGCAAAGTTTTAGTTTGGCTGGGAATTTGGGTGGGTAACAGGGAATATTGGGAAATAAACCTTGAATATCATGCAAATCAGCTGATCGTTTACCTTTTCACCATTTTATATTGACTGAAAAATTTTTGAGAAGATAGATTGATCTGGCAATATTATAATGACTTATGCACAAAATTATGCAGGCTCGTACTGGTGGTTTAGAAGTGAAAAAGGGAGTTAGAGAGACGAAAAGAAATTCATTTAGCCAATGATTCTTAGGAGTGGGGTACTGAAGAAAGGAAGGATGAGACATAAAAAGTTCTTGAGGTTTCGATCCTGGAAGTACTAAAAAGCTAGTGAAGGCATTAAAAGAAATACAAAATACGAGATTTGCATTAGGAAATGTTAACACATATCCTTCAAGAGAAACGTTTTAATAATATACATGCAATGAAATGGACTGATTTTAAGTATTTGAGGACTTTTCATGAAATGAATACACTTGTGTAACCAAAAAGTGGATCAACACACAAAATAAAATGTTACCCGAAAATGTCCACGATGCTCTCAGTTATTATTCTGAATTATCTCAGTATAGAACAGTTGTACTTATTTGGGGATAATACGTTGATATGCTGGTCAGTATTTAACAATCAGTTCTCAGGGGTAGATGAGGGAGGAGCCCTGATTTGTAACGTTTGACAATTTCTGTGGTGTAACTACTCCCACCAAAGGTGATTATAAACTACTAAGAAGATATCAGTGAAGGTGGGGTTGAGAAGAAATGCACTCAAATCAGTTCTCACAAGCCAGTATAAACAAGCTCCATCAACATGTGTGGAATAATATGATACATATTCTTTCATGTTGGCATCTGTTGCTTACAGGTTAAGCTTGTAAGTTTCATCCACGTTCTGTGGAGTAGTGGGTTCATTCTGTTTTTAATTCCTAGACCCCAATTTATTTACCCAGTCTGCAGTGGATGGAGAATTGGGGTTGTTTCCATTTTTAGCTATTGTAAATAATGCTGCTAGGAAGCTTCTCGTGCGTGACTTTTGGCAGACATGCGTTCTCATGTCTATTGGGTATATACTTGAGTTCAAATGTTGGCGTGAAAGTGTACAGATTTAGTAGATATTGACGGATAGCTTTCAAAGTGGTGTGTGCGTTCACACTCGCACTGGCACCTGGGAATTCCAGTTGCTCTCCAACCTTGCCAAAACTTGGTGTTGTCAGTCTATTAATTTAGCAAATTCTAGTGATTATGTAGTAGTACCTAATTGTAGCTTTTGTTTGTGTTTCCCTCATGAGCTATGAGATTGGGCGTTGGCCATTTGGATGTCATCTTTTGTGAAGTGCCTTTGTAGCATTTTGCCCATTTCTTTTCATTGGGCCCTCTCCATTTTCTTACAGATTTCCAAATAAGAGTTCTTTGTTGAGTAGATAAATCTGTGGCTTGATTCTTCTCTTAATGTGGTGTCTTCTGTTGAACAGAAACTCTTAATTTTAATAAAGTCCAGTTTAGTAGCCCTGTATATGGTTTATACTGTTTGGTATCATGTTAAAAAATATTTTCTTACAGGGGGCGCCTGGGTGGCCCACACTCTTGGTTTCAGCTCAGGTTGTGATCTCACGGGTCAAGGGAACCAGCTCTACGTTGGGTTCCCCACTCAGCAGGGAATCTGCTTGAAGATTCTCTCCCTCTGCCCCCCCCTTCTCTTTCTCTCCCAAATAAAGAAATAAATCTTGAAAAAAAAATTTCCTACCCGACAGGCATTGAAGCAATTCTCATTTGTTTGCTTCTAATTTTTTCTTTTAAGTTTCGCATTTCAATGTAACATA
This sequence comes from Nasua narica, assembly GCA_028533885.1. Lineage (NCBI taxonomy): Eukaryota > Metazoa > Chordata > Mammalia > Carnivora > Procyonidae > Nasua > Nasua narica. The sequence continues at coordinate 33,344,010 of CM052801.1, read as the reverse complement.
TCTACAAAATTAATTCTTGTCTTTGCTGGGAGGTAGGAGACTGGAGTTGTTGACCATATACATACAATCTCCTCAAACCGTTCCTTCCCTAGTGCACTACTATGGCACAGTCATGTTGTTTGTGCATAAGGACAATTTGGTTTCTTTTCTATATGCGTGTTTGTGTGAGGCAAATGGTGTGTGTGTTTTGCATATGTGTAGTGTGTGCGTGCAGCGTGTTTGTGTGATTGTGTGGTGCTTGTGTGTAATGTGTGTTGTAGGTGTGGTGTATGTGTTGTGTGTGTTTTTCAGTTTTTACTTAAATTCCAGTTGTTTTTTGTTTCTTTTTATTTAACCCTGCTATTTTTTTTTTTCTTTAACTTTTCATATTTCACTAGGGAGCATCTCTAATCCATGTTAGAATTAGTCTTGGTGGGTAACTGTGCCTCATTTCCTATGTCAGGAGGAAAGCATTTAATAATTTATCATTAATTCTGACATTTGATAAGCACTGTTTTGTTTTTTTTTTTTGTTTGTTTGGTTGGTTTTGTGTGATAACCCTATAACGGATTGAGACAGTTCTTATCGGTTTCTATGGCTACTCAGTTTTATCAAATAATTTTTAATCATCCATCGAGATAGTCCTGTAGATTTTTTCCTTTATTTCCTATTAATTCAGTGAGTTGCACTGATTGGTTTTTGAATGTTAAAGGAACTGTACATTCCTAAAATTATTGTGCCATTTTATCCTTTTTATATGTTGAATGGATATGATTTGAAAATGTTCCTTTAGAGGTTTTTAAAAAAATCTCTATTCATAATAAAGTTTTACCTATAATTAAGCTTTTAAAAAATGTACTTACATATTTTTTTAAATTTTTTATTAACATATAATGTATTATTTACCCCAGGGTACATGTCTGTGAATCATCAGGCTTACACATTTCACAGCATTTGCCATAGCACATACCCTCCCCCA
>CM052801.1:33299174-33342552 GCA_028533885.1 Nasua narica | reverse complement strand
AAACGTTTTTCCATTTCTTTGTGTCTTCCTCCATTTCTTTCATGAGCACTTTGTAGTTTTCTGAGTACAGATTATTTGCCTCTTTGGTTAGGTTTATTCCTAGGTATCTTATGGTTTTGGGTGCAATTGTAAATGGAATAGACTCCTTAATTTCTCTTTTCTGTTTTGCTGTTGGTGTATAGGAATGCAACTGATTTCTGTGCATTAATTTTATATCCTGACACTTGATTGAATTCCTGTATGAGTTCTAGCAGTCTTGGAGTGGAGTCTTTTGGGTTTTCCACATAAAGTATCATATCATCTGCAAAGAGTGAGTGTTTGACTTCTTCTTTGCCAATTTGGATGCCTCTTACATATTTTGTATCAAAGTTATCCCAACCTCACAAAACTTTGTGGAGGTGTCTCCTTTTTTTTAGGTTCTAGAAGAGGATTTTTCTGTTCTCTTAAAATCACTGTAACTTTTTCCTTAAATACTGGAGATAATTTACTGGACAAGCCTGCTGGGCTATTAGAAGCTTTATACATTATCGATTCACTTTCTTTGCAAGAAAGTGGGCTATGCTTTTTCATAAGATTGTATTTAATTATCGTACCATAAATCATGCCCTTTAAATGGCAAAACTCATTGGTTTCTAGTATATTCCCAAAGTTGTGCACCTATCACTACTAATTCCAGAATATTTTTCAGAACCACACAAATAAATCCTGAACTCACCCTTATTCCTCCTTCTCCCCAGCTCCTGGAAAAGTGTAGTTTACTTTCTGTCTCTACGGATTTACCTATTCTGTACATTGTATATAAATGGAATTATATAACATGTAGCTTTTATCTGACTTCTTTCACTTAAAATAATGTTGTCAGGGTTCATTTATGCCTCAGCACGTATCACTACTTCATTTCTCTTTATGGTTGGACAATAATGTATAGATAAACCACATTTGTTTATCCATTCATTAACTAATGGACATTTTCTTGCTATATGAGTAATGCTGCTCTGAATATTCACATACAAGTTTTTGTATGAACACATGTCATCAATTCCAAAGCAGCTCTACCATGGTACATTCTGAGTAGTAATGTATGAGGGTTCGGTTTCTCCATATCCTCAATATATATGTATCTATCAATACATATTGTCTATCATTTTTATTAGGGCCATCCTAGTATGTGTGGAGTGGTATCTTATTATTGTTTCGATTTGCATTTCTATAATAACTAAGAATGTCCAAAATCTTTTCGTGTCCTTACTAGCTAACTGTATATCTTCTTTGGAGAACTCTCTATTCTAATCTTTTGCCAATTTTTAGTTTTTATTAAAAATTTTTTTTATTAACATATAATGTATTATTTGCCCTAGGGGTACATGTCTGTGAATCCTCAGGCTTACACATTTCACAGCACTTACCATAGCACATACCCTCCCCAATGTCCATAACCCAGCCACCCTATCCCTAACCCCCCCTACCCCCAGCCACCCTCAGTTTGTTTCGTGACTTTAGGAGTCTCTTATGGTTTGTCTCATTCCTGATCCCATGTTGTTTCATTTCCCTCCCTCACCCCTCCCACGATTCCCCCCCGCCCCCCGCCTCTCAAATTCTTCATATTGGAGAGATCATGTGATAATTGTCTTTCTCTGATTGACGTATTTCGCTTAACATAATACCCTCTAGTTCTATTTCGTTTCTCTTGATGGCTGCATAGTATTCCATTGTATATATATACCACATTTTCTTTATCCATTCATCTGTTGATGGACATCTAGGTTCTTTCCATAGTTCGGCTATTGTGGACATTGCTACTATAAACATTTGGGTGCATGTGGCCCTTATTGTATCCTATAATCTTGCTGAACTTACTTATTACCTCTAATAGGTTTTTTGTGGCTTCCTTATGGTTCTCTGTATACAAGAACATCTCATCTGTGAGTTGATAGGTTAACTTCTCCCTTTCCAATCTGGGTACTTTTTATTTCTTTTTCTTGACTAATCATCCTAACTAGAATCTCCAATACAATTTCAAATAGAAATGGTAAGAAGGTATATCCTTGTTTTTTTCATGATCTTAAGGAGAAAGCTGTCACCCCTTCACCATTCAGTGTGATGTTTGCTATAGATCTTTGGTAGATACCCTATACTTATATATGTCAATTAAGTTCAGCTTTTGAATTATACTGTTCAAAATGCTTATAACTTTGCTGATTTTCATTTGCTGGCTTTCTCCACTAAAGTAGATGTGCTGAAGTATCCAAGTATTCTTTTTGTGTTGTTTATTATTCCTTGTTCGTCTATTAGTGTGTGCTGGGGGCTACATTTTAGGCACACACAAATTTTGATTATTATATCCTCTTGAGCTGACTTCTCCACATTTGAATATTTTATCTTTAGGAATATTTCAAGATAAATTTTGTCATCCTTTTTAAAAATAAATTTAATAAACGTGTTTTAGGCATGTTTCTTGTAAGCAGCAAAGAGTTTTTGTTAGTATATGTGCTTTTTAAATTTAGTCTATCTTAGTCTTTTACTTAAAATATTGTTTAATTTCACTTAATTTAAATGGTGATGTATTTATATTTAAATATACTATTTCCCCCCAAAAATAAACATACTGTTTCCTATTTTCCATCTGTCCTCTTTTGTTCCTAGATCTTAACATTTTTCTTTTATTAATCAAGTAGTTTGAATATTCCATTTGTGCTGTTAATTTTTCATTGTAATTACTCTTAATATTTATCTTAAAGATTATGAATGCGGTCTTGACTCATTTGATGCTAAGCTAAGCTTGATCTTCTACCATTTTCTAAGCAATACAGGAATCTTAAAACATTTTAAATCCATCTACCCCCATTTTTTGCTTTTGGTTTATTTTTTATGTATTTTAATCCTCTCTATATTAGAAATCCATAGATTAATAGTAATATGTTTCAAACTGAATTTATCTAAATATTTATGCTTTCTAGTGGCTCTTTATGCATCCTTGCATTAGTATGATTCCATTTCAGAGAATTTTCTTTCCTTTTTCTTAATTCTTCCTATAGTATTTCTCTAATGAATCCAATCAGGTTCTGTTTGTTTGCTTAAAAATTTATCAAATTTCTCTTTATTTTTGAAGGATATTTCCTATTTCTCAATTCTAAGTTGCTAATTCTTGTATTTTAGCGTTTCGAATAGATCATTCCAGTCTTTTCTGTGTATTGTATGTGTTGAAAATTTGAATATTGGTCATATAGTCCTACTGTTCCTTAGGATGTAATATGTCATTGCGTATGCTTAATTTTTTTTCTTTTTTTCTCATAATTTTAATGATTTTATGCCTATATGTGATTTTCTTTGTAATTACATAGTTGGGATTCATGAAGCTTCTTAATAATGTTGTTTGAGAAAATTACAGGCTTCCATCTTTTCAGAGATTATTTCTACCCCATCTTTCTTTCCAGTCTTCCCAGAAATATAAATTATATATAGGATAGACCTTTTCCCACATCCCATACGTCTCTTACATTCTCTTCTCATTTCTTACATTTTCTTTCCGTTTCATTGTGTATTTCCCACCAACTTACTATTCACTGCTCCATTCCTTTGTTGTGTTAATTGGCCATTGATTATATTGTGTTAAATTTCATGTTATTATTTTTTCTTTTTTTTTTTTAAGATTTTATTTATTTATTTGACATAGAGATCACATGTAGGCAGAGAGGCAGGCAGAGAGAGAGGGAAGCAGGCTCCCTGCTGAGCAGAGAGCCGGATGTGAGGCTGGATCCCAGGAGCCTGAGATCCCGACACCCCCCCCCCCTCCGGAGCCCAAGGCAGAGGCTGAACCCACTGAGCCACCTAGGCCCCCCTATGCTTTTCATTCTGGAATTGCTATCTCACTTTTTTTTTTAGATTCCAGTTCTCTAGGGAGAAATTTCTATTTTTTTAAAAATCTATTTTCTTGAATGACTTAGTCCTGTTTATAAAGTTTTAAAGTCCATGTCTGCTAATATCTGAATCATCTGTAGGTTCAATTTCCTTATTTCTCTTGATTTTTAGTTGTTCGGTTCTGCTTCCTGCCATGCTTTTAATTTTTGAGTGAATGTGAGATATCATTTATAACAATTTGTAGAAGCTCAGGATATTATTTTTCTTCAGAGAAGATGTAATTCTTTTCCAGTATAAGATGGAGCTAAGGGAATCACCTTGTTCGAGCTGAAAATGCTCTGTTTTCATACTGCTTTTATTTTTACCATCTACTCATTCTGTGGCATTAACTAAAAATCTGCATTGTTTACTGGGGCCCCTTTTCTATGGTGGGCCTTGACCTCTGGATTTCACCTTCTTAGTACTTGTTTTCTTCTTGGTTCCCCAGAATCATGCTTCATGTGTTTTCACATTGCCTCAAGGGAGGGTGGCATGCATGATGTCAGGTGCCTCTCAATGTATTTCCTTCTCTCTGGGATCCTGGTCCCTTGACTTCTGACTCTCTAGTGCCTTCAAACAATTATTTTTGTATTGCAGTAGCTTTTCTACTTTTCTTTCACTGGGAGACTTAGTCTGTGAACAACTAATCCTTTATGGCTAGAAAGTGGAGGAATATTCAGGAGGCGTTATATGAAAGGAGTCTGTAAATTGGATTTTAGGATTTAGAAACAAGTAGTAGCTAGCATTGTAGATTTCACCCTCATCAACATGCATAAGATTTTTGAAAGCTTGGAACACCAAGGGAATGAGATCGTTAGAAAGGCTATACAAAAAAAGGAATGTAAAGCAATAAGTGAGAAAAAGAAAGGTCACTAAAATAGGAAGATAACTGGAGATGCACAATTTCACAGAGAAAGATTCAAGGAGAACATAACCCAATGAATCAAATTGTGTAGAATCCAAAGAGAAGGAAGAGTCAGAAAGGATCATTGGATTTCACATCTAGGAGGACACTTTTGACAATTTAGTGAATAGTTTTAGAGAAGATATAAGTACTACTTAGACTGTGAGAGATTAGAGAATAAGAAGGCATTACGGAAGTGGAGGAATTTGATTTTTTGAAAGGAATTTGGCAGTAAAAGAAGAGAAGGTTCAGAAACTTACTGGGGTAGAAAATCTCAGGAAACATTTTTAGAGAAAATATGTGAATATGAAGGTAGAAAGATCTTAAAGATCAAGCAAAGGGGAGATTTACGATGTGAGGACAAAGGTATCTATGACAAGGATATTGAAGGTGTAGAGTTGTGAGTCCATGTAAATGAGAAACCTATAAAAGCCAGCTATGAAATACTTCATCTTCTGAGAGAAAAGGAAAGAAAGAAGTGATTCCATTTAATTCCGCTTGAGGAGGAGTTGAGGTCATATGCCAAGTTTAGGGATGAGAGTCGAGATTTGCAAAGAATGGAGTTCTAGAGGAACCAACTTCTGAGGGCTGTTGGAATTATAGGGCTCAGGGGACAGTGAAGTTAAGGTGTTAAACATCCATTTGGAAAATCTTCTTAGCTGATTTTAGTGATCAACTCATTAGCATGAGAGACCCGGAGACCCACAAACTACAGATACCAGTAGGAGAAAGCTAATATGAAGCAAGATGTGTTTCAACCGAGGCAAGATTATCAAGCAAGAGTGGAAGGAAAAAGAAAGGAATAAGTGTTTTGTTGTTAGCTCTTTGCCATGAGAGATGAGATGGCTTATCAGGGAGTTCTCTGCTTGGGGGCAATGATTTTTAGTTAAGGGGTGTTGGACAAAAATTTAAGGACGCATTGGAATTTAGCCAACGTGGCACAGGATAAGGGAACGGTAGAGTCCTGCAAAAAGTGAGTGGGGCTGCAGAGGAACAGATGAAGTGGATGGCATAAAATCAGAGGAGGAACTGGAGGGGTGGGAAGTGGGAGGATAGGGGAACTGGGTGACGGGCATTAAGCAGGGCACATGATGTAATGAGCACTGGGTGTTCTTCTAAGACCGATGAATCACTGAGCTCTACCTCTGAAACTAATAATATACTCTATGTTAATTACTTGAATTTAAATACATTTAAAAAAAAGTAGAGGAGGAAGTAGGGCTGGTGGCTCAAAGATGAGGAAATGGGGATCATGCCTTTGGGACAACACGGATGGACTTGGTGGAGATTATGCTAAGTGAAATAAAATAGATGGAGAGAAACAAATACCATAGGATTTCACTTATGTGGAACTTGAAAAAAAACAAATGAATAAATGAACCAAAAGCCGAATCAGACCCATAAATACAGAGAACAAACTGTTGGCTGCCAGAGTGGGGATGGACAAAATTGGTGGAGGGTGGTGGGAGGTCCAGGCTTCCAGTTATGGAAGGAATCAGTCACGGGGATGAAAGGCACAGCATTAGGGAATATATAGGCAATGGTCTTTTTTTTTTTTTTTTAAGATTTTATTTATTTATTTGACAGAGAGAGAGAGATCACAAGTAGGCAGAGAGGCAGGCGGGGGGAGGGGGGAGGAAGCAGGCTCCCCGCTGAGCAGAGAGCCTGATGCGGGGCTCGATCCCAGGACCCTGAGATCATGACCTGAGCCGAAGGCAGAGGCTTTAACCCACTGAGCCACCCAGGTGCCCCCAGGCAATGGTCTTGTAACAGTGTTGTATGGTGGGAGATGGCAGCTGCATTTGTGGTGAGCACAGCAGAAGGTATAGACTTGTACACTATGTTGTACACCTGAAACTAACATAACATTGTGTGTCAACTATATTCAAAAAAAGGAAAAGAAATGGGAGGCGGGGCAGTAGGCCAGAGAAACATGTTAGGGACAAGATAGTATTGAGGAGGCTCGAATTTTATTATTGGGGTTTTTCAGTGGATCCCCATATTCACCTTCCGATGGATACTTTTTGTGATTTTTACATGCTCTTTGAATTGAGGTGTTGGGTTCTTGAGGACTTATTGTGTCTTGTGAGGTCGTAGGCTATGGCAGTGGAAACAACTTTCAGTGAGATCACGCCGGTAAACTTTAATTTCAACTTACTTTAATTGCATCCTTTTCATGTTTCTCATGAAAGTAGGGAGGAAGGAACTTTTTTCTTTATTTTCTTCTATTCTGTTAATGGGGCCCGACAAATGAAAGGGACAAAATATCGATTAACAGGAGAAGAAAGGCTTATTATTCCGTATGTACCCTGGAGCTTCACAGAAGGGCAGTGGAAGACCAAGGAGGGGGTAGACGCAGGGGTGGTTATGTAACATTTTAATGGAGTGTGGAGAAGGGGGTTTGGGCTTTGGGGGAGGGAGAGGTAATGGGAAGTTGATTAGGAAATACTGGTAAATATAGGTGGTTTAGTAAGGTTTGTTATGCTGATTCACATCCTCTCCAGTGATAAAAATGGTCTTCAGAGTGGTGAGAAGAGGATTACAAATTACAAATGAAATTTCCTTTACAAAAGGGAAATCAAGGCCTTGTTTGTTTTTTTTTAAACGGATAATTCTTTCTTTTTTATTTTTGAGGGAGAGAGAGAGAGAGGTGGGTCAGAACAAGAGGGAGAGAGAACATCTTAAGCAGGGTTTAAGCTGAGCACAGAGCCCAACATAGGGCTCAATCTTACGACCCTGAGATCATGACCTGAGCTGAAATCAAGAGTTGGACACTTAACTGACTGAGCCACCCTGGCACCCCAATACCCTGTTTTGAGAGCTTTTCTTGCATCTGCTGTTCCTGGGTTTCCTTTAGCTCTAAATAATCCTTATACCAACGTGGCATGTTTCGGGGTGGCATATTCTGGCCCCCTTCGATACAGTTCAGCGACACTCTCCTGTTACATCTCCTAGTATACTTTCAAAGTCGGTTGTAACTGACATCAACTAACAACTTCTGGATTTAGATTCTTTTAAGAATCTCAGTTCCCGTAGAGGCCATACTAGTTCAGGATTAGCTCTTTTTCAAGGTTTAAGGACTTATGAATTCTATGCAAGAAATATTTTCCAAGTCACGCCAGACTCCTATTTCTTGGTTTTGAGTTCAGTCTTCTCTCTCGGGACATCAATTTTGTTCGTCTTACAACCTGGCTGATTGGTAGCTCCTTTATGAGGTTTTGTTTTTGTTTTTGTTTTTAGAGAATAATTTCCAGAGTATTTGTTTCATGTCTATGCTTCTCATCTACTCTATTCCTTTTCAAGTAGATACAAGGACTCTGGCTCTTTTGCTAAACATATGGTTCAGTGCCTTATGCTCACTGGCTCGATCTTGGTCCCAATTTATTAGTTTAATCCCCAATTCCCTGTTTCGTTTCTCAGCTTTTTTTTTGGTTCCCTTTCTGTAAAGCGCAAATACCACTCATGCTGAGACTCTTCTGATTTAGGCTAAAACCCACAGAACAAACATTTAGAAACCTCTGGCTGCTTGGGGGTCCATATGGCAACTTAAGAGAGTCCCCATTCCTGCTGCCAAATCCCTGACAGTTTAGAAAACACAACTCCATTGTTTCCAAAGCCCCGGGAGGGGGAGAGCTCATTTTTCCTTCTTCTTTTCCAAAACAGCAGGAGCTGTAAATAACAATCCTCTAGATAACTCAAGTAGGTAAACATTGCCAGGGTTTGCTATCTAAAGTGCTAAAAAGCATACCTTCCTATTGCGTTGTTCTTTCTACTCCTAGAGGTTTAGGATTTCTGCTGCTGGTCGCTGTAGCCAGCCAGAGAAGAAATTAGAGGGTGTAGAAAAACACTATGTTTATACCTAAGTGATAATGGAGGATATCTCTTGCCTTTTATCATATTTCAAATCTGGGTAAACATTTCATTCCAGTTAGTGCTTCCATCCTGACAAAAGATGTGAAATGCAGCTCTGGTTGATTACCATTCACTATAGGGCAACCACTTTCCATTTTTCCATTATTTATGTTTTCCAGTGAGTTGACAGTTCTCGGGTATGTGAAACATCGAGGGCAAATTCTGAGTTTTCCTCTTTCTTTTAGGTATGAAGATCACTGTACCTAATGTTTTTTTTGTTGTTGTTGTTATTGTTCTGTTTTTTGGGGTTTTTTTTTTGCTGTTAGAAAGTAATTTTTTGATATTTACCAATGTGAAACGAGTATGATTTGTGTCACTTGACTGATGATTGTGAATTCATTGCATACTTGGTTACTTTATGTGCGAAATCTATGGAATATTTTTCTCTAACAAATCACATGTAATTGGGTATTTATGCCACCCTGCATTCTCTTCATGGCAGGGAGCCTGGTTAATCAACAGATTCTCAGAATTTTATAGTTTATATTTTATATTTTATATCATTGTTTTTGGGGAGAGAAAACCTTAGTTCAGATGCCATTCCTCAGCCAAGTATCACATGAGATATGTTTCAGCTATTTAGCATGGCAGTACTCACACAGGTGTGCATGCTGACAGGTGCATATACATATACAACTATGCCTTTTCCCTTTGCATGTCCACTTTTGTAAGCCTACTTTTGTAAGCAGAGAAATTAGTGAAGCAATTTCCCATTGTATCTTTGGATATAATGCCATAGCTAGTCACTTAAACATCTCTCATTATGTGCATTACATGTATTACCAGATCACAGAGATGGTGACAAAGTTTTCAGTGATATAGTAGCTAATTTTAGACGTTACTGGATGCCAGAGGTTTCTCGTTAGCTAATTTTACCGTCCCTTCTCATCTTCATGATGCGAGTTCAGAGAAACAATTTTACTATCTGCTCAAGATGAGAAGGGACTGGTTATAACCAGCCTCCAAGATGGCCACCAATAATCTCAGCTTCCTAGTATTCATTCACACCTTTGGGTGGTCCCCTCCCAACACTATAGGAAGTGACCCAACAGTATAGGAAGTTTACTCGGTGTAATCAGTAGAATACAATAGAAATTATGTCATATCACTTCTGAGATTCAGTTATGAGACTGTGGCTTCCATCTTGGGTTCTCCCTCTATCTCTCTTGGGTCACTTACTCTCAAGAAAGCCAGCGACCATGTTGTGAAGACAAGTGTTAAGCCTATGGAGAGACCCATGTGTCAAGGGACTGAAGTCTCTAGCAAATGGCTGGTGAGGAATTGAGTTTACCAACAGCCATGTAAGTGAGCTTGGAAACAGATTCTCTAGCCTTGGATAATGCAGCTATGGCTCACAGCAACCTCACGAGGGACTCTGAACTGTAAATACTAAGTTAAGGGGCACCTGGGTGGGTCAGTCGGTTAAGCACCCAACTCTTTGATTTCGGCTCGGGTCATGATCTCAGGGTCGTGGAATAGAGCCCTGCATCTGCTTCCCTGCTCAGCGGGGGTCTGCTTCTCTCTCTCCCTCCACCCTGACTCCCTGCTTGTGCACATGCGCTCTCTTTCTCTCTCTCAAATCAATAAATCAATAAATAAATCTTTATGATTACCAAGTTAAACTGCTCTTGGATTCTTGATCCACTGAAACTGTGAGACAATATTCATTATTTTAAGCTATACATTTTGGGAGTAATTTGTTATGTAACAATAGATAACTAATATAAGACCCTTTTGAGCTCAGAAACCACAGAGCTGCCTCACGTCTGTCTTTGAAATTGCCGGGGATCGGGTACGGGTGATCTCACGTCACCTTAACAAGGCATAGCCTCTGAGCACCACTCCGGGCCTGGGCTCCAGATGATGGAACTACACAGTAGAAGAGAGAAGCTTCAGATGCATGATCTATCATGGCCAGGGCCACACTTCTGCCTCGAATATGCAGCATCTCTGTTTTCATATTTGATCTTTTCACTTAAAATCAATAACTCTGTTATTTATCCAGCAGGTGGTTCAGTTACTAAATTCTGATTTCAGCTAAACTGAAAAAGCAAAAGGCAGTCCTCATAGTTGGAAGTGGGGAAACAAATCATAAATTAGGACAATATTAATCCCTTAGCACCTACATCGCAGTTGTGAGAGGGCGATTGGACTTGGGATGGAGACCCTTCAGTGGGAAACAAATGGACCGAGAAGGTCCTTCAGTTACTTGGAACCTTGGTATCTTCTTTTGTTAAATCAGATAAACAACACCTGACAGAGATTTTGTGATGATTAAATGTGATACTGGTTGGGAAAGTATTTGCCACTATTAAATATTATTTAAAAATACTCTCTAAGGTTCAGTGCATTGGCCTTAGGAGATGTATCCATTCACTGAAGAGGATTCCCGAATCCATTGAGCAGATATTATCTGAACACCTGCTTGGTGCCAGAGCCTGTGCTAGGATTGGGATTACAATCACGGACAAAAGAAACCTAGGGGTGCCTGGGTGGCATAGTCAGTTAAGCGTTTGACTCTAGGTTTCAGTACAGGTCACTATCTCAAGATCTTGGGATGGATCCCTGTGTAATGCTCCACACTGAGCACGGCGTCTGCTTGGGACTCTCTCTCCTGCTCCCTCAGCCCCTGCCCCTGTGCACTTACTCTCTTTCTCAAATATATATATAAATCTTAAAAAAAAAAAAAAAAAAGAAACCTGGTCTGTACTTTCAAAGAATTTACAGTCTAATGGGTAAGTAGTAATTAACCGAATGATCTTACAAATGAAAACAAAATTCCCACCGTGGCTAATGAGGTGGGAAGCACTTCGAGTACACATGCAAAGGGAGATTTGACCACTTGAGGAAAAGCAAAGAATGCTTCTCCGGGAGATGACACTTGAGTTGAGATCTGAATGAGAAGTAGCTCCGAATGAGAAGAAGCTGGAAGTGCTTTCTGGGTCGAGGAACCAGCTGCCCCAAATGACCCAGTGGTGGGAGGGAGTATGGTGAGTGGTAAGAACCAAAAAAACTGGTGAGGCTGGAAGGCAAAGTGTGAATCCTTTTCCTAGTTCATGGGTCTGCCTTGGTCTGTAATTGATCCAAAGGCATTTTTCCCTGTCAGGTTCCTGATAGTGAGGGTAAACTTGTTTTAATTGCTTCTGGTTACATAACAAAGGCACAGTGAAGAGAAACAATGTTTGGGGGAGAAATCCCTTGACTAGGCAAAAATAATACATTCCCTCTATGGGTTTTTTTTTTTTTTTTTTTTAAGATTTTATTTATTTGACAGAGAAAGACATGGTTTTTGAATTTCTTTTTTATCTTGTTGGATGAGCAGCCTCTGAGGACTATACTATTGGGAAGTAGATCCTGAAAGAGCCATTTCTTTTCCTCTGAGCTCTGGTGTGGAGCAATTAGCCAGTATTGAAGTACTCTATAAGAAAGATCTCTGTGAGGGGCGCCTGGGTGGCTCAGTTGGTTACACAACTGCCTTCGGCTCAGGTCATGATCCTGGAGTTCCGGGGAGTTCCGGGATTGAGTCCCACATGGGGCTCCCAGCTCCATGGGGAGTCTGCTTCTCCCTCTGACCTGCTCTCTCTCACTTTCTCTCTCTCTCTTTCTCTCAGATAAATAAATAAATAAAATATTTAAAAAAAAAAAAAAGAAAGAAAGATCTCTGTGAGGGGCACCTGGAATGGCTCAGTCGGTTAAGCATCTGACTTTGGCTTAGGTCATGGGGTTCTGGGATCGAGCCTTGCATGGGGCTCTCTGCTCAGCAGAGAGTCCGCTTCTCCCTCCCTCTGCCACTCCTCCTGCCTGTGCTCTCTCTTTCTCAGAAATAAATAAATAAAAACTTTTTTTTTTAAAAGAAAGATCCCTGTGAAAATGATTAATTGGGAAGAACACCCACACTATTTTGCCGACGACTAATATCTTTAATAGGCAGAGAAAGCTGAGAGGTCATTGAAGAAGTGTGTGTGTGTGTGTGTGTGTGTGTGTGCTCGTGTGTGTGTGTGTGCTCGTGTGCGTGTGTATCCTAAAGGAAAAACAAGTCAAGGATACGAATAGGTAATTTATGGAATATCTAATACAAATGACCAATAAGCATAGGAACAAAAATTGAAACTCAGTAATTGGGGAAGAAAACGTAAAATGAGAACATTAATTACTTTTGAATTCATTAATATTTTGAACAATGTTAATATCTGTTGTTGATGAATGTACAGGGAAATGAATATCCTCATACAGTTTTGACAAGTTTGCTGAGGCGCTGTGTTGGGTCCGCAAGACCACCAGGAGATTTTTCTGATTTGCTAGGAGGACGCACAGGAATTAATATATAGTCATCCTCAAGACTGTGATTAACTTTATTTTTTATTGGAATGTAATTAACGTAACGTGGTATATTAGTTTCAGTTATACGACATAACGATTCAATAATTCTACACATTACTCAGTTCTCACCACCGATGACTGCTTTATTATACTGAAAGGATACAAAATAAAAATCAGCAAAGGGAAAAAGCACATGGGGTAAAGTCCTGGGGGAAACCAGGTATGAACTTCTAAGAATCCTTTCTCAGTGGAGTCACACAAGACACAGTTAATTTTTCTAGTAACAGATTGTGCTAACATGTGAAATGCTGTCTGTCAGGGAATCTCATTAAAAACTCAGTGCCTGAGACGCCTGGGTGGCTGAGTCGTTAAACGGCTTCCTTCAGCTCAGGTCATGATCCCAGGGTCCTGGAATGGAGCCCCGCATCAGACTCCCTGCTCAATGGGGAGCCTGCTTCTCCCTCTCCCACTCGCCCTGCTTGTGTTCCCTCTCTCGCTGTCTCTCTCTGTCAAATAAATAAATAAAATCTTTAAAAAACAAAACAAAACCTCAGTGCCTAAGGTTTTTATTGGGGACTGGTCACATAAGTACTCAGCTTCTCATTAACCCAAGTTCCAGAGGCCCAGTATGAAAGCAGGTGTTTAGAATAGACAGTTTAGGCACAGTGAACACTTTTATTAGGAAATGAGAGGATGTGATTTTGAAAATAATTTGCATTGTGTAGTTGGGTGGAGTGTCACAGATGTTTGTTGGATCAATTTGGTTGATAATATTGCTCAAATCTTCAATTTTCTACTTAATGATTACATCAGTTATTGAGAGTACAGTATTGATATCTCCAGCTATTATTGTCGAATTGTCCATTTCTTTCTTCAATTCTGTCAGTTTTTGTTTCATGTATTTTGGGGCAGTATTAGGTGCATATATATATATATATACTTATGATTGCTATATCTTTCCACTGAATTGATCCTATTTTAAGATTTTATTTATTTATTTGACAGAGAAAGACACAGAGAGAGAGGGAACATGAGCAGGGGGACTGGGAGAGGGAGAAGCAGGCTTCCCGTCGAGCAGAGAGCCGGATGCGGGGCTCGATCCTAGGACCCTGGGATCAGACCTGAGCCTAAGGTAGACGCTTAATGACTGAGCCACCCAGGTGCCCCTGAATTGATCCTTTTTAAAATAAAAATAAAATCTCCCTTTTTATCTTCTTAAAGTCTAACTTTTTAAAAATTATGTTATGTTAAGTCACCAGACAGTACATCATTAATTTTTGACGTAGTGTTCCATGATTCATTCTTTGAGTATAAAACCTGTTTTCCATTTCCAGGGCAATCTGTGCCCTCCTTAATACCCATCACTGGGCTCACCCATTCCCCTGCCCCCCGCCCCTCTAAAACCCTCAATTTGTTTCTTGGATTCCACAGTCTCTCATGGTTCGTCTCCCCCTCTGATTCCCCCCCACCCTCATTTTTTCCTTACTTCTCCTAATGCCCTCCGTACTATTCATTATGTTCCATAAATAAACGAAACCATAGGATAATTGACTTTCTCTGCTTGACTTATTTCACTTAGCATTATCTCCTCCAGTTCCTTCCATGTTGATGTGAAAGTTGGGTATTCATCCTTTCTCATAGCTGACTAATATTCCATTATATATATGGACCAAATCTTCTTTATCCATTCGTCTATTGAAGGGCATTTCGGCTCTTTCCACAGTTTGACTATTGTGGACATTGCTGCTATGAACATTAGGATGCATATGGCCCTTCTTTTCACTACATCTGTATCTTTGGGGTAAATACAAAGTAGTGCAATTGCTGGGTCATTCAGTAGCTCTATTTTTAATTTTTTAGGGAACCTCCACACTGTTTTCCACAGTGACTGCACCTATTTGCATTCCCATCAACAGTGTAAGAGGGTTCCCCTTTCTCCACAACTTCTCCAACATATGTTGTTTCTTGCCTTGTCAATTTTTGCCATTCTAACTGGTCTAAGGTGGTATCTCCATGTGGTTTTGATTTGAATTTCCCTGAAGGCTAATGATGATGAACACTTTTTCATGTGTCAACCATTTGTAAGTCTTCTTTGGAGAAGTATCTGCTCATGTCTTCTGCCCATTTTTTGACTTGATTATCTGTGTTTTGGGTGTTGCGTTTGAGGAGTTCTTTATAGACCTTGGATATCAGCCCTTTGTAGTGTCATTTGCAAATATTTACTCCCATTCTGTGAGTTGCCTGTTTGTTTTGTTGACTATTTCCTTTGCTGTGCAGAAGCTTTTTATCTTGATAAAGTCCCAAAAGTTCATTTTCGCTTTTGTTTCCCTTGCCTTTGGAGATGTGTCTTGGAAGTTGTTGTGGCCGATGTCGAAGAGGTTACTGCCCAAGTTCTTCTCTAGGATGTTGATGGATTCCTGTCTCACATTGAAGTCTTTCATCCATTTTGAGTTTATCTTTGTGTATGGTGTAGGAGAATGGTGGAGTTTTATTCTTCTGTATATAGATGTCTAATTTTCCCAGCACCATTTATTGAAGAGACTTTTTTCCGCCGGATATTTTTTCCTGCTTTGTCGAAGATTATTTGACCATAGAGTTGTGGGTCCATCTCTGGGCTCTCTACTCTGTTCCACTGGTCTATGTGTCTGTTTTTGTGCCAGTACCATGCTGTCTTGGTGATCACAGCTTTGTAATATAGCTTGAAATCAGGCAACGTGATGCCCCCAGCCTTGTTTTTCTTTTGCAACATTTCCTTGGCGATTCAGGGTCTTTTCTGGTTCCATAGATATTTTAGGATTGTTTGTTCCAGCTCTTGAAAAATGCTGTTGGTATATTGATTGGGATGGCATTGAAAGTATAGATTGCCCTGGGCAGCATAGACATTTTAACAATGTTTATTCTTCCGATCCATGAGCATGGAATGTTCTTCCATCTTTCCGTGTCTTCTTCGATTTCTTTCATGAGTGGTCTGTAGTTTCTGGAGTATAGATCCTTCACCTCTTTGATTAGATTTATTCCAAGGTATTTATGGTTTTTGGTGCTATTGTAAATGGAATCGATTCTCTAATTTGTCTTTCTACAGTTACATTGTTAGTCTCTAAGAAAGCAACTGATTTCTGTGCATTGATTTTTGTATCCTGCCACATAACTTAATTGCTGTAGGAGTTCTAGTGGTTTGGGGGTAGAGTCTTTTGGGTTTTCCACATAAAGAATCATGTCATCTGCAAAGAGAGAGTGTTTGACTTCTTTGCCAATTTGAGTACCTTTTATTTCTTTTTGTTGTCTGATTGCTGTTGCTAGGACTTCTAGTACTACGTTGAACAAGAGTGGCGAGAGTGGGCATCCCCGTCGTGTTCCTAATCTTAAAGGAAAGGCTCTCAGCTTTTCCCCATTGAGAATGATATTCACTGTGGGTTCTTCATAGATGGATTTCATGAAGTTGAGGAATGTTCCCTCTATCCCTATACTCTGAAGAGTTTTAATCAGGAAATGATGCTGTATTTTGTTAGATGCTTTTTCTGCATCAATTGAGAGGACCATGTGGTTCTTTCCTCTCCTCTTATTAATGTGTTCTATCACATGGATTGATTTGCAAATGATGAACCACCTTGCATCCCAGGGATAAATCCCACCTGGCCATGGTGGATAATCTTTTTAATGTACTGCTGGATCCTACTAGCTAGATTCTTGTTGAGAATTTTGGCATCCAAATTCATCAGGGTTATTGGTCTGAAATTCTCTCCCAGTTTGCAAACATGCTCCCGCAGCTCCAGGTTTCAGTCTGGGGGGCTGCCCTAATGTCCCTTCCCCATTGCTACTGTTCTGCAGCCTGTGAGTCTGTGCCTGGTCCCCGGCTTGAGAGGCTTTTGCGCTTCAGCAGGGCAGGATCCCGGAGGCTCCCTCTACCTTCCATTTATCTTATGATTTCTGCCCGCAAAATCACGCCTCCCCACTTCATACCTCAAAACCAGCCGCCAGAGATAATCTGTCTGTAGAGACCTGGCTATATCTTCTTACATCTCAGGCTGATTTCACGGGTGTTCAGCGTGGTCTGGTAGATATCCACCTCAATTCAGGGGACTGGTTGAAATAGGGTCCCCCGCTCCTCTGTCATCTTTCCCCCAACCCCCTTAAAGTCTACTTTTCAAAGATTTTATTTATTTATTTGTTTGTTTGTTTGTTTGTTTGTTTATGAGAGAGAAGGAGAGCCCTTGAGTGGGTGTAGGAAGAGAGGGAAAGGGACAAGCAGATTGTGTGCCGAGTGCAGAGCCTGATGTGGGGCTAGATTCCTTGACTTTGAGATCATGACCTGAGCCAAAATCAAGACTCAGATGCTTGGGCGCCTGGGAGGCTCAGTGGGTTAAAACCTCTGCCTTGTGCTCAGGTCATGATCTCAGGGTCCTGGGATCGAGCCCTGCGTTGGGCTCTCTGCTCACCGGGGAGCCTGCTTCCCCCTCCCTCTCTCCCTACTTGGGATCTCTCTCTCTCTCTGTCAAATAAATAAATAACATCTTAAAAAAAAATAAAGTGTTCATCTAATTTAAAATCTCAGCCCCTAACAGACATTTTCTACTGCTTGCTCTTTTCCTGTGTGGGGTCCATAATTTCTTGGTATGCTGCACATTTCATAATTCTCTTTAAGCTGGACATTTTTCATAACATATTGTGGCAGCTTTGGAGTTAGAGCTCCCCATGACACTTTGGATTTATTGTGGGCTCTATGGTTAATTTTTCTGGTTCCTGCTTGTTTGCTCAGTGCCTTTCCTGGACTATTTGTATGAATTTCATATGCCCTGTGGTGTGTGGTGACTGAGTCCTCTTCTCACTTAAAATTAAAAAAAAAAAAAATTAAGCCTGGCTTCTTATGGATCACTTCTGGAGGAGTTCACGGGTCAGCCAATGATCAGTCATAAGAGTTCCTTAAATATACTGAGAAAAGTATGCCTCCCGTCCTCTGTCAGGTGGATATCTAGGTGTAGGCATCCCTTTAAATATCAGGCAGTTTCAAAGTCAGCCCAAGCTCTCACTTTCTGATTGCACAGGGCCTCAAGTTCAACGAAAAGTGAGTGACTTGGTCCCTCTCCTTTCTCAGTTTTTTCCTGAGCATAAGCACCCTCCCGCATGTGCACAGAGCCTTCTAGCACCCCAGAAATATCTTAAAGCATTTCAAAGTGTCTTACGGTTGCCTACACCCTCAGGTCTATCTTTGATTTTTTTTTTTTTTTTAGATTTTATTTATTTATTTGACACACAGAGAGAGAGAGAGAACACAAGTAGGCAGAGAGGAGGCAGGCAGAGAGAGAGGGGGAAGCAGGCTCCGCACTGAGTAGAGAGCCCGATGCGGGGCTCCATCCCAGGACCCTGAGATCATGACCTGAGCCGAAGGCAGAGGCTTTAACCCACTGAGCCACCCAGGCGCCCCTATCTTTGATATTTTTGACCAGGCTCTTGTTTTCCTCAACTTGAATCACAGTCTTGGACAGCTGCGATGTTAATAATTCCAGCTAATTGCTATTGTTTTCAGTCACACCCCGGGGTAAGGCTTGTCTCACATAGCTGAGCTCTGAGTTAGCTCAAGTAGCAACAATTCCCTAGAATTGAAGCTTTTACAGAGAGCCGTGGGTCTGGTCAAAATATTGATCATGCTCTGGGGATGGGCTTTTAGCGGAGCTCCAAAGTGGGTCACTTCTCTCTATTGGCTGGAAGAGCATCAGATTTTTTTTTTAAAGATTTTATTTATTTATTTGACAAAGAGAGACACAGTGAGAGAGGGAACACAAGCAGGGGGAGTGAGAGAGGGAGAAGCAGGCTTCCAGCTGAGCAGGGAACCCCATGCGGGGCTCGATCCCAGGCCCCTGGGAGCATGACTTGAGCCAAAGGCAGATGCTTAACAACTGAGCCACCCAGGAGCCCCAGACCATCAGATTTTTATGGCTACCATGTCATTGAGTTTGTGGGGGGGGCATGGGAGAAGACTCAAATGAAGGTGTCATGGACACCATGGTTCTTACCAAGATAATAGTCATTTTTCTTGAATAAGCTCTTCTCGGTGTGTCCTGTGCCTTTAGTTAATTTTCAGAGTTAATAAATTGTTGCTTTGGATTGCTTTGGCAGTGTTTCCTGTATTTTTTTTTAAAGATTTTATTTATTTATTAGAGAGCGAGAGATCACAAGTAGGCAGAGAGGCAGGCAGAGAGAGAGGGGGAAGCAGGCTCCCCGCTGAGCAGAGAACCCGATGCGGGGCTCGATCCCAGGACCCTGAGATCATGACCTGAGCCGAAGGCAGAGGCTTTAACCCACTGAGCCACCCAGGTGCCTGTTTCCTGTATTTTTTAATGGGGGTGCACTTTCACCAAGGTCCCCACTCTGCTGCTTTGGAAGTCGACTCAATTCCTCATACATTTTTAAATAAGTGGAAATTGCTATTACTTTTCAGGAGGTCAGATTATGAATTTTAATATAAATTATTTTAAGAAGTTGATGGCTTGTTACCTAGCTGGTTCTTTTTTGAGTAGCTGATCAGAAGGAAATAATCAGAATTCCACAAAATGATTGTGTACAGTATTATTCATAATAGAGAAAAGATATGCATATATAACCAGTCATATATTTTTGGTTAAGTAAATTTTTACATAATTTTCAATGACTGCACAATATTTCACATGTAAATGTGCTGTAAATTAATATACAGCATGAGAAAGTCTTTAAAGCATGCTAATAAATGATTAATGGATGAGCCCAATCTTGTTCTATCATATATTGCCATTCATATTATAAATTACATGTGTGTATTATACATGTTATATATATTTTTATAATACACAAACACACATCTGAATGTGTGTAGGTATATGCACACGCAAACATGCATGTGGATATAATATACACTCCAGTATTACAAGTGGTTCTCTCTCCATATTGGATAATGTTCTTTTACCTTTTTTGTATTTTAAACATTTTTGGAATCAACACATTTCTTTTGCAACCTGAGAAAAAAGTCAGGCACGTGTTAAGTCTAATTTGATAAATTATTTGTAAGTTGTAGTTACGTCTATTGGGATGAGTTGGCTTATTTACACACAGGTTCTACTTTTGAGTAAATTTACTAGCTTTATTCCTGACAAACTAGTCCTTTTAATCTTTTTAACATGGGTAATTACATAAAGGACCGTTTCCCTTCTAATTTTGAATTCTACAAAGCTGAGAGCCAAATTTGTTATGTGTCCTTAACAACTGAAAGGATGTTCATGATAATGCATTTTTTGCTTTTTCTTAGCACCATGTTATATCCCTTCTAATTTTCTTTTTTCACTTGTATTTTCAACTTGTGTTTTCTTAGATCTGATATGTCCTTCTAAAACATCTTCAGTTCCTTTTAGAACAGTAAAACCAGGGGCACCTGGGTGGCTCAGTTGGTTAAGCGTCTGCCATCGGCGCAGTTCATGATCTCAGGGTCTTGGGATCGAGCCCCACATCGGGCTCCCTGCCCAGAGCGGAGTCTGCTCCTCCTTCTCCCTCTGCCCCTCCCCCCTGCTCATGTGCACTCTCCCTCACCCCCTCACTCTCTCTCTGAAATAAATAAATGGAATCTTAAAAAAAATATTTTGTAGACCAACTTCCTGAAAATTTTGTTGAGGTTAGCCACTTGTTTTTCTTTTTAAGAAGTTACCTGTTCAGGGGTGCCTGGGTGGCTCAGTTGGTTGAGCAACTGTCTTCGGCTCAGGTCATGATCCTTGAGTTCCAGGATCGAGTCCCACATTGGGCTCCCGGCTCCCCGGGGAGTCTGCTTCTTCCTCTAACCTTCTCTCCTCTCATGCTCTCTCTCACTTTCTCTGTCTCTCAAATAAATAAATAAAATATTTAAAAAAAAAAAAAGAAGTTACCTGTTCAGAGATAGAATGCATTCACAGGAGCCCCGTTTTTATCAGAACTATATGATTATTTAGAGTAATAGCCATCATTAGCATTGAGAGTTTTGCAAAAAGCAGTGGTGCATCATTTGCAACAAAACGCGTATACTAGGGAAGGTTTTGCTCTCCTTTGTGCCTCCCTTGCCACTGTGTCTAACACGTTCTGTGAGATCAGCATGGAGAGTCTGCACTTCAACATGTGAGGGTCAACTTATTATTAGCCTGGCATTGTGGATGCTGAGATGTGCTGTCCAAATTTCCTCTTCAGGTCTGAAGCACTTATTTCCCTGGAGTGTTGGTTGCTGGCAGTTCAGAGCTGAGTCTATTCTCAGGAATTGCCCTTGGCTGAAATGGCTGTGTCTTCCAAGGTTATACCCCTTTCCAAGGGGCACCCGGCATTCTATAACCAGGTGATGTGGGCTATGAGGCTGATCCCCTTGCTTCAATTTGGGGTATCTCTGGGGGGGGTCACTCCAGCCTCCAAGCTCTCCATGAAGCCGACTGGTCTCTGTTACACTTATATTACCATTCAGTTTCTCCCATTCTCCCTTACACGTGTTGTTCACAAGAGCAGTCGTTTGAAAAGCTGTGCACAAATCTTCATCTCTGAGTCGATTTCCCAGGGAACCCAACCTCTGTACCTGTAAAACCTTTAGAAATCCCTGAGATGAATCTTCAGTATGGAAGCTAGTTGTCTTGTCAACAGCCATTTGTCTCCTTTTTCCTGAAAGTGAACTTCAGTTTAGGCTGTCAGTGGGTCTAGATTACATTCCAAACTATATTTCCCAGATTTCCTTGCAGTCAGGAGTGCCATGTGATACAGCTCCAGCCAATGAGATGTAAGTAGAAGTCACTGCTATGTAAAGGGGCCAAGTAGCTGGTATCCATCATTCTGTCGTTCACCCTCTCTTTTCTTTCTTTCTGAAAAGTATTTTTAATGCTGGGAGGGGACCTGAGAAAGCCCAACAGATTTGGAACCTGAGCTCTAACATCCTTCAGTTCCTGAGCTGATGTCAGCCACCACTGAACTTAGGACTTTCATCAGCTGAGAGAAAGGAAACACATCTTGTTTAAGTTCTTATTGTTTGGATGTTGTTATATTGAGCCAAACTCAATCCCTGTCTAGTAGAGGTGGAGGGTAACTACTTGTAGGCTCTGGATTCAGATGAGAGATGAGTTGGAGTTTAGACTTTTAAAGTGGAGTTAGATGATCTTGATCTTGAGTCTTAGTTCATGCACACATTTTAGCCTTGACTCTTTTATTTGTAAGCTAGGAGAATATTACCTCTGACACCTGCTTCTTAATGAGGATTAGATGAAGGAGTAGGTGTAAAAGTGTCTAGCACCATGCCTGGTATAACACAATATTAATATGTTAATAACATATTCATATTCATATAAGTTCACTTGTTTTACATGGATCCCAACCCCTTATAGCTACCATGTTTATTCTAGTAGATGGGAGCATACCGGATGGGTGGGCTGGGCCCAAGGAATCTTCATAGGGCCCTCCCTCTCTCAGCTTGTCACCAGCTACCCAGGACAGGGATCCCTTCTTCCCTTATTTCATGAAGCCATGCAACACAGTGTGATACGACAAAGGAGAAAAAGAGAATGAGAAAGTGTTCAGTTGCGGTTCTCTGGGAAGGAGATCATGACACAGAATTTAAGCATGCAGAATGTGTATTCAGGAGGGCCTTCAGATTCAATGCCTGGGCAAGGGGAAGGGAAGGAAGCAAGATTAGGCAGAAGGAGACGTCCAGCTGTGATGTAGGCCCCGTGACCACCTCTAGTGACCCCACAGAAGGTAGTGGAATGAGGAAAGCCCTTCAGGGTTTTTTTCCCAGGTTGGGCCCACATGGCCTGGCCTGTTAATCTCTGGGTGTAGACCACCCAGGGGAGGGGTGAGACCTTGCCCAGACTGCTCTCTGCAGCTGAGACAGGACGTGAAGAGGCTGACAGCTGGAGGCGGTCTCTCTGCGGCAGGCCCAACAGCTGGAGCAACATACCCTTTATTGGGGACGGATCTGGTTAGAGCCTCATTTCGGTGTTGACTACAGATGGAAAGAAGGAGCACAGTAGCAGGAAATCCTAGTCCTGGAAACCAACAAAACACTTCTGGGTTCTTCGGAGGCCAATGCAACTCTCCTTTCTGGCTAGAGGAAGTTTTGATGCTGTTCTTTAAAAGGAAATGACTGGAAATTAAAATTACTTCACAGCACGCCTTTTATCATCTTGAAAAACTCACAATCTTGGCCTTGTGGCTTCCCTGAAGCATGAGACCTGGATGGTGCCCCTGGCCTTGGAGATAAAAGATCCGCGTTACCATATGTCAAAAGGTCTCACTGTTTTGAGTGAACTGGCATTTCGGGTAAGCCAAATTAATGCTTGCTTTTTAGCGGTCTAGGATTAGCCCACACAGAAGCAAAACATATGGCACATAATCACTGAAAAAGCAGTTTCCATACATGACCTCACATAGTCCATACAGCTCTGTTGGAAGATTGGAGTTGTCAGCTTCATTTTCTTCATTGCTGCTGGCTTTGTCGAATTCTTGACTGAATTCCTTAGTTGCTCAGAGCAAAAATGAAAGTATACAAGCAAGCCCAGGCTCATTAAGTAACTTTCCCGTGGTCATTAAGGTGTAGGATATAGACTGGAACCCAGGCCGTTTTACTGTGAGGGCGCACTATTTTTTTTCCATTATGTGACCCATCCCATGTTTCTTCCTGCCTATCTCCTTTTCTCCTGTTTTCTGTCTTACTCAGTGTTTGTTCTCAGACATCACTCTCAGACCGAATCGCAAGGTCACCCATACCCTCCCCAGTACATAAGCCAGCAAATCTAGTCCAGAATTTTAAAATATATTGGGGCTCCTGGGTGGCTCAGTCAGATAAGCGTCTGCCTTCGGCTCAGGTCATGATCTTAGGGTCCTGGGATCGAGCCCCGCATCGGGCTCCCTGCTCAGTGGGGAGTCTGCTTTTCCCTCTCCCTCTGCCCCTTCCCCCACTCTTGCA
This sequence comes from Nasua narica, assembly GCA_028533885.1. Classification (NCBI taxonomy): domain Eukaryota; kingdom Metazoa; phylum Chordata; class Mammalia; order Carnivora; family Procyonidae; genus Nasua; species Nasua narica. The sequence continues at coordinate 33,318,592 of CM052801.1, read as the reverse complement.
TTCTTTCTCTCTTGCTCTGCCCTCTCTCTCTCTTTCAAATAAATAAATACGTTCTTTAAGATATTTTTAAACAATAAAATATAAAATATTCTCTTGAAAGTGAACAACACACATCTGCCTCCTCCTTTGCCCAAGTTGTTGGCTTGTGGAGGTAGAGGCCGAAATGAGACAGGTGTTGGGACATTAACTGAGAGCTTCCCTGATTGAAACCAGGCTTTTGGTCGTGACCAAACATACTGCCTGGTAAAAACATTTCTTTCTCTCTGATTCTCTCACCGTCTCCCTGTCTCTGTGCCCCTATTTCTTGATTTCTTTCTCTCTCTCTCACTGTTTTTGACCCTTCATCCCTGTCTCTGTGTTATTTGGTCTGTATCTGCTTTTCTTTTTTTTTTTAAAGATTATTTATTTATTTGACAGAGAGGAAGAGAGAGAGATCACAAGTAGGCAGAGAGGCAGGCAGAGGGAGAAGGGCAAACAGGCTCCCTGCTGAGCAGAGAGCATGATGTGGGATTTGATCCCAGGACCCTGAGATCATGACCTGAGCTGAAGGCAGAGGCTTTAACCCACTGAGCCACCCAGGCACCCCCGTATCTGCTTTTCACTTTCCCCTTTGCATATATTTATTTTCTCTCCTGGTCCTCCTTCCCCTTTCCTATCCCTTTTCCACCTCTCTCTCTCTCTCTCTCTCTCTTCCGTATCAAGGTGTGGCCTCCATCTCTCAGTCTCTGCCTCAACCTCTTTAGGAGTGTCTGTCTGTGTCTCTTGTATATCTTCTTTCTCTTGCTTTTTTTTTTTTTTTCTTGCTCAGTCATGTACACTAGTCATGTTCACTAGGAACTCTTTTGCTTCTTGAGAGATCTTTACGTCTTCTAAATTAAGTCATTTTGTTAAAAGATTTTCCCATAATAACCGTTACCAGAAGACACCTGATTAAACAGGAGATGAATATTTAATGATAAATCCCTGAATTCTTTGTCTCATCAAGCCCATTATGTTTTGGGTGCCTTTAAAGCTCATTCGTTAATTCCTGCTGCATCTCTGTCAGATGGGTCTCTGCTTTAATCCTCCCCAGAGGAGATGTCAGTATAGCTAAGGCCCCTAAGCCTCCATTCTGCGGTAGGGTGACCCTGCCACGTTTATTTACCTCCATGCCATAGAGCAGAGAGGTCAGCAAATCGTGCCTACTGCTTTTTATATGAAGGCTGCTGACATTTTTAAAGGGTTTTAAGAAAAGGAGATATAGAATATGTGGCAGAGGCCATATGTGTCCTGCAAAGCCTAGAATTCTTCCTCTACTGCTTTACAGAAGAACCTTGCTGGGGTGCCTGGGTGGCTCAGTCGGTTAAGCGTCCAACTCTTGGTTTCGGCTCAGGTCATGATCTCAGCACCCTGGGATTGAGCTCCGTGTCGGGCTCCCTGCTCAGTGGGGCATCTGCTTTTCCCTCTCTCTCCTACTTGTGCTCTCTCACTCTCTCTCAGATAAATAAAATCTTAAGGAAAAACAAAAAGTAGCAGCTTGCTGAGTCCTGCTTTCGAGAATTTGGCATGGGAGTAGCCAAACCTATGATTTCCTCAGAACATTTAGAAGCATGCTGCAACTTTCTCCACACTCTTTGTGGCAGGTTTTCCAGAAAGCAGAGCCTGAAGCAAGGATGCTGGTGCCAGTAGTTTAGTAAGGGAGAGTTCCCCAGTGCAACCTCTAACAATTAAAGCAGTCAGGAGAGGGCAGAGGGAGCCAGGCCAAGATGTGGGTTCAGTGCAAATCTAGGCTCAGCTTTGATCTCATAGGGAACTCTGTAATGTGAGGAATGCCATGGAATTATCCCACCTTGGGGCTGGGGGGGGCGAGGCTGGGCTTTCTTCCCGCGATATTAGTTGGTAATGTACCCATGCCCAGAAAAGCCGTCCCTGATAACTTACCCCAGTTCTAGAAGACAGGTGAGCTAGTACTCCTAGCACAATAGCCTGATGAAGGGCACTGGGACCCAGCAGTAACTGCCATTCAAGTGACAATGAGGTGAGGAGACTACTGTAACCTTATACCCCTGGTTGAAAGGTTGTAGCCTTCCCTGTACTCCGTAGAGGTCCTTGACTCTAAGTGGCTGCCTGGGATGGGCTCCCACAACCTGTCGGAGGATACACATGCCCAAGAGGGGCCATCAGACTTAGGAGCATGTGAGGAGACTGATCTGCCTTCTAGATTAAAGAATAAAGAGGGGCGCCTGGGTCGCTCAGCGGGTTAAAGCCTCTGCCTTGGGCTCAGGTCATGACCTCAGGGTCCAGGGATCGAGCCCCGCATCGGGCTCTCTGCTCTGCAGGGAGCCTGCTTCCTCCTCTCTCTCTGCCTGCCTCTCTGCCTACTTGTGATTTCTCTCTCTGTCAAATAAATAAATAAAATCTTAAAAAAAAATAAAGAATAAGGAGTGACAGAATGTCTGAACTGGACGGGGTTCAAAAGTCATCAGATCCGGGTGCCTGGGTGGCTTAGTCCGGTAAGCATCTGCCTTGGGCTCAGGTCATGATCTGAGGGTCCTGGGATTGAGCCCCACATCAGGCTCCCTGCTCAGCGGGGAGCCTGCTTCTCCCTCTGCCTGCCATTCCCCCTGCTTATGCTCTCTCTGTGTCAAATAAATAAATAAATAAAAGCTTTTTTTTTTTTTTTTTTAAAAAAAAAAAAGGTCATCAGATCTAGTACGCTTGTTTTAAAGCTAAGGACAGGGGCGCCTGGGTGGCTTAGTCAGTTAAGCATCCAACTCTTGGTTTCGACTCAGGTCATGATCTCAGGGTCTTAGGATGGAACCCCACATGGGCTCCATGCTCTGCGGGGAGTCTGCTTGTGATTTTCTCTCTCCCTTTCCCTCTGCTCCTCCCCCTGCTGTCTCTCTGTCTCAAATAAATAAATAAAATCTTAAAAAAAAAATAAAAGGAAGGGCAGATTTTACAAGGCCCCACAGGTGGCAAGCAATGACATCCCTGTTTCGAAACTTAGAGTTTGTTTTCACAATCTGCCATCCATCCTTAGGCTTTGTGCCTAACATTATAGCGTGCATGGTTAGTGCTTCTATCTTTAAGAAACGGTGGCAAAAAAGATCAGTTAATTTTCTCTACCATTTAATTCATTTACCACTATCCTTATAACATGTGAAGTTATCCTCTATGTTGCTAAGTAATATGTTTCTAATGAACTTTGTATTTTATTTTATTTTAGTTATTTTTAAAAGATTTTATTTATTTGAGAGAGAGAGAGAGAGAGTGTGCAAGAGACGGGAGGGGTAAAAGGCGAGGAATAGGGAGATAATGTCAGACTCCCCACTGAGTGTGAGCTTAATGGGGGCTCGATCTCAGGACCCTGAGATCATGACCTGAGCCAGAAAGAATCAGACCCTTAACTGGTTGAGCCATCCGGGTGCCCTCAAACTCTGTATTTTATTTTAGAGAAGTTTTAGTTTTGCAGAATTACCGTGCAGATAGTGTAGAGCGTTTCCATATACACCACATCTTTACTACTGTTATTACCATCTGGAATTAATACAGTATTAATATATATATATATATTTTATATGTAAAGATCTGTATCTTTATTAAGCTGAAATTGGTTCATGCTACTGTCTCCAAGTCTAAACCATTACCACATGACTCATTCTGGCTTCCTTCCCTGTAACTTCCCACTCTAACGTGAGATCTGACTCCCATTGTCTACCCTCCATTAATTAACTGTTCAATTCCAGTATGAATGTACGGTGTTTTCAGAATTGCTAACCTATACCCCCATGGGAAACAGTTCTATCAACTGGAGCACAGTGGTTAAATATAGGTTCTTTTGCTTTTAGTCTTATAAACTCTACTCATTTTCAAGTTGTCTTACATTAGCGCCTTTTCATCCACTCCCCAAAGTGAGGCTTTTCCAAACTTTGTAGTACATTGAGATTCTTTTGTCACATTCTACTTTACATCCTGAGATCTCCCGGCTTCCTAAAGGTTTTTGTTTGTTTTGTTTTTTTAATTTGCACACATTATTAAGCTTAGTCTGTGCTGTTAAGCCCTATGGGTTTTGACAAATGCTTAATCTATTATTCTTACCATTACAGGGTCATATATTCCGTAAAAGGCAAAACTATAGGGACAGTAAAAACGTTAGTGATATACAGGGACTTGGGCAAAGGGATATGAGGGTCAAATAACTGAAGCATGATTTTTTTTTTTTTTCGAGGGAGTGAGGAAGTGTTCTTTCCGTTTCTGTTTTCTGGAAGAAATTTTATAAACCTGCTATCGTTTTCTCTAAGTATTTCGTGCATTTCCCCATTGAAATAACCTGGGTCTGGTGCTTTCTTTTTTGAAAATTAATTATTATTTCAAAATTTCATTAATAGATATAAGGCTATCAAGTTAACTATTTCTCCTTTTTCTTAAAGAGCATTTTTCTTTTTTTTTTTTTTTTAAAGATTTTATTTATCTATTTGACAGAGAGAGATCACAAGCAGGCAGAGAGGCAGGCAGAGAGAGAGGGGGAAGCAGGCTCCCCGCCGAGCAGAGAGACCGATGCGGGGCTCGATCCCAGGACCCTGAGATCATGACCAGAGCTGAAGGCAGAGGCCTTAACCCACTGAGCCACCCAGGAGCCCCACTATTTCTCCTTCTGTATGTTTTGGCAGTTTGTGTCTTTCAAAGAATTAGTCCATTGCTAATTACCATACTTGTGCGCAAAAGAAATGTTCTTAGTGTTCCTTTATTATCATTTGAATGTCCATGTGATTAGTGGTGAGGAACCCTTTTTCATTTTTGATACTGGTAATTTGGGTCTTTTCTTTTTTTTCTTTTTCTTTTTTTAAAGATTTTATTTATGTATTTATTAGGAAAGAGAGAGAGTGAGAGAGAGCACGAGAAGGGAGAAGGTCAGAGTGAGAAGCAGACTCCCCATGGAGCTGGGAGCCCGATGTCCCGGGACTCCGGGATCACGACCTGATCCGAAGGCAGTCGCTCAACCAACTGCGCCACCCAGGGGCCCCACTTTTCTCTTTTTTCATTGGTTAACCTCTATATGGGTTTATTAATGTTATTGATCTTATGGTTTCGCCGATTTTCTCTATTGGTTTCCTACTTTCATAATTTCATTTTTTCCCCTAACATTTGCTTTAGGCTTAAGTTACTCTTCTATGTCTTGTTTTCTAAGCCTTAAGCGGAACTTAACTGATTTTAGATCTTTCTTTCTTTTTTTTTTTTTTTTAGATCTTTCTTTTCTAACGTGTATTTGATGCTCTAAATTTCCCTGTAAGCTCTGCTTTCACTGCCTCTCACAAATTTTGAGAAGTTGTATTTTCATTTTCATTTAATTCTACATATTTTTATATTATGTTCTTGAGATTTTTTTTTCTTAGACCCATCTATTATTACAAAAGTGTTGCTTAATATCCAAATATTGTGAGATTTTCCAGATGTCATATTCTGTTTCTCTCTTAAATTCCACTGTGGTCTGAGAACATACTTTGTATGATTTCTGTTTTTTTTTTTTTTTTAATTTGTTAAGTATATCTTATGGTCTAGAATATGATCTCTCTTGGGGGATGTTCCTTGCAAGCTTGACAAGAATGTATATCCCACTGATGTTGGAGAGAGTATTCTATTAATGTCAATTAGATCAAATTGATTGCTATGGCTGTTCAAGTCACCTTAAGCTGTTGGTCTCCTACTTCCTTGACCTATCAAGTAGTAACAGAGGTGTTGAAGTCTCCAACTGCAAAACTGGATTTGTCTATTTCACCTGTCACTTTGATCAGTTTTGGCCTCCTGCATTTTGGTGCTCTGTTATTAGGTTCATACGTATCTAGGATTGTTATGTCTTTTGGAGAATTGACTCTTTTTGTTATTATGTCTTCTTCTTTTTATGCTTGACAAATTTCCTTGCTCTGAAGTCTACTTTGTCTCAAATTAACATAGCTACTCCAGCTTCCTTTGATTAGTGTTAGCATAGTGTATTTTTTTCCTCCTTATCTTTAAAGTACCACAGTCTGAATATTTAAAGTAGACTCCTTGTGCAGTTCTGCCCTTCCAAGAAAAGTCATCGCTTTTTGGTGTGCTTACTTTGTTTCTTGTAGGGACTGGAGCGGTGACTGCTAAGCTTTTTATATGTCAGAGCTGGAACGAGAAGTCTTACTAATCTTTTCAAAAATCAGCATCTTCTTGGGGCACCTGGGTGGCTCAGTCAGTTAAGCGTCTGACTCCTGATCTCAGCTCAGGTCATGATCTCAGGGTCTTGAGATCGAACACCAAGTTGGGCTCTGTGCTCAGCGTGGCGTCTGCTTGTCCTTCTTCCTCTGCTCTTCCCCTGCTCTTTCTCTGTTTCTGTTTCTCTCTCTCAAAAAAAAAAAAAATCTTAAAAAAAATCAACATTTTCTTGCTATTTTCTTTCTCTCCAACCTGTATAAAAATCATTCCCTTTATTTCTCACAACCTCTTTCAGAGGGTTTTCTCAGCAGAGCTGTTTGACCTCTGGGAACACTGTTCCGTTCTTTATACCACAGCTCTTTGACTCTTAAAGTTCACAGAGGGCTGTACCACCTCACTCTCTACCCAGAAATTCTACTAGTTCTAATACCTGGTCCCAACAATTATGTCGGCATCACTCATGCCTTTGTGAAACATTCATATATACTTTGTTGTAGAGATTCCATTGTGTTTTCTTTTCTTTTGGTTTCCTTTGGAAGGTCTCCAGAATATCAGTCAAGTTGTATGAATCTCAACTGAGAACCTAATTTAAATTCCTTCTCGCGGGCTCCTGAAAGACATAAAAAGTAAGGGTCTAGAAATTGGGGTAGGTGAGCATCCAATTTCAATGTTTCTAATGGCCAGGTTGTGATGGCTTGCACAGATCACAGTAGATGACAGGTAACCGTATAGATTTTCACATAACCAGAGGTACGGTGGGAGACACTCCAGATTTGGGGAGTCTGGGATTGGGCAACATCTCAAGAACACAGATTAAAAAAATATCTTTCTCCTCTGTCAAACCTAGTGTGTTGGGGTTTTGTGTCTTCGTTTCAAGATGGCTGCCCCATCGGCATCTCTCTCTCTCTCTTTCTTTCTTCTTCAGGTGGTTGACATCTTTATTGCTTTGGAGGTGAGGTGCAGGTGTTCAGGAGCTCTTGGTAGAGTAGGCCGCTTCTTCTTTACCATCACAGGCTTCTGACTGTGCAGGAAGGCTCTGGTTGTGCGAATGGCAGCCATGTACAGATCTGGGTGGTACTTGTTCTTGCAGATCACATGCCTGATGCTGCTGAGGGTGGCCCAGGCATTCTGGTTCCATAAGTAGGACGTGGTGGGTTTTCACTGGTGGGATGTTGGCTTCATGTCATCATTACACCTTTGCCCTCAGCCCCACGCTCCATGCCCACAGTCTAGTGGTGAATCAGCCCATGTAGTGGAAGGAGTTGTGAACCTTCAGGTTACTGGGGTCGGTAATGAACGTCTGCTTGTTCCTCTTCATCAGGAAACTGGAGCAGTTCCTGAACGACCATCCATTGCAGGTGGGTGGACGTGGCGGCAGCTCCTCTCACTATGGCAGGCAGAGATGGAAAGTCCATCTGTCATGGAACACGAAGGAAAAAGAAGTGCCCCTATTAAGCACTTTGTTTATAACCAGTTATATCACATGGGCATCCCCTGTGGAAAAGAGACAGGAAGTGAGTGTAACCTTTCTAGGAAGTGTGCTACAGAGAAGAGTTGAGGAGAAGTGTGAAGTAATGCGTGATGGCAGCCTCTGTCAACTGGCTGACCCAAGTTTCAGAAACAATATACCGTGTCATTTGATCCTTATCACAACTCTTTGTCATAGAAACTGGATGGTCAGAGTCTGATATGGATTGAGGGGCAGGTGTTCAGACTTCGATATCATTGTTTTTTTTTCCTTCTTGTCTTTCCAGACCTATTTCACAGTTCTACTCCTCCATGAAACTGGGCCAGTCCAGTCTCTTTTCATGAAGAAACTCTTATTTCTAGGCTAGCATTTTAAATAACACTATTTTGTAAGTTTTGATATCTACTCAAAGAGACTCTTTTTTCTGTTGATAACTTATTCATGTAGTTCCTGGTGATGTTAATGATAATCATTGTATATTTTCAAGAAGAGAATACAATTTATCCTAAAAATAACTCTAAAAAATATCTCTGATTCAGTCCTTCAAAGATCCTACACTAAAAAAACTCAGTTGTGCCCCTTATTTCTTGTTTTTGCTCTTTTTGTCATCAACGATAAATATTGACAAGGGGTAAGTATTTTGACATGAGAAAAAAGAGATGAAATCTCTTAGACAGAAAGGCAAAAGATGAAATAGTCAATTACCAGAAATATAAATGGAAAGTGAGGGGCATCTGGGTGACTCAGTTGGTTAAGCATCCAACTCCTGATTTTGGCTCAGGGTGTGATCGTAGGGTCTTGAGATCAAGCAACCTTGGGGGGCTCCATATTCAACACGGAGTCTGCCTGTCCATCTCCCTCTGCTTCTCTGCCCACTCACTCACTCTCTCTCTCTCAAACAAACAAATAAATAAAATCTTATAAATGGAAAGTGAGCATATGAAAATGTTCAACTTAAGAGATAATAAAAGAAATGGAAATTAAACAATGAAGTTGTTTCATCTATAAATTTGCAAATTATAAAATATTAACACCCAGCTTTAACTAAAGTTGAATGAGTTAAGTTGCCTCATATAGGCCTGATATAAATTAGTATAAATTAACACAAGTTTACTGAAGGGCAATATGGAAATCTGTTTTTTTTTTTAATTTTTAAGTATCTACTTAAAAATATTCACAGTGCATAAGCCATCAATTTCACTTCTTAAAAATGGATCTGCAGGAAATTAAGACAAATGTCCACTGGGATATAGCCAAAGTGTAATATTTTTAGTGTTACTGATGGCAAAATGTTTATAGTATGTATGCGTGTGTGTATATGGAGGGAGACTTAACACCGAACAGAAATTTATTTAAACTTAATTATGTAAAAAGTATTGTGGTGTATATATGGCATCACACAGTTCCCACAGGAAACAGAGATGGTACACTTGAAATAGGATAATTCAAAAAAGGTTTATTTATGTACAGGAACATAAGGCTAGTAACAGCCAAGATATTATTATTTTAACCTTGAAAGCATAGGAGAAAGGGGAAAGAATGTTGTGTAGAATTAGTTGCTTTTTTTTTTTTTAAAGAAGTCATTCTTCTTTTTTCTTTTTTTTTAGAGAGAGAGAGAGGGAGAAAAGCAGAAGGAGAGGGAGAGAATCCCAAGCAGGCTTCACGTCCAGTGTGGAGCCTTTTGTGGGGCTCACTCTCACAACCCTGAGATCATGATCTGAGCAGAAATTGTGATTCAGATGCTTAACCAACTGAGCCATCCATAGGCCCCAAGAGTCAGTTGCTCAAAACGAGTAGTGAGTGACCTTTGGTTGAAGAAACTAGCCAGCTCCAGGCAACCCTTCAGGGAGAGAACCAAAGGAGTAAAAATTCCCTGTCTCACACCCCTCTCTTCCCTGCATTCTCATTGGCCAGACCCAATAGGAACCCTTTGGTGTTGTCCATATAGGCCACCCTGTGATAACCAGAGTCTTGTGGTAGTGGTGGATGGGGGGTGGTAAGAAATGAGAAAAAGTTAAAAAATAGTGGAAAATGGATCTGGAAGGGGTGCCAAACAGAAGTCATCTCCAATAGTTCATTCTTTTTGATTTGCAACATCTACTCTTATGTATCATTGGAATAAAATCATCATTTTCCTAACAGAGGAGTGTATGAAGTCCCATTAGCTCTTGTATCATGGCAGGATGATAAAAATCCTTTGATATTCTCACCTAACACCTAAAACATGAGGTAAAACCAGAGTTCACATAATACACTGTGTTAGAAGGGATTGGTTACACAAAATATAGCTGTGTTTGATTTTACTCGTGTAGAGGGTTAATGCGGGCCAAGTTGATTATCACAGCTGCCTTCTTCTACCATACATTACATGTGCTCTTTTCCTTTGCTGGCATGTCACTGGATGGTGATATTTACTGGGGGGGTATTCAAACTTTTATCTCTAAAAGATTTGAGTCTTCCTTGATGTCTGTTTTTTAATTGCCATGATGTAATCTTTCATGGATCAAGACTATTGAATATGGTCAACTAAAATGTGCCCTAGTAAATGCCCCGGGTTTCAACGTGGATGGTCCTTTTAGCCTTTATCGTGTAGCAGCAACCAAATTTCCCCCTAGTAATCAGAATAAGTCACTTATGCAGTACAGTGGAACCCTCTTCCGTGGCTGTTGGTTCAGTGGCACGAGAAGCCCCCAAATGTCCAGGTGTCCATCTCAGGTTCCACTACTGGGACTGTGTCTCTGTTCTCTGATGCAAGGATTTCTCTTTTGGCCACTAAGATATCCACACCCACTGAACCCAAGTTTGTAGTAATTGGGACAAAAATGATTGCACCTATTAGACACAATAGTTAGAGGGGCCACTCATAGAGTCCATTGATTTCTGGACTCATGCAAATACGAGGAAGAGAGTGGCACGTACTGACAGGTGCCAAGGTGTTTTCCCCCAGCTGGTGCTCTGAAGCTTTAGCTGTCTATGGTATTCTATATAAAGCTAGCTAATTTGGTGAGAAGGAGGACCTGGTATGGCCTGTGAGATCTATGAGCGCTGGAAAACATTATTGCACTTTGGAGAGATCATAAAAGGGGATTGAGTTGAAGACTGCATGATGAAGGTGAAACTCGTGTTCTCCCATCACCAGAAGGAAATCTACCAACCTCAGACTCCCCTAGCAGCGATTCAAAGATTATTTGCTGAGACTGAACTTCTTTAGAGGGAAGATCCACAAATACTGACATCTGGAAGGTATTCAGTGAAACATTTGTTTGGCCATTTGATAAGTTACTTGTGAAGTCCTTTGGCAGGCAAGGCCCACCCCTGGACAAGAACTTCTGACCAGCTCATTGTTATCTCTGTTTAACTATGAATGGGCTACCAAGAATCACCAAATGTTTGGAGGAAGATATGGACACTGCAAAAGAGACCAAAGAAATTGAGATAATGCCGAGAATAGAAGAACTTAAGTTGTATCATCATGGATTGAGAATGAGTTCTTTTTTTTTTTTTTAAAAGATTTTATTTATTCATTTAACAGAGAGAGAACACAAGCAGGCAGAGACAGAGAGAGGAGCAGGCTCCCTGCGGAGCAAGAAGCCCGATGCGGGACTCGATCCCAAGACGCTGGGATCATGACCTGAGCCAAAGGCAGTTGCTTAACCAACTAGCCACCCAGGCATCCCGAGAATGAGTTCTTGAAGAAGTCCCTGGCTGGCTCAGTTGGTAGAGCGTGTGACCCTTGGTATCAAGGTTGAGTTCAAGCCCCATGCTGGGTGTGGAACAAAACTTAAAAAAAAAATGAGTTCTTGGAAGTTAAAATATGATTAAAAATAAGAAATTTGAGGGGCGCCTGGGTGGCTCACTTGGTTGGGCGACTGCCTTCAGTTCGGGTCGCAATCCCAGGGTCCTGGGATCGAGTCCCGCATCGGACTCCCTGCTCGGTGGAGAACCTGCTTCTCCCTCTCCCTGCCGCTCTGCCTACTTGTGCTCTCTATCTCTCTGTTAAATAAATAAAATCTTTTAAAAAAATTAAAAAAATAAAAATAAGAAATTTGATTGAAAGACTGGAATATTCAATCATGGAAATTTCCTAGAAATTGAATCAAAAAATGAAATGATTTACAAAAAAGACAAAAGATATTTTACGAAATAAAAGGTAGAACAGGCAAATAAGGGCTTCTGAAAGTGATCACTTTCTTCCCCAAATAATTTTTTTCCCATGTTATTTAAGAAATCATGGAAGAACGTCCTCCAGAATTGAGTCTCCAAACTGCATGATCCCCACAAGAACCCAGCACGATGAATGAAAAAAATGTCTATCACAATGTATTTCATTTGGAACCTCAGAAGTCCAGCAATAAAGAGAGGATCCCAAATTACTATAGAAAAAAAACCCCAATTAGATCACCTACGAAGCATATGAAATAAGGATAACTTTTAACTTCTCTGCAGTATTAGAAGTTAGAAAACAGTGGAATCATATCTAAAACAGAAAACAAAAGCTATATGTTTAAAAGATTTTTTTTTAGAAATATAAATATTAGCATCAGAATAAATAGCTAAAAGGCCTCTGGGGAAGAGAGTAGAATAGAGAGTAGGGGATTGCTGTCTGTCTTTCTGTCTGTCTGTCTATCTATGTTATAAGCCTAGTAGGCCTATTTAACTTTTTGAACTATCTGAAGTTACAAATGCAAATTACTTTAAAAAATCAGTTGTGTAGGCTGAATTGGGTAATCGATCCAATCCTCAATTGGATTTGAGATTACTGCTTGTATATTCTTCCAAGAGTTTGTTAACTGTCTTGCAGTTGACCACAGTATAGAATATTTCCTTGGGGGGCGCCTGGGTGGCTCAGTGGGTTAAAGCCTCTGCCTTCGGCTTGGGTCATGGTCTCAGGGTCCTGGGATCGAGCCCTGTATCGGGCTCTCTGCTCAGCAGGGAGCTTCCCTCTCTCTCTCTGCCTGCTTCTCTGCCTGCTTGTGATCTCTCTCCTGTCAAATAAATAAATAAAATCTTTAAAAAAAATATAACAACAAGGGGTGCCTGGGTGGCTTAGTTGGTTAAGCATCCGACTCTTGATCTCAGCTCAGGTCATGATCTCAGGGTCCTGGGATCGAGCCCCACATCGGGCTCTCTGCTTGGCAGGGAACCTGCTTCCTCCTCTCTCTGCCTGCCTCTCTGCCTACTTGTGATCTCTCTCCTCTGTCAAATAAATAAATAAAATCTTAAAAAAAAAAGAGTATTTCCTTGCATAGAGCCATGAAAATTGTAAGACCATTAATTTTAGGTATAATTCTCCTCTGAAACAGCAAAATAGAATTAAAATAAAAATATTCTCCATTTATTCATTACTGACAGTGCTAGGCATTTTACATAATTAGTAAGTGATTATCACAATAACCCTGCATGTACCTTGAGATGTGGAAACAGACTCAAATTAGTTAGTGGCAGAGAAGGGCTTTGAAATCAATTAATTTTACTACAAAATTCAGAGTTCTTTCTCTAATGTAACCTGCTACTTGACTTTAAAATACAAACAGATTCTGAGTTGTTTAAGCTTTTGCACATATGAGACAATGAAAAGGTACTTTTAGTGGATACAGTTTCAGACTCTTAAATCTTTCCTGTGATGCAAAATAATAATAATAATAATAATAATAGTAAAACACTGTCCTACGGCAAAATCTAGGCATTAGATTGAAAATTTGCAACCTATAAATAGTGGAAATACCCTTGTCTTCCCTCTTTTTTTCTCCCAGAGTATTAATCTTTGAGCAGACCATCTTTAGTGGGTACCTGGTAATACAGCAAAGGACATCTCAAAAATCCTAAAATAAATATAATTCCTTGTTTTGGAATCTTAGTTGTACTTAATGGAGAGTCATAAAAGACATTATTTGCCATTTAAACTAGCAGGTCATGGAGTAGTTTGCAGCATTTCTTCAGATTTTACAGATTAAAAAACCACAAGGTTTCCATGACACTTGGGACTTGTGGTTGACTTCTGGAAGCTATACAGACTGAACCCTTTGGGCTTTCCATTTCCTCTCCTATGACGTTGTTGAAGGACTCTTCACTGGACAACTTATATGCTCTGGTGGGCGTGGAAAGCCTGAGTGTAAGGCCAGCTATGCCTTTGTTCAAGGCTTGTCTCATGCTCATATTAGCGATGTGAACCTAGACAAATTCCTTAACTCCTCTGAGCTTCTGTTGTATAATAGGGAGAATACTAACCATCTCCCAGGGTTGGTGATGGATTACATAGCATAATAAATGGAATGTGCCCAGTGCGTAGCAAATATTCAATACCCGCTAGACATTTCCTCTTCTCTCCCTAATTTCCATTCACATTTCTCCATCAACGTGCTATGAAATGCAGATTCACCTGGATGTCTACTCTGGTCTCAGAGGAATCTCAAGTTGGAACAGTTAAACTCATTTTCTAGAACCACCGTTTTAACTCATCCTCTGAAACGACCTTTGTTCAATTTATACATTCTAAATGTAATTTTTCAAAAAGCTTTTTTTTTAAAAAATATTTTATTTATTTATTTGAGAGAGAGAGAGAGAGAGAACATGAGATGGGAGAGGTCAGAGGGAGAAGCAGGCTCCCCGGTCAGCAGGGGGAGATGTGGGACTCGATCCCGGGACTCCAGGATCATGACCTGAGCCAAAGGCAGTTGCTTAATCAACTGAGCCACCCAGGCACCCCAAAAAGCTTTTTTTTTTTTCCAAAAAGCTTTTAATACATATCTCCTCTCGTCTTTATAACAAGAGATACATGTTTACATAGGAAAGAAATTACCCTTATTTGAAAGACAAGGAAATCATGGCTTAGAGAAAGAAATAAGTGCCTTTCTCAAGGTTTCGTAGTGAATATGGAACCTGGGACTAAGATTCCTGCAACAGAAACCTGGGAACCCTAGGTTTTGCATAAGCCCTGCCAATTTCCTCCTTACTTTCTTCTTTCTATATTGTTCTCCTTATCATTTCCAGTACATTCTACCCCTGGTTTACACCTTCATCCCTGATTGGCCAAATCACAGGATCCCCATCACTGAGCTATGAAATAGCTCTTCCCCTGCGCGGAGGAATTATCCTTTTCCCAAAACAGCTGTGGACGCAAGTGTTGCAGTTCCTCCAGTCAAACTGCAACCTCTGTCTACTAGTTTGTTCTCTGGTCTTGAGGCTCTGATAACGCAGTCACAAAATAGTTCAAGTTTGAGCATTTCCAAAAATCTGAGTTATTCTCTCACACCACTGGTCAACTTATTAGGCTAAGAATATTTAAAACCCAGAGGTAATATGCCAAATTATACTGAAGTTGATAACATTTTTCTTTTCCTACATATCTTAACCTTCGTAACCTAGTTTGATAATTCCGCCCAAGTAGAAGTTTATTAGAGCTTCATCTTCCTTGTCTTTTCCTTCATACTCTTTGGAGCCGCTAAGGAATAAGGAAATGGCCCAGGGTTAGAAGGCAGAAAGGTAAAAGAAGAACAAATGCTCTAGGCAATCTACTGACTGACTAGTCAGGGAGTTCTTGCATAATTAGAGATTGGCTGTGTAATTTCCCTTTGAGGAACTGTAATCGCATATTTCTTGGAGCAGAGGTTCGATTTGGAATTCCCTCATTAAATTATATCTCTGAATTTTGCTAATCTCCTGACTCATCAGCATATCTGGCATCCAGAAAGTTCTAGATTCATTTCGAATTTAGGAAGGAAAAAAACCAAAACAAAACACCTCCCCCTCCCCAGACCCATATCTTCTCAATGTAAAAAGCATAGATTCTGAAGCAGTCCTTAGGACTCAGATATTAATGAGGCCATTTCTGCTTTGAAGGCATTAAAGGTAAATCAAAGAGGGAATCTTAGCATTTTGTCTTTGTTCTTGCATAGTGTCTCAGCCTATGCAGGGTGTCTAAATTTGTTGCAACTAGTACCTTCCCTGGGCCACTGAATTGAAAACAGTAGGACAACAGTCTTTTCCTTAAAGGGAATTAGATATTGGTTATCATCAGAAAATAAAAAGTACAGATCTATCCTCTGAGATTAGAATTTTACAAAATGTCCTAGTTATTGAACTATTTTAAAATTTAGTTGAATTTAGCATAATTTAGCATAACTTAATCTAGATCTTCAGAACAATATGCAGAAGAAATAACGAGCTCTCGAAAAACGTTTAAAAATAAGACACTGGTATATAATCAGGTTATAAACTGGTATGAAAAGATATGCATGAACAATCAATCTTGTAACACTGAAAAATTAAAATAAATTTGGGGGAAAAAAAAAGATATGCTCAGCTCTGCTGTATAACCTGAAGATATAATACAATTAGCCTTCCCTTTCATAATTTGAATGTAGTTTATCTATATCTACATCTTATGTAAAAATATAATAAAATTAGATTGTACTCTAAAAAAAAAAAAAAAAAAAATAAGACACTGTGCCTGAGTGTATAAAAGTCCATAATTTCTCACAGAAGAGATGATTAGAAATCAAAATATTCCATTTGGTTTAATTGTTGGTGCCCAGGGAACTATTTTGGGAATGGTAGGGCTCAAAGGGTTAAAAGTGAACTATTACGCTAAACACACCCCGCAGCAGAGTTTTCTTCTGGTCATATAATCATTTCTGTTCTCAACTCCTGTTTTTTCTCTGAACATGCTGTTTGTTCCCATGAAAGTCACTTGTGGTGCTTTAAATAAAAGAACTAATTAGATGCAATACATGGCGGAGAGTTTCCTGGGTGTTTGTTTTGTTGGGTTTTATTTTTCATTCATTTTGCAAATAACCTCGCTGTATGTAGTACTTCCACTAGGCACCACGGGAGACAAAAAATTGAATTTGGCACTGACCTGTCCTGCAGAGACTCACACCGACCCACTGGTCATCTTTTAAATATTATTTGTCACAGTATTATTTTATTGTCGACAGTGACTGCAGCATCAAGTTAGTCACTGGTAGTCTGGATCTTTTCCCCTCTCTGACTGTATTAACAAAGCCATTGCACTGTCATCATCCCCTTCCTTCCCTGCACGTGATAGGCCTTTAAAAACCAAAGGAAAGAGGCGCCTGGGTGGCTCAGTGGGTTAAAGCCTCTGCCTTTGGCTCAGGTTATGATCCCAGAGTCCTGGGATCGAGCCCCGCATCGGGCTCTCTGCTCAGCAGGGAGCCTGCTTCTCCCTCTCTCTCTCTGCCTACTTGTGATCTCTCTCCTCTCCGTTAAATAAATAAATAAAGTTAAACACCGAAGGAAAAAAAGCAACGAGAAAAGTGTATATAATTATTTCTTCCCGTATGTGTTTTTTTTAATTAGATTTATGTGTATATTTAAATGTTAACGTTGGAGTCATAAAATGAGTAATCTTCATGATTCTTCTCTTCTGACTTCATTGATTCAACAAATATTTCTGGGTACCTATTACATGAGGGGTCCTGTCACGTGTCACTTTGCGATCTAAAGAATTGACTCTTATTTCCTCAAATAGCAGAAGAGAATTATGTATAAAGAAAATATACATCTGTTATTTTATGACTGTCACTGAATCTACTGGTTAAAGAACGGGATTGAATGTCATGTTTGCTTTTCTTAAAAAAAAAATTGTTAAAGTGAGGAGGGTATTTAAAAGATATGTAAATAAGACATTACATTACTGATGTGAGTACATTGGTACAACTCTGTTGGAATATTTTTTTGCTATTTTTAATAAATCTAAGCATACATAAGTCCTATAAACCAGCAACTCATCTCCCATTTCTGTACCCAACAGAAATGCACACATATATTTACCAAAGGCATATTTCAGGATTCTCATAGCACTGCTATTAAGAATAGCCAAAGGGCTACACTCCCCCTGCTTGTGTTCCCTCTCTCGCTATCTCTCTCTCTCTGTCAAATAAATAAAATCTTAAAAAAAAAAAAAAGAATAGCCAAGGGGTGCCTGGGTGGCTCCGTCGGTTGAGCATCTGACTCTTGATTTCTGCTCAAGGTCCTGAGATCCAGCCCCAAGACAGGTTTTGTGCTGGGCATGGAGCCTGCTTGAGATTCTCTCCCTCTGCCCCTCCCCCTGCTTGGTGCTGTCTGTCTCTCGCTCTGAAATACATAAATCTTAAAAAAGAAAAAAAGAAAAGCCAAACAATGGAAACTACTTAGATGCCCATCAGCAGGGATATGAATACATGAAGATTTATTTATTTTATCTCAGAGAGAGAGACAGAGAGCATGAGCAGGGGTGGGGCAGAGGCAGAGAGAATCTCAAGCAGACTCCCTGCTGAGCACGGAGCCCAACCCCTGGCTTGTCTCACTACGCTGAGGTCATGACCTGAGCTGAAACCAAGAGTTGGACACTCAACTGACTGGTGCACACACATGCCCAAAGGGAAATGAATAACTGAATTGTGGTATATGCACATGATTGAATTGAATCTATGCAGTAATAAGAATTACATATTTACAATGTAATACAATAGCATGGATGGATTGCACAAGCAAAATGTTACATGGGAGAAACCAGAATGCAAAATATATAAACATATCATTGCATTTATATAAAATCCCCAGGCAGACACAGCTGATCTTATTATTCGAAGTCAACACAGTGGTTTTCCTTGGGTGGTGGGGTGACTGGAAGAGATCATGCAGTGGGGAGCATCTGGTGTGCTGGTAAATTCTGTTTCTTGATCCTGGTGTGAATTACATGGGCAGATTAATTAAGAGAAATTCACTGAGCCAGTGTGCTTTTCTATATGCAAATTATACTTCAATAAAAAATTTAAAAGAAGACACTAAAATAATCTTGCAAACCAGTAGGCCATATTGAGATTTACTGGCTCACTTAATTTACCTTACCTTTTATTCTTACATTTCTTTCCATTTACTGTCTAGTTTCATTGCAATATAAGATGGGAGTGGTATTTTGTACTGCATTCAATTTGAGGTCATGGGGCCAATTAGACATTGTGGTTTAATTTGCACTGTGTGGTCTTCCTTTCTTTCATCAGGAGTTTCTGCTTATTCCAGAATGCCAAGGTTTTTTTTTTTTTTTTTAATAAGCACTCTTATTATCAATCAGTGATGTGCAAAACTGTCAAAGTGAAGCAGAGTTGGTTGTGAGTGTGTAACTTTAACAAATGCCATCACAGTCCAGCTCCCTGCTAATCACAGTTATGGGTACTGCATCGAGAAATAGTCCTTGAAAATTAATTAAATCCTGTTATAGAGACCAAAATGAATGCAGAGGGCAGGGAGAAAAAGCTAACAAAAAAAGAATGACAAACAACAGCTTATTGAATTGAAGAGATATCTTGCTGTGTAAACAGAGAGATAATTAAATGCACAGAAGATACTAAATTGGGAGGTGTTGCCTTGACCAGCAAGGACTGAGAAATCATTCTGTTGGACTTGGGGAGGTTAAAGCCAGGGCAAGAAATAAAATGAAATTCAACTAGAGGAAAATAGAAGCTGCTATGCCCAAGAAAAGTAATCTGAAACACAAATATTCTGTGAGAGAGAAGCTGGAAAGGCCAGTATCCAGAGAGAGGCTGAGGAGAGGAAAAGCATAAAGAAGTAGATAGCGGTACCTAATAGGACTGCAGAGAGCACCAGAAGTGGTTCTGAAGTCTTGTTTTCCTCTGAACCACCCTGGAGCCTCTTTCAAGGTCAACAGTGGTTTGGTAAAGCCAGCCTCCTCCCCCCGCCCCTACAAAACAAAAAACTGTAGAAAGAGGAGATGTCATATAAAAATCACATGAAAACAGGCTGTGTGTGTGTGTTTATGGGGGGCAAT
>CM052801.1:33231529-33299074 GCA_028533885.1 Nasua narica | reverse complement strand
CCCCCCCCCCCCCCCCCCCCCCCCGCCTTGACCTTTAACTCATCATACATAAAAGCCAATCTCTGTTAGTCTGGATTTTGCCCTCTTTTTTATACTTGGTCTTTTGGTTACTATATTTACTGAAACTGTGGATAATATAAGCTATTCCTGGATGCATGTTGTATATTCTATAAATAATTCATTGGATACATTACATGCTCTATTTTGTGTTAAAAACATTTCATTTGCTGATGGAAATTCCAGTACTAACAAGATGTCAATAAAACAAAGGTATGCAAATTTTAGTGCAAAGCACTCAGAATTACTAGGACTCCAACAAAATGAAAAGTTACTAGAGAGGTGGTGACTTTAAAAGTTTTAACGTATTTGTTAGAACAATTTCGTTTCACAATGTTATAAATTATGGAGAGGACATAAATATTTTGAGGTAGAAAAATATTATCTTGAACCAGTCGAATTAGATTAAGGAAAGCAGAGTAAAGACAGACAACTTCAAGAGAAGGCACTTGACCTAAAATGAGAATATAGAATGAAGATAATTTAAGGAGTTAAAGGCAATGGGAACCATGAAGGTAAAACCCATTTTCTTGCTTTGTGTAAGCTCAGGGGCACCATTCCCATGGAGTACAGGGATGTACTCCAGAGGGCGCCATTCACATTATGGTTTAAGCTACACCTAGAAGTGCCTAAGGCTTCCAGGAGTGGAGAATAAGGGTTTCCAATTCTGTAGGCCTCCTAAGCCTGTCCTAAGAATCAGAAGAGAAGGAGAGCTTGGACCTAATCCTGAGGGCAATAAGGAGCCACTAGAGGCCTAATATTTTCCGTTTTACAGAGTTATCCAGAAAGAAGAGAAGGTAATGAAAGAGGATGACTCTTGGGTAGACTAATCCCTTTCAAAGTTGTTCTAACTGTCCTGAGCAAGGTTGAGAGCTGAAGGGTAAATGGGGATGTTGGGGAAATACATAAGAAGTAGAATTTACGCGTCGGTCACCAGAGGATAATGATGTGGAAAATGGATAGAAAGGGAATGCCAGAAACTTCTAAGTCAAATGACTTGGTCAAGGAATACAGAATATTTTGGGGGCTGTGGCTTGGATAGAGGAATGCCTCGTTTTGGACCAGCTGCATTTTAGGTATCTGGTGAATGTCTATGGCCTTCAGGTGAAGTTCTCTGGTAAGGAAATAGAAATGTGGGCTAAAGGAAAAAGGGAAAATCTTAAGTTGGAGATTGAGATTTAAGAGTATTAAAACTTAGTGCTCATTGACGTCATGGGCTCGGATAAGATCTCCCATTGGAAAAGAGTAGCTGGAGTGGCTGATGATGAGGAAATATGAAATGGTTGGTAGAGAAAGTAAATCACAAATAGGAATCATGGCTTCGTGACAGCGTACAGAAGTAAGGATTATAGCATCTGCTCATCTTTCTTTTCTTGTTGTATAAATTTATTTAATACTTTAAATTCACTTTTATTTACTTAACTTCTCTATTGTAGAGTGTTTGTTGTTGGTTAATTTCAGAATTTAATTTATAGCTGAAGGATACCAAAATGTGCATATCTCTAGTGAACTGGATGAGGAGCTGGAAGCAGGAACTGGAGTGAATACATTTTTAGCTGGGAGAGAAGTACACACTGTATTTTTTAAAGTAATCTCCATGGCTAACATGGGGCTCAAACTCACAACCCCAAGATCAAGAGTTGCATGCTCTACTGACTGAGCCAGCCATGTGCTCCTTAGTATGTACTATGGTTAGGTGAGGACTTTTTTTCCCCCCTTGGTGGTAAAAATATGGAGAAGGAAGGAAAGAAGGAAAGGGTATATGGGGATGGAGGTATTAGACAGCCACAAGTGGGGACTCCAGAGAATCATTATAATTTTGATGGCCCAGATTCTGAACTCCCTTCCTGTTTAGGATGAATCCAAAAGAGATAGGTGATAGAAGTCCAGCTCCCACTATCAAAACCTAGAAAGGGAAAGGAGTTCCTTCCCTCTCTCCTAGAAGATAGACTCTGGGTCCATTCCAGAAACACAGCCCGTCAACCATTCCTTCCTAAGACTTTGATTCTTGAAGGATCATACACGGGTGCAAGTCATTTATAATTTATACTGGAGGGTGTGGCAGAAGGAGAGACCTGCTGTACAGACCCAGCTGTAGGGAGTGTGGTCAGTAGACAACCTCCAGATGTCAGCAACTTTAGGGTCTTCTGTTGTTGCAAAGAGCCGCGTTGGTGAAGGTTGAGCTCTTTCTTGGGCAGTCTGTGTCTGGTGACTAAGCAGAGTGATTGTATGAAGACGGCCATTTTGACTCCATGCCCATCTTGTGGGCATTATTTGCTCCTGAGTTCCTTCCAGGTTAGCAGAAGCTTTGCTGGTTCTGTATCACAATGCTTCCGCTGCCCAGTTCTGCTTTCTTTCTTTCTCTTCACAGATTTTAATTTCCAATAAACAACTTTCACACCAAACCCCACCTCAGTGAATGCCTCTGGTGACCCCAACCTTTGACATTCCACTGGTATGGTGATACGTGTCCAGTTCCGCTGGCACCAGTGCTGAAAAGCTAAGTAGAACATTCTTGTGACAGGATCTCGATTTCTTGTCTATTGGCTGAGCCCAGTTCTTCAGCACACTTATCAGCTGTTTCGTCTCTTGGTACTCTTCCAGTAAATGTATTTTGCTGCTAATGATGAAAAAAAAAATGAGTCCGTTCTTATTATTTGTAATGAACAACCTGGCTGGTGCAGTGTGTAAAATTCAAATATTTTCAGTCATCCTAAAAGAGGATTTGTTTGCGCTATGCCAAAAAATTTTGTCCTCACAAAAGTCTCCTCAGACATATTATCTTAAGAAAGAAACAAGAAAAGTTTGGTTTGACACTGTTTAAGAGGTGTCTTAGTTTGGGTTCCTTTAAAGGGATCGTGAGACGAGGACTCGGGTGCAGGAATTTCCTTTGGGAGTTGTTCTCTGGAAGTACAAAGTAAGAGTGCATTATTGAGGGACTCAAGATCGTGAGCAACTAGAATTTCAATCTCACACCATCCTTCCTTGGTCAATGTTTTTTTCCGTTTTTGCTTTAAGAATTAAGAATTCTGGGGATGCTGGGGTGGCTTAGTTGGTTAAGCGTCTGCCTTCGGCTCAGGTCATGATCCTGGAGTCCTAGGATCGAGCCCCGCTCTAGGCTCCCTGCTCAGTGGGAAGCCTGCTTCTCCCTCAGCCTGCAGCTTCCCCTACTTGTGCTCTCCCTCTCTTTCTCTGACAAATAAATAAATAAAATCTTAAAAAAAGAAAAGAATGAAGAATTCTAGCAAGGCACAAGGATATCCATTTACAAAGGAAAATTCCGGTATGATGTTGCACTTTTGTTATTTCCTGGAGGCACTGTGGGTTGCTCATCGAAATGGATACTCTGGGCTGGGACTGGAATTAACAGCATAGTCCCATGCCCCGTGGCAAATGTGGTGTTCAAGGGCAATGGTGATCTCTGTTTCCACACGTGGTCGGTTGGTCATGGTGTGTAGAAGTTGCTGGAGCCTGAGTGGGAGTCTGCAATGAGGATCAGTGGTTCGGGAAGCAAGGAGAACATCAAGACAGGGAATCTTGGTGGTGATTGTAAGGTCAGGCAGAGAGGCAAGCGGACCATCAGAAATGGGAAGCCAGAGGTGTCTGTATTAAGGTTCGAGACTGCCCTGTCTCAAAAGGGGGGACTGCAAGTACAAAGCCGGGTGTCAAGCCCAAGAGAATATTAGAATTCTAACGAGGTTGCTGGAACAAAACCACTGTTGAATTTTGAAGAAGCCCCATTCTCAGTGGGAGCTCAGGAACCAAGGGAACACCGTGGGGATCCGTGGTTATTGAATTTTGCCTGATGGCGAACTCCATTTGATGTAGGACTCGAGCAGCTCAGTCAGTTCCAAACCCATGTTAGTATTGATCTAAGCCTGCAGGTGGGTGTCAGTCGGTCGTACGTGGGGGGTAGGGGCGGGGGGTGCCAAAACATCGAGTTCTAGCACAGCCTCCGATTTGTCAGCTACACAAAAAACTCTTGACATCTTTGAAGGACTGATTTTTATCAGCCACCATATTTCTCCAATTGAGTCCCAGGCACATATATTTCTAGAATGCCAGTGTAAATCATTAATGCCCATAAACAGTGCCCATACGTCTGCCGATTTGTACTTATGTGATGTGTTAAACTTTCAAAATATTCATTATTCTCCCTTTATGAGCAAAGTACTGTGCAAAATACAACAGAGAATAAAACAGAGTTCCGGCCTTCCAGAAGCTTGCAATTTTATTAAATGTACTCAGTTTAGCCAGCTAGCAAGTGCCAAGCCAGGATTTCAGCTCAGGCAGTGTGAGTCCAGGGTCTGTCTGTGGGAGACGTGCTCTGTCCTCCCCCAGGACTTGATTCACATCCCCAGAGAGCAAGGGGAGTCCATCTCTGGGAGGAACACACACAATGGACAAGTCGCTTCTGCAGTAAGTCTTATTTATCGGAATCTTTGTTTCCCCTTACGTGGGCTAGTGACTTCATGGGTCAGGCGTCATCTTTCTCCTTCTGCTTTGCAAGGCCTTCTAAGGCCCGAGAGTCTGGAAGAAGTGCCCCCTGGGAGGTGCTTCTCTCTTTCTCAAGCCCCCCGGTCTCCCCGGGCCAGCCCCTTCCTCACAGGACTGACAGGGGTGACGGTCCGTCCTGTATAGGAGACCCTACCTGCCCCGCTTCCGTCTGAATACACATGCAAACAAGTGGTACACGGTTAAGAATGATGAAAACAACAAAATGGGATTATCTTTTCTTAGCAGGTGTCATGGCATAGTTAAAATACGTTGCTCTGACATCCTGTTGTATGAGAAAATGGCAAACATTATCAGCAGAAATGTTCTGGGAGTCTGAAACCAGTGATCCAGTTCATTTGGTATGATACACAGAAGCGTCCTGAAGAAAGGTGGATATGCAGATGAATTCGACGGCAGAGAAAAGATTGGGGCTGCTTTTGCCATTCCAGGAAGAATGAATCGTTTTTGTATTTGGATAAGGGCGTGCTGTACTACCAATGACAATGATTTGAGAGTAGAAAAGAGTCGAGTGCTTTGGCATTTCCTCTCTCCTTCGTCGTGTGTGCATTACCGAAAATCTCGTGTGAACATCATTCTGTACCGCTACTGTATGTGCTTTTGTTTTTCCTCCTGGTATAGAAGACAGCACATTGATTCTTTGTCTGTTTTGACTAACACATTCCTATAAGTAATGATTCAGAGATACCACTTCATATTTCTTCTGGCATATGTGTATGATTTGCTGTGCCTCGGTGTTTGTGGAATAGTAAGTCTGCAGTAAATCCCGAAAGACTGGTAATGAAAAGTTAGTGACTTCATAGATTTCATCTAAAGATGCATATTTGCCCAAGAAGGATAATTATTTTTTTGATCCTTCTGAAGATGAGCGGTCACACCTGTTCACTTTCAATAACTGATTACCAATAAGAATAGATGAAAAGTAGCAAACGGAAGGGGTTTTGGTGGTTGTTATTTTGTTTTCTCCTAGAGCAGGTATCTGATCTTATTCTGTGCTGACGTATTTTTTTTTTAAAGTAAAAGATGCTTTTCTCAATGCAAACATAAAATATTTCTGTGCTGGATTTATGGAACCAGCAACCCGTTCATTTGCATTTTTCAACTCAGACATGACAAACATCCAAGCAATTTAGGACCTTTCTCATAAATCGTGTCCACTCTGGTGGACTGGTTCCTAAATTTCTGGCACTGCTTCCCACTGGAGAATAAAAATGAATTTTAAGGTCTCATTGCATTCTACTGAACACAGTGCAAATGTTTATGAATATTCACTGCGAAATTAGAGGTTATTGGAGCCTTAAGATTTGAATTAGCATGGAAATGTAGCTTTTCGTAGTCCCCGGGTACTAAAAAAGCTACTGTTTCAGTGTCTGCTGAGATAATGTCAGGACAATTTCTCTGCCAGGTGGTATAAATTCAGGTTTTTATGGAAGTGGCAAAAAATTCAAAAGGTCTGAAAGTGCTGTCAGATGGGGCATGGGTGAAGAAATGGAGCGGGGTTCCCCACGAGGCCTGAGGTCAAGCACGATCATGTTCTTCAAATGTTTCACGGGCTAGTGTTGAAGAGGGAGGATGCTTTTCTCTGTTGTGTGTTCAGAGTTCAGACTTCTGGTCTGTTCAGAAAACAGGACCAGGATCAAGGGAGTAAAGATACCGTATCTGAGCTCTTTCTAATTCTGTTAAACCAAATCCAGGCTTCTAAGGAGCTTTGCAGAGGTGGTGTTTTCTCCATGTCCAGAAGTGTTCAGGTAGAAACAGGATGGCTGTTTATTTTAAGGATGAAGTTGATGGTGAACCCCTTGAATTGTTGGTAGGTAGGGTTAGATCACTTATGATCTCTTTCCTACTGCATATCTTTTTCCTTCATTTATTTATTTCGGTTTTTAGTTCTGACATCATAACCGTCCTCCGACTGAGGGGCAGAAATGGTAGCTGAACTAGTCTTTGGGATCCAATGCCATAACGTCCCTTCACTGTTTTAAAACAGAGTGGCTTGTTAATAGTTGGTAATTATCTTTAGGATCCAATTTCTACCGACTTAATACATTAAGTCATTAGTTTCTTGTAGCTCAGACTTCTACTTAACAAAAGATGGTTGCAAAATTGATTACCGAAAATTATGATATTCTTACCCACACACACAAAAAATAGAATATATAAAGGAAGATTCCATATATGAGAACAAAAGAACAATTGTATTACCCAGGAATAAGCCAAACAAAAAAATATCTAAGATCTGCATAAAGAAAATTTGGAGGAGCGCCTGGCTGCCTCAGTCAGCAGAGCGTGCAACTCTTGATCTCAGGGTTGTGCGTTTGAGCCCCATGTTGGGTGTAGAGATGAATTAAAAACAAAATCTTAAAAAAAAAAGAAAATTTGGAAATTCTGCAGAAGGACTTACAGAATCATTTGTTCAAATGGAAAGGCACCCATCATTCTTGACTGGAAAGAAAATCTATAAATTTGGTACAATCTTAATTATAATTCCAACATTATTTTGGAGAGAATGAGATAAAACGAAATTCTTAATAATCTGGAAATATAAACATGAAATACCAGTCAACAAAAGAGGATGAATAGGAATAACAAGAGGGATAAAATGCACCAAATGTCAAAACATAGCATAAAGACACTATAATTAAAGCTCTCAAAAAGAATAGATAACTTTCAGAAGAACAGAATAAAGAACCTGGAAATAGATCTTAATAAATATGCCTATTAGTAGCTGAGAATGATGGCCCTTCAACTCTGGGCGGGGGGTGGGGGGGGTGGGGGGGATGGGGGGTTGGGAGGAGGAGAGAGTATTTTATTCATGAAGCGGTTGTGGTGAATTTGGATATCCATTTCAAAAAGCATAAAACTGGATCCCTACCTCCCGTTTTAGAAAAATATTAATCTCTGATGTGTCGCATTTTGTATGCATAAAATTTTTAAAATTAAAGTACTTGATGAAAATATAAATGACCTGGGGAAGACCCTTCTGAGCACGACAACCTCCCCCCCTCCATATACACACAAAAGACAAAGTAAAAGATGCATGACCTTGACTACAGAAAAATACTTGGCTTTGGAAGTGAAAGTTAAATATAAATAAAGCAAATAATTCCTGAACCTTCCAGATTATTTTTTAGTGGCCTATCTATGTGGATATGCCAGAATTACAACACTTAACCTGTTGATGTTGATGGATTTTTAATTGGGTCTTATTTCCAGATTACTGTCTTTCTGCGTGAATCTTTACTAGCTTTTCTGATTTTGTTACAATAAATTCTTATGAATAAATAAGATAACCAGGGAGGAGTTGTGTATATATAATAAATGAAAGACCTACTTCGTTAATCCTTAAGAAATTCTAACAGTAAGAAAAAGGAGCAAAGGGGGTGCTTGGGTGGCTCAATGGGTTAAAGCCTCTGCTTTTGGCTCAGGTCATGATCTCAGGGTCCTGGGATGCAGCCCTGCATTGGGCTCTCTGCTCAGTGGGGAGCCTGCTTCCCCCTCTCCCTCTGCCTGCCTCTCTGCCTACTTGTGATCTCTCTCTCTCTGTCAAATAAATAAATAAAATATTTAAAAAAGAAAAAGAAAAAGGAGCAAAGAATATAAGGGGGCACTTCATGGCAAAAGAAATGCAAATGAATAATCAACATACTAAAGGATGTTTAATCTCACTCCTGTATTAGAAAGAACAAAACAAAACAACTTTTTCCTTTATCAGGCTGCCAGCACTGGATTTTTCTCAGCCTTTTCAAGTGCCTGGAAATCTTCATTCTTATCGTTTGCTGGTGGAGTATAAATTGGTGTAACTTCTTGTAGGGCACTTGAACAATGTTGATCAACATTTTAAATGCATTTATCCTTTGAGTCAACAATTCAAGCCTCAGATTTATGCTACAGAAAATCTCAGAACTATCCGGAGCATGACGAGTGCAGCATGAATTCTAAAAGGAAAAGACTGGAAGTGATTGACCCAACAAGTGCCGAAGAACTTGGCAGCTATTAAAAAGACTGAGGTGGAGGCGTTTTGTGCTGATAGGGAATGATCTCTTAGATGAATTTTCCAGACATTCCTGTGTTCCTTCTAGAAGAGTTTATTGAAGACCAAATGTGAGCTATCAGTACTCTTTTCCAAACACTGGAACATAGAGTGGTGAAGATGCTGGCCAAGCCTGAGCCCTCGAGGCCTGAGCAGGATAAACAGTGAACAGAACACAAGATCATTTGAGATAGTGGGGCACCTGGCTGGCTCAGTCTGGTTAAGTGGCTGACTTCAGCTCAGGTTCTGATGTCAGGGTCCTGGGGTTGAGCGCCACGTCGGGCTCCCTGCTCAGCAGGGAGTCTGCTTTCCCTTCCTCCTCTGTCCCTGTCTCCTGCTCATGCTATGTCTCTCGTGCTCACTCGAATAAATAAATAAAATATTAAAAAAAGATCATTTAAGATAGTATTAAGTTCCTTAACAAGCTTAAAAGAAAATGATGGGAAAAAAATAAATAAAAGAAAATGTTGGAATAGACACTGATGGGGTAAGTCTCGAGAGGATAACTTTTCAATTTTTACTTTCAGGACATTTTGTATTATTTGAGTTGTTGTGAACTGTAGAAAAATTTCCATTTAATTATGAGAAAGAACATAAAAATCTGTTTTGACTGATGATGGAAGAGGTATTTTTTCCCCATAGAGCTGAGACAAAACTGTAAAGCAAAAATGCATCTAGGTTAAAATGCCTAACTCTAGAAATAAGGATGATGTTTTGACTTTTGTTTTCTGTTTCTTTTTGTTTTATAAGAAATTTGCCATTAACTCTGGCAGTTTTCATGTACCTTGTGGGAATCCGAGGAAATGTAGTTGAGAGGATCCCATAAGTGACTTAAATTATGAGAGTCAGTTTCTAGCTCTCCTGGTAGTGTTTAGAAAAGCTCCTTGAACCTTTATAACACCCTTGTGACGAAAGAATCCCTTTCATCACTTAAAAATAGTGTACAATATAACAGAGAGAAAATTGCATAAAACCTAAATATATGGTTTAACAGCGTGCTGTAAAACAAACACTATGTAACACTCCACAGATCAAGAAATAGAAACTTGCCAGAAGTTTCCTGTTTCTAGATCATAAGCCAGTCGCCCACTCCCCCCCGCCACCCCCACACATAGGTAGACTAATATCCTCTCTTCCTGTTTTCCTAGTCCCTTATTTCATAGTTTTATCACTTAGATCTGGTTTTCCTTTTTTTAAAAAGGGGATTTATCCTTCAGTTTTGCCTGTTTTTTGAATTTTGTCTTAGTAGATTTATATGTATTTTTTTTTCTTTCTTGATTTTATGTTCAACATTCAGGTTTGCCCATATCCTCCGTATTGTTGCGGTTAGCCAGGGGTGCGGCGGAGCTGGCACATACTGGCTAATGAAAGCTGTACCGGAGCTCTTCTCAGCCCCTTATTCAATAACATTACATTGGTAACGTGAATATGGCTGAGGAAAGACCATTTACACCACGAAAATTAGCAAATGCCGCAGATCAGAGCTTTTTTTTCTGAAAGCCAGTCGTTAAGTATTAACCAGTGCAGCAGTGTACTTAGCTGTAGTGAAATCCTTTCAATTGCTGTACATTTTTTTATTTTTTATTTCTTTATAGATTTTTATTTTATTTGCGAGAGAGCACACAACTGGGGAGGAGGGGCAGAGGGAGAGGGAGAAGCAGAACTCCCCGCTTAACAGGGAGCGCAATGCGGGGCTCGATCCCAGGACCCTTAGATCATAATCTTAGCCAAAGACAGATGCTTAACTGACTGAGCCACCCAGGCGCCCATGCTGTACATTTTTCAATCATGGAACTATACCACTGTTTATTTATCTGTTCTTTCATCAACGTACAGTAGAGTTGTTTCCAGTTTTCTTCCATTATAAACAGTTCGCTTATTCACTTTCTTGTATGTGAATCCTTATGCATGCAAGACACACGTGTCTGTAGGGTAGGCTCCTAAGAGTAGAATTGTTGGGTCATAGTTCAGGTTCCTCTCAGATTTCCAGTGCTATCTCAGCTCTTGGCTTAGTAATTCCTTATTATCTTGTTAGTACTTTCATACTCCTTCCATGATATTTGTTGTCTGCTTATATTGGGGACAAAAAGTTTTCCTCTTCCTTTCAAGTTCCTTCTGGCTGGTCTGAGAATTAACTTGACCTCAGACAGATTGACAGGAGAAAATCAAATGCGATTACATTTGTACAGGGACTGCACATAAGCGAGAGACTCTGAAGACAGGTATGATGAAGTATATGTGTCATTCTGGACTCAGGAGAAGTGAGCAGGGGTCAGGGTCTTCGAAAAGAAGGAAGGCAATTAATTCACCGGAAGAATGGAAAGAGTAAATGTTTGGTAAACAAATGTTTGCTGGGCCACCCAGAAATAATGGGACATAGACAGGACTTGGATCCAACAGGCCTTGCTGGGTTCTTCCCTGTCTGCCACCCCTTGTTCATTTTATGCTACAGTTATCTATGGTGAGACCATCTTGCCTGGAGCAAGTCCTTTATCTAAATTCTTTTAGGCAAGGGTGCCTGGGTGGCTCAGTTGGTTTCTGCTCAGGTCATCATCCCACGTCATGATCGAGCCCCGCATCAGGCTCCCTGATCAGCATAGGAATCTGCTTCTCCCTCTCCCTCCCCCTGCTCATGCTCTCTCTCACTCACTCTCAAATAAATAAATAAAATCTTAAACAAAAAATAAATTCTTTTCGGCAAACAGAAGGCAAAATGATCAACTTTGGGAGTCTTCTCTTTCTCAATATAATCAGTCTAAAGCAATCCAAATACCAGAAACACATTTTGGAGTGTCGAATGTTGTTCCCCTGCAGTCCCACCTTTGAAATTTTTCCAAAAAGTTCCTCAGTCCGTAAGTTGAGTTGATAGATAGTTTTGTGTCACTGAAGCAGTCCATTAATCCTGATGGCAGGTCAGTTCCCGTAAACTCATTTCAGGAGACCTTGATGCAGTTCCAGTCACAAACTTAGGCCTATATTATGTGAGCAATCAAGTATTTAATAAGACATTTTTCTGGACACAAAAGAAAGACAATGGTTAATGATTGGAACAAATTATAAACCAGTTGCTGCATCTAGAGGGTAGCCAGTCAAGAGAAGAGGAAATTTCTAAGTGCATCTTTTGTAGTTTGAATGCCTCTCACGATGTCCCCAGGTGTTCACGTAAACATTCTGAGGGGCCCACATAGCAGCAGGCATGATGATTGTCTTTACGTGAGTTATCGTTGCAATTTCTCTGAAGTTTAAATCAAATCATTCACATTCAGTTTGCAGGACTTTTGGGAAAAGGTCAGTTTCAGCTCTCAGTGATTCTAAGTTGGGAGAGTGGGGGAAAACCTGAATGTGTTCATTTGTGGAGTTGTAGCCAGGCAGTGGAGGAAAGTATAAGAATTCAGGATCTAGTCTGATTTACAATAAACAGTATTAAACTCTAATATTCAGAAAGGTGTGCTCCTGAAATGTAATTTTTCTCTCCACAATCAACCTCATTTCTACCCAAGATAGGCAAATTAAGACTAATTTGTTTGCCAAAAAACCCCACAAAGTTTCAATAAACTTTCCCTGCTTATTTGCATAAGTGCAGCAAGAATGGTGATCCATCATATAGGCTCTTTAAATCTCCTTCGCTGGAGATTTAAAAGCCTCTTGAGGCCAGAAGCCAAGCCAAATACTTGCCATCAGACTTTGCCTGCCATGCCTATAGATTTGGGTTAATCCCTCTCTTCTCAAGGTCCCCAAAATAAACTAAGGTTCCCACACCTTCCAGGACATCACCTTTTGTTCTCACCTGGCAGTGCTGCTGGGAACCGTATAAGCAAGGTACCAGGCTCATATTTCCAAAGGATCTTATGGACTCCATTAGGTCAACGGTAGTTCCTTCAAATTGTCTTGGTCATATTTGAGTCTATGCACGTCTCTCTCAAATGTGACATTCCAGTCAACATCTTGGTAGTATGCTCAGTGTTTCCAATGGTGTCCTGTTGTGAGGACAACAGATACTGATCTTATGCAAATAACTGTCTTGCCATAAAATAAGAATATTTACAAGAGTTTTCAATTCTGGAGGGAGCAGGTAGGGAGAAAAAGGTAAATGTTTCAATTCTGCGTACAAACGTAGAATTTACGGAATTGCTTTAGGACACAGTTAGCTGAAGAAGAAAGGTTGCCTTCTATCTGGAAGACAAAAGACTAAAGAACCATCAATATTTCAAAGAAAATGTTCTAAAAATGATAAACATCCTTATCAGTTCTCTCAGTCCCGTGTAATTAATTCTTATTTTGCTTGAATCCAGTTTTTCCACTAGTTCTGGGAATATTTGCCTAGTTCAGTTTTATGATCTTAAATTTATCAGAAACCTGTATTCTAGAGTCATTTTCATGAATCTCCTTGACGATGAATCATTTTTGGAGGCATATTTTTATAAAAGTCATCTGAGTAAAAGAGTAGCTGTAAATGATCGAAAACTTAAAAATGGCCGTGGGTAAAGGTCTCATTGAGTTCACTGCAATGCAGTTAGCAAGAAAGTTTGGTATTTGTGTAACATAGAACATTTTAAGATAATAACTAAAATTATGACTGATTACAGCATACCAGGACATAATCAGAATTTTAGGAATTTGATGCCTTTTCTAGAACACTTACATTAATAGTATTTACTCATCCAATCTGATGGGAGAATGTTTATTGTCACTTGTTTGACAATGCTTCCCATGTACTTTAACATCAAATAAGCCTACTTAGTTTAATATCTTTTATAAGGAAAGAGAACAAACCTTTTGCAATTTTTCAGGGACCCTCTGAAAAATCCCAGTTATTTTGTCATTTTTTTAAAAAGATTTATTTATTTATTTATTTATTTATTTATTTATTTATTAGAGAGAGAAAGAGAGAGAGACTGAGAATGAGAGGGAAGAAGGTCAGAGGGAGAAGCAGACTTCCCGCAGAGCCGGGAGTCTGAAATGGGACTCGATCCCGGGACTCTGGGATCATGACCTGAGCCTAAGGCAGTCGCTTAACCAACTGAGCCACCCAGGCGCCCCTATTTTGTCATTTTTTTTAAAAAGACTTCGTTTAGGATTTGATTTTGGGGAAGTTCGCAAAATATCAAGAAACTTTAAAACACTTGATCAAACAGAATCCTAGGTCACTGAAACAGCACTTAGTTACACATTTAAACAACATGACAAAGACTTTGTAGGCAAATGTAGAAAGTTAAATAGTCATAAGAAGACTTAACTCTTTTAATATTGAAAAGACTGTTTTTTTCTTCTAAGTAATCAAAGAGTCAAAGATCTGATAATGACAAAACATAAAATGTTTGTTTTTCTAGGCAGATTATATTAAAAGTAAAGAAAAACTTTTTTTTTTACAATTTATTATGAAGAGCAGACCAGTTATCTAAGAAAAGTTTGTCCTCTTAACAGAGAGAAAAACCAAAATGTAATTTTGCAGCAGTGCATTTCTGATATTAAAATTCATTTTTAAATAAATTCATTTTATTCTTAGCTACTTTGACAGCACATTAAAATCCCCTTTCAAAGATTCCTTTTCCACCAGCCTTCTAAACTTTCTTTTTAACGTTCAGATGTTGTCCTAACTTTCCTCTCTCTAAATAAACAGGCTCACTTTAGGACAAAATTGCTTTTTAAAAATATTTTATTTATTTGAGAGAGAGAGAGGAGAGAGCAAGATTACTTGCTCAAGTAAATCAAGGGGGAACAAGCAGAGGGAGAGGGAGAAGCAGACTCCCTGCTGAGCAGGGATCCCAGGACCCTGGGACCTTGACCTGAGCGGAAGGCACATGCTTAACTGACCGAGCCCCACAGATGCCCCCACTTTTTTTTTTTTTTTTTAAGTAGGCTCTGCGCCCAACGTGGGGCTTGAACTCATGACCCTAAGACAAAGAGCCACATGCTCTACAGACTGAGCCAGCCAGGCATCCAAAAATTACTTTTTTAAGTTAAAATGCCTATAATAAATTTTAAAAAATTTATTAAGCTTTTAATTCCAGTATAATAAACATACAGTGCTATATTAGTTTCAGGTGTGCAAAAAAGTGATTTAGCACTTCCGTCCTTACCCAGTGCTTAATCTCGACCAGTGCACTCCTTAATCCCCATCATTTATTTCATCCATCCCCCCCACCTTCCCTCTGGTAACTATCTGTTGGTTCTCTGTAGCTAAGCGTCTGTTTCTTGGTTTGTCTCTCTCTTTCTCTTTTTTTCCCCTTTGCTAATTTGTTCTGTTTCTTAAATCACACATGAGTGAAATCCTATGGTATTTGCCTTTCTCTGACTTATTTGGTTACCATTATCTTCTCTAGATGCATCCATGTTGTTGCAAATGGCTAGATTTCATTTTTTTTAATAGCTGAATAAATTCATTATATATATATTCATTATATATATACTGCATCTCCTTTATTAACAGACACTTGGGCTATGTCCATAATATGGCTGTTGTAAATAATGCTGCTCTAAACATCGGGGTGTATGTATCCCTTTGAATTAGTGTTTTTGTATTTCTTGGGTAAATACCCAGTGGTGTAACTGCTGAATCATAGAGTAGTTGTTGTTTTGATTTTTTGAGAACCTCTATACTATTTTCTCAGTAGTTGCACCAGTTTGCATTTCCACCAACAGTGCACGAGGGCTCCTTTGTCTTCACATTCTCACCAACACTTGTTGTTTCTTATGTTTTTGATTTTACCTATTCTGACAGGTGTGAGGTGATACTTCATTGTAGTTTTAATAGCATTTTCCTGATGATGAGTGATGTTGAGCATCTTTTCCTGTGTCTATTGGCGATCCAACGTCTTCTTTGGACAAAGATCTATTCATGTCCTCTGCCCATTGTTTAATTGGATTTTTTGGGTTTTTTGAGTGTCGAGTTATAAGTTCTTTATATATTTTGAAAACTAACCCAGTTTTCGTTATGTCATTTGAAAATATCTTCTCCCATTCCGTAGGTTACTTTTAGTTTTGTTGATTGTTTCCTCTTCTGTGCAGAAGCTTTTTATTTTGATGTAGTCCCAATGGTTTATTTTTGCTTTTATTTCTCTTGCCTCAGGAGATGTATTTAGAAAAATGTTGCTGTGGTCAGTGTCAAAGAAATTATTGCCTGTGTTCTGTTCTAGGATTTTTATGGTTTCAGGTCTCACATTTAGGGCTTTAATCCATTTTGAGTTTAAGAATGTGGTCCAGTTTCATTCTTTCCACATGTTGCTGTCCAGTTTTCCCAATAACATTTGTCAAAGAGAGTTTTTCCCTTTGCATATTCTTTCCCACTTTGTCCAAGATTAATTGTCCATATAATTGTGGGTTTATTTCTGGGTTTTCTATTCTGTCCATTGATTTATGTGTCTATTTTAGGACAAAATTACTTTTAACAACAATGCATTTCCATTCCTCATACCTTCTTTTACCAAAAGCACACATGCTACTTTTCTTGTTTTTGGAGATGTTTCCCTTATTTTTATTATTATTTATAAAGATTTTATTTTATTTATTTGAGAGAGAGAGAGTGAGAGAGAGCATGAGAAGGGAGAAGGTCAGAGGGAGAAGCAGACTCCCCATGGAGCTGGGAGCCCCATGCGGGACTCGATACTGAAACTCCGGGATCATGACCCGAGCCAAAGGCAGTCTTCCAACCAACTGAGCCACCCAGGGGCCCAAGATGTTTACCTTATTATTTCTAGTAGCTTTAACTACATATATTAAGTAGAATTCTTAACACTTAAGGAACTAATTTCTAGTGAAAACTGTGAATTTTCTGTTACACCAGCGTTCTTTAAATTGGCAAATTTATGAATACAGTTCATAATTTCTAGAAACATGGTTCTTCATAGTACAATCTCTAAATGAAGTACAAAACATGTTTACTAACAGGCCCAAATTTATCTTTAGTTTCTCTTTAATAAGGAAGCCAAAAGTAGATAAACCTATGTTCTGTTTTTAATGTTTCATTATTTATCTTACTTGGAAATGATCTAGATAGTCAAGGAATTTCCATCATTTCAATTAACTTAGCAAAATTTTAAAATTTCAGGTTACCAAAAGATTTTGAAACTATTTTTAAGTACATATACCATAACTCATAATTTTTGCCTAGAAGTTTATATAAAAACTGGTCTTACATAGATCTATCTAAATCACTTGCTTCCAACAAAAACGGTTAGATTGACTAACCCATGAAAACTTCATGAGACATTAGACAAAATCATCCATAATTCTGTTATTTTTTTGGTGATAAATGCTACAACAGAGATAACATGAATTTATGTGACTGATAAACCCAGGTAAAATAGAGTTGTGTGTCTGCATCATATTCAGTGCTGATAAGTCTAAGATGTGTGTGTATTCAGTAAGCCAACAAACTTAAACTAGCTTTTATGTACCACAAATTATCTTTGATCACATGACTCATTTCAACTCATTTCTATTATATTTCTCAGATTTAGAAGTGTTTAGTTTATAAGCACTGAATTTTAATCCAACTCAATAGAGCTTTTTACAAATTAATTTTGGCAGTACTGTCCGGAAGTAGAAAATACCACACTCTACAACAGGCAAATATAAACGTATAAATAACTTATTGTTTTAAAACTGTAATACTCATTTATAAATAACAGTTGGAATAATTTAAGTCTACTTGCTGAGACTGCTAGTCTTATACTATTTATGGAGAAGAGTTTTAAGATTTGTATTTCTCCTTGGAAATAATCTTAAGGAGGCTAAGGTCTAGGGTTTGAACTAGACACCACTTTTTGCATTTGGAGTTTTTTTTAGGGTGTCTTCTTTTTTCCCTCCTTAGGTCTTAGATGAATGTAGAGGTTGTTTTACATACCTCCTAGGGTGTTTACATTTCAAAGGCATAGGAAGATTTGTATCTTTAAGGGATAGAGGACGAATTCAAATTCCTTCAGAAAGGACTTTGGTATCCCCAAACCAATAATTTACTAGCCTTTTGTGATAAATGAGGGAAGTTTTAGGATTGTTAAAAAAGAATAATAATAGACAGACTTTGGATTGCCCCTAGAGCCTCATTTTTTCATTTTCAAAGATTTGTAAGGTATGGACAATTACTTTCAATTTTTTTTAAAGTGAAGAATATTTGCTGTTTTATTGTTCTTCTTTTTTTTTTTTTTACAATATATGCAAATACCTGAAGGTAAATAGTAAAGGATCTGAGCATATCTTGATTTTTGTTCTAAGTTTAATTTCTGTTTTTCCATTTTATTGTGGGAGTCCTTGAGGCTAGTTATTATACTAATAAGACAATTGAGAGCTCCCTAAAAAGTCTTTTTTCTTTCAAATATGGCCAATTTAAACGATCCATTGTCTAGCTGTTGAGGAATATGCTCAATTAATCTCACACCAGTAGCATTTTTATAGCTTAACATTGGATACAAGAGACATCCCCAAAGGAAAGGGCAAAAATGTAGCCCTCACAGGATCCAGAAAGCTCACCTCTCAAAGTTAGCCTAAGAAAGCAAAAGCCTTCATTGTATAGAAGGATCGTGTAGTGAAAACAGTGTTTCTGGCCTCCCACAGAAATGTAAAATATCTCCAATTACAGACCCGCTAATCTGTGATACTTGGCACCAACTACTGGAATAGGTTTTTTCCAGCAGCAGCAAAACAACAAATGTTGAGAAGATAAAGACTCTTTATGGACTGGGACCCCTTATGACGAAGTCCCTGGAGAGCTGGCAGAGCTGGACAGAGTTGCTGAGATGCCATTTGCAAGCCCAGGTTGTTACCTATTCTGACCAGCTGGCTTGTTGGATCCATGATCTATTCCGTTGTCGACCAGATGTCTGCTGGTACATGCACACTCCACTTGGCAGAGACCAGAGACACTATTCTCACTGGTTATGAAGCCAAGCTCTCAAGACATACAGTAAGATGAATGGGAAACCCCATCCAGTTTTTCTTATATGTGCATTGAGAGCTTTAGCTCAACCTTGGGTCTCTTGGAGCCAAATGAATACCTAGGAGGGATGGGCTTCAGAGTTGGAGATTGTGTTTTGTTTTACAGTGTACCTTGTACAGAAAATTTCATGAGGTTGGCTGGTGCCCTAGTGTCAATTTAAACCATTCCATGAAGGATTGATCCTAACACAGGTATCTTGGGTTAGGTGGTGAGCCTTCTAGCAGCTCTTAAGTACTTGACCTTTGCCCACCAATTCTGTCGCCTTTGCTTCCAAGACGTCCCTTAGCCGTCGCTTTAACTCATGTGCATATTAACCCACAGCAAAGTTTGTCTAGACAGATGCTAATCTGACGGGAGAAAATAAAATAAACAAATGTCAGTCAGGTGAGAACTATGAGCTTGCCAGTGTCTGGGGCCAGCTCAGATAGCCTATGCCTGTTTTCTTACCCCTTGCTTTTTTCCTTCTTAAGACAAATGACACAAAAGACAAAGACAAAAGCAGTCACTATCTGTAGGAGGAAGTGGATCAGTAAAATCCAGTGTACTCATTACCAAATTTACCAGAGTTGCCAATCTGAAGGAACTAATTCCACAAATACTTTTGCCTCCTAATCTAAATTTAGAAAGAGAGAAAAGAGACTCTCACCACTTCTGTTTCCATTAGACCCTTCAGACAGAGATCCGGGAGACTGATGTGGCTAGAATTCTTACCTTCTGCCATGATTTGTGAGATGTCCCAGACTCTCTGAGCACAGTAGTCCCTGGGAAGGTAGAGGTTAGCCAGTTAAAGTTTATTCTGATGAGTATGCCAGCTGTGGGAGAGGAAACATTTTTCTTACCGTTCAAGTATTTCTGGCTGATCTAAGAATTAAATTGACGTGAAGCACACTAAGAGGAGAAAAGAAAATGTAGTTCTGGGGTTTCAAAGGGAAGGAAGGCAATTCACAGGAAGAATGGAAAGAGTGAATGTTTGGTAAACAAGCATTTTCGGGACTATCTAGAAACAATGAGATAGAAGGATTTGATCAAACAGGTATTACTAGGTTCCTCCCTGTCCATCATATGTAGTTCATAGTATACTAGAGCTATCTAGGATGACAGCTCCCTTCCTGGAGTTTAGGCAATTAAGGCAAGAAGCAAAAAGAAAATCTTCTTGAGTCTTCTGTTTATTAAAAATAATCAGCTGAGGGGTGCCCGGGTGGCTCAGTCGGTTGAGCACCCAACTTTTGATTGCAGCTCAGGTCGTGATCTCAGGGTGGTGGGATGGAGCCCCACATCAGGTTCCACGCTCCGTTTGGGTCTCCTTGAGATTCTCTGTCTCTCTCTCTTTCCCTCTTTGCCCTTCCCCCCACTTGTGCTCTCTCTCTCTCTCTTTCTTTCTCTGAGTAAGTAAATAAAAATCTTCCAAAAAATAATCATCTGAAAACATTTTACATGCCATACTTCATCTTAGCCAAAAGGCCAAGATGCGATAACCATTTACATGCCAAAGAGATACATTTTGTAGTGGCAAATATTGCCCCTTCATATTTACATTGTGTCTAGTTTTTTGTTTTGTTCTCAGTATTTTTCAGTAAGTAGCTTGGTCTAATTTATCAAAACATCCATCATGAAAAGCTTTCCTTTTACTGTTCCCTCCTAGCCTAGTAACACTATGCCACTATTTCTGCTTCTACTGCCTTCCCAATTACACCATTAGACAAATAGCTCAAATGCTGAGAAAGAGCTTTTTCACAGACAATGTTTAATGGATATAAACAATCCTCTGTTCTGTAAGGAAAATTGAGAGTGGAAAAGAATAAATGTCCTACAGCTTAGAATAGAGCAGGATCCCTATGTCCTATACATTCCTTGGCTTAGCGCATAATACTCTGTTCACAGGGAGCATCAATGCTGTAACCGGATTCCGATTCACTCCACCGTGGCCATAAGAATGTTCTGGGGGCAAGACTTCAATCAGCACATGTGATTCCTTCCTTTTGTCTTTATTCAAGTTCCTTTCATGCTTAAAGGGATTATGGAAGTTAGGGAAGATTGAGGAACAGAAGCAAAATGACAAATGCTATGTTCCATCACCCCACCTCAAAAAACATTCCATTCTCTTCTGATAACCAGTGTAGGAAGTGCTATCCAATGAGCATCCATTTGATCTCCTTGCACCCTAGATTTCTTCCCACCCCAAAATGCCAACTTTAACAGTCCTAAGGATCTGTTTGCTCAAAGTTACGCTTTCTGCATGATAAAAACTACCTAAGTCTCATCCTATTTGTGTATTTCTCTTCCCTAGATATGAATATTTTAGTGGTCTTTTCATTCCATGTTTTAACTTCAGTGATTACTCCTCATGCAAATAGACTTTAAGGGGATATTTGCCGGCAAATAGTGTTTATGATGTGTACTAGCCTTGTCTTCTCATTTCTTATCATCTTCTAAAGATACCAGGACAATGCTAAGGATCTAGAAAGCCCCGAGTTAATATTTCTCCCTCTAATACAGAAAACAATGTACGGTCATAACTTTTCCTGATATATTTTTCAAAAGATTTTATTTATTTATTTGACAGAGAGAGACAGCAAGAGCAGCAGGAACACAAGCAGGGGGAGTGGGAGAGGGAAAGCAGGCTTCCCACTGAACAGGGAGCCCGATGTGGGGCTTGATCCCAGGACCCTGGGATCATGACCCGAACCAAAGGCAGACGCTTAACAACTGAGCCACCCAGACACCCCAAGTTTTCCTGATCTTATGATACAGATGAACGTCTTAAGGCAAGGTAAAGTGAATTCCGAAGGGCAATAGGCCCCAGCAAGGAAAGAGATACAAGCTGCTTCGTCCCCGGCATAAGAAGAAGTATCTTACATAAAATCAAGTGAGAAGAAGACAGCTCAGATTTTAGAAATTCCTGAAGACCAAGGATGGGATAGCATGACAGTGCATACTATCTCAAAGCCCCATTCCTTCCTGAGCTCTGTTCTTTGTTTCTCTCACAGGTATTCATGAGAAAGAGTAGGAGGAAGGCAGGAGACCCGAGAGCACAGGCATGAAACACCACCCAGTTATTAGACCCTTTTCTCATATGAAATAAAACCCATAAGCTGTTGGCTTACTCAGATCTAGGCAAAGATCCAGTGCTTCTGACCATCTGACACTATGGAAATGGTAGACACCCTCCTGTGATCCAGGCAAAGATGCATTGCTCTGGGGGTCGGAGTAGTTGCAATAGCCATGTGTCTCTGGGAAACAAGTAGGAAACCCTCCTTTCCCAGGTCACAAGCAGGGCACCTGGGTGGCTCAGTCAGTTAAGCCTCTGCCTGGGCTCAGGTCATGATCCCAGGGTCCTGGAACTGAGTCCCACATCCAGTTCCCTGCTCAGCTCAGCGGGGAGTCCGCTTCTCCCTCTGCCCCTCCCTTGACTTCCTGCATGCTCTCTCTCTTTCTTGCAAAAATAAAAAACAACAAAACAAAACAAGTCACAAACAAAAGTAAACTATTATGGGATGTACAGGAAGCCTGCTTATAAATACACCACGTACCTTGCACTAAATAAGGAGAAACCGCAATCTACCGATTGTGGAAAGTACTGGAAACCATCTCACCACTGTTCTCAATAAACACACGCTCCTCTTGAGGGAAGAGTAAAATCGAAAGCCTTGTTCCCCTGGCAGAGGGGCAGGAAACCCTCTCCTATCTCAGATCCTCTAGATACAAGAAAAAGTTTGGTTGGCATACCAGTAGGAAGGGCAGGAATGCTGAAAAATCCTCACTCCATATTTCCAGGTATTTGAAGCTCAAGACTAAGGCTGACTGAATGTGGACAGCACAAATGAGGGTGGCTGAAAAGGTTTTCGGGCGAAAAGAAAGAACATCTAATGCCAACAGACCCGGTCTGCAATAAGCAAAAGAGTAAATTTTTGGCAGGAAAGAAGGTACTAGACGCTAGAGGGAAATTAGGCTGTACCTAAAGAAGTAGAGTGCTAGAGATTATAACATGAAAGTAACTGTAAAAGCCTCTTTTTCATATTTTTAGATCTTCTTAAGTTTATTTATTTGACAGAGAAAGATCACACAAGTAGGCAGAGAGTCAGGCAGAGAGAGAGGGGGAAGCAGGCTCCCTGCTGAGCAGAGAGCCCAATGAGGGGCTCGATCCCAGGACCCTGAGATCATGACCTGAGCCGAAGGCAGAGGCTTTAACCCACTGAGCCACCCAAGCACCCCCATATTTTTAGAATTTTCAAAGAAATCAGGAATGTTAGTAGTGTTTTGTGGGATTTCTAACATATGTGGAAGTGACGTACATGTAGCAGTAAAGTGTATAGCGAGAGCGGGACAAAGGACAAGTGATAGAAAATGGAAGTGTATTATTTTAAGTGTCTTATACTGTATACAAAATGTGTAATATTATTTCAGGGTATAATGGGATAAATTCAATTTGTGTATTGTAAACTAATGCAACCACTAAATAAGATTTGACTAATAAATAATGTAGGTACATTAAAG
Source organism: Nasua narica (assembly GCA_028533885.1). Taxonomy (NCBI): domain Eukaryota; kingdom Metazoa; phylum Chordata; class Mammalia; order Carnivora; family Procyonidae; genus Nasua; species Nasua narica. The sequence goes on along the minus strand of CM052801.1, from coordinate 33,276,044 downwards.
ACAATAAAAACATTCAATTAATGTAAAAGTAAGGATAGAAAGGGAAAGAAGGACTAAGAAAATATGGAAGTTCTAGGAAGAAAGGGGAAAGATGATAACAATCATATAAAGAGTTATATAAAATGGAAGTATTCTAAACATTCTATATAAGACAGAGGGTTTCAGGTTGGTTTAAAAAAGTAAAATCCAACTCTATGCCGACTATCAGAAACCTACCTCAAATATAAAGGCATTGATTGCTTATAAATAAAAGAATAGAAAAATGTATACTAGGAGAACAGTAGTCAAAAGAAAGCTGGGGGTCGGTTGTAAGAATATCACAAAAAAGTAGATTTATAATAAAACATACTACTAATGATAAAGAGGGATATTATATAAAGATAAATAGATTGGTTATTTAAGACATCATGGCAATCCCAAATGTGTATGGAAGCACTACAGGGCATCGCATACAGAAAGCAAAAGCTAATAGAACTGACATAAGAAATAGCACAATGTTAGTTTCAGTTTTCAACACTTATCTTTCATTAATTGATGGAACAAATAGACAAAAAATTCAGCAACAGCACATATCTGAACAGCACTGTGAACCAACTTGATCTGATTGATGGTTACAGAACACTTCACCCAACGATAGACTGCACATTCTTTTCAAGAGTACGTGGAACATTCACCAAGTTAGATCATATTCTGGGCTGTAAAATAAATCTTACCAATTTAAAGTTATTGAAAGCATTAAAAAATGTTTCCTCGTGGAATTAAATTGAAAATCAAGAGAAGGGCTAAGAGAAAGGTATGTGGAAAATCCTAAAATATTTGGAAATTAAGCAACTTATGCCTGAAGGCAGAAATCCCACGGAACATTTAAAAACTATTTTTAATTCGAAAGATTAAAATAACATATCAATATTTCTGGTTTATAACTAAAGCCATGTATGTTTCCCACTTAAGAAGTTAGAAGTGGAAGAACACGTTGAGCCCCAAGCAAGCAGCAGGAAGGAGATAATAAGAGCAGCAATTAATAAAATAGAAGACAATGGAAAAAAAAAGCAAAAATCAATGAAACCATAAGTATGTTCTCTGAAAATGTCAATATACTTGATAATTAGATTTATCAAGAAAAACAGTACACAAATTACTAATATCAGGAAAAACAAGAGAGACATCACTATAGGTCATATAGATATTAAATAAATATTCCCTTATTGGGAATATTATTAATCGCTTTATGCCAATAAATTTGATGATGTAGATGAACAAATTCCTTGAAAGACACATAATATCAAAGCTCACTTAGAATGAAATGGATAACCTTATTAACTCCCTCTATATAAAGGATATTGAATTTGTAGTGGATTACCTCCTCTGGAAAGAAAGAGGAAGAAAGAGAGAGAGAGAGAATGTATGATTTTTATAAAACAGACCAGACCTGTATGGTTTCACTTTTGAATTCCATCAAAAGTTAAAAGATGAAATAATACCAGCTCTATACAAGCATGTAGTGAAAACAGAAGTGGAGAAAATACTTCTCAGATGATTTTATAAATTTGGCATTACTCTGATTTCAAATGCAGACAAAGATTTTACAATAAAATCAAACTATAGATGAATGTCCCTCATAAATATGGATGAAACATTTTTTTTTGGATGAAACATTTCTTATAGAAGTATTAGAAAATCAAATCTGTAAAATTTTAAAAAGATAATCATGACCAACCGGGTCATACCCGAGGAATACAAATTTGTTAACATTAAAAATCAATATAATTCATCATATTAGTAGTATAAAAAGAAAAATGCATGTGTCCATCTTAATAGATGCAAACAATCATTTGGCAAAAATTCAACATCCATTCATGGTAAAAAAAAAAATCTTAGCAAACTGAAAATATAAAGGAATTTCACCCAGCCTGATGAAGAGCATCTTGAAATCACAGCTAACATAGTAATGAATTGTGAGGGACTAAACAGTTTCTGAATTCCTGATTAGGAATGAGGCACGTATGTGAGCTCTCCATTTATTCATTATTGTGCTGAAGAGTCTAGCTAGTATAATATGGCAGGAAAAAGAAATGAAATGTGCACAGGTTGGAAAGGAAGAAGTAAAGAAATTCTTTTTATTCTTATGTGACATGGCCATCTGCAAAGAAAACACCAAAGTATCTACCAAAAATTCACTAAAATTAATGAACAACTTTAGTAAGATTTATGAATACAAGGCCAGTGCCCCAAAGCAATTATATTTCCATATAGTGAGAAGGAATGATCATAAAATGACTTTTTAAAATACAGCTACAATAGCATCAAAAATAAATACTTAGGAGTAATTTTGAAAAAAAAACATGTTCACATATTACATCATCTCTAGAAAGCATTACTGAAAGAAGTTTTAAAAGACAAGTAAATACACTGTGTTCATAGATCAGAAGAATCACTATGCGTAATATATGAATTCTCCATGATGTTTTCTTGTATACTAGAGAGGTGTCTTACTCATAGTAGGGAATGATTGGTGTTTATTTATTTATTTATTTATTTTAAAGATTTTATTTATTTCTTTGACAGCGAGGAGATAGATCACAAGTAGGCAGAGAGGCAGGCAGAGGGAGAGGGGGAAGCAGGCTCCCTGCTGAGCCGAGAGCCCGATGTGGGGCTTGATCCCAGGACCCGGAGATCATGACCGGAGCCTAGGGCAGAGGCTTAACCCACTGAGCCACCCAGGTGCCCCACTATCAATTATTTTAAGATTATTTCTTGGTTAAGTCCCCAAACTGCAAATGTTAGTTTTTATTGATTATTTTCTTTCCACAATTAAGATCTTAATCTGCCTTTATCATTGGAATGTCCCATTCATTTAATTCACACAATAATATAAGAGGAAAGAATTTTCCTTTTGCAGTTTTATGTAGAGAATGTTTTAAAATATGTACGGCAGCTCTGCCCATGTATTATTTTAACTGCCTTCTCTGATATCTCTAATAGTTCAACATTTCCATATGTGACAGATATGTCCTCTAGGTTTAAAGGATATATATATATATATATATATATATATATATGTGCCTAGGTGGCTTAGTTGATTAAACCTCTGCCTTCGGCTCAGGTCATGAGCATGAGGTTCTGGGATCGAGCCCCACATTAGGTTCCCTGCTCAGCGGAGAGTCTGCTTCTCCCTCTCCCTTCCTCCTGGTCATGTTTTCTCTCTCTCTCAAATAAATAGATAAAATCCTTGAAACATTTTTTAAAAATAAAAGATATATATATATATATATATTTATGTGTATGTATGTATGTATGTGTGTGTGTATGTATATATAAATAGTGGATATATCAGAAAGTACTCTAAGGCACCCTGAATTTCTTCCTGGGATCTAAATTTGCATAGAGATTAGTGTTTAATTCAATAAAGGAAGGAAAAAAAGAGTATATGAAATTTTTTCAAAAGTGATTACCCCTTTTAATACTCACTTGAAACACACAAGGGTCAAATTTACCTTATTTATATCAGAGACCCATTGGCTCCTTTCAGGTCGTGAGTGTTTTAAGGAAAAAGAGTATTTTTCTATTGTACATGATACATTTTCGAGTATAAAAATCCCAGCTATGCTATTATTGTTAGAGATAAATCTTGAGGCCTCTGGTGTTTCCACTGGGGACACAGAGCCATCCTCCTAGGATAAAGGTTATTAAAAAGTACCAGTGTGAATCAAGTCAGTTTATGAGCAGTGTATGCAACATGTATAGTCTCCTTGAAAGCTTCTGTTAAGAAAGATAAGGGGCTGCAGAAGAACAAGTACTTCCTGAACTTTACAGGAAGTCAATAATGAAATAGTCCCAAGGCCCTTCATGTATGTAAAGATAGCCTTTTCTTTTGATCAGAAATATATTCCAGGAAAGTTAGTGGAAGGTTATCGGTATTGTTGTTAGGGTTTGGAGAATAAATAAAATCCTAATTTAAGCCTATTGCAGGAACATGGCAAGTCTAGGAGTCCTGTGTTAAAATCTTACTTGATAAGAAAAGATCATTATCTATTGTGTGACTCCATTCTACACAGGTTCTTGTCATTTTCCAAATACACATCATTTACATTTCTCCATTTCTACTCATGCAGTGCCCTTTAGAGTCCTACTGGGAATGTTCTCCCTCTCTTTCTGCTCATGAATGTCACTCATATTCCTTGACATGTTTACAACATTAAGCTATTGCTGACTACTCATTTACGGTGACTTTTTGCCCTTCTCTGATGTCTTGTGACACTAATCTGGAATATTTCTTTACCTTAAATCACATGTCTCTTGTAATGTACATCCTAAATTAAATATTTATCTTTCCAATTAGATTACTCACTTCATCATTTCAAAAATTAAATATATTTTCGGGTTCTCTGAGGCAGTGTTTTTCAATTAGCGGGTCATGTCCTGTTAGTGGATTACAAAACCACCTTAATGGATCATGACTAGCAATTTCTTTTAAGATTTCATCTATTTATTTGATAAGCAGGAGGAGTGGCAGGCAGAGGGAGAGGGAGAAGCAGGCTCCCCGCTGAGCATGGAACCCGATATGGGGCTCGATCCCAGGACCATGGGATCATGACCTGAGCCAAAGGTAGATAGATGCTTAACCATCTGAGCCACCGAGGCGCCCCACGACTAGCAGTGTTAAAAACAGAAATGATTCTATCCATTATGGCTATGATACAGAAATTGAGAAGAAAGTAAAAAAAAAAAATTCACCCAGAATCCGACACTCAGTTTTCCTAATTTATATTAAATTAATGTTAAAATCTCATAATTAATATTAAATTCCATAATAATACTAAAGACTGGAAAGTCATCAAAACCCCACTATGTAAAGATGTATCATCAGATAGAGAGGTGAGTGAACAGAAATGTTTTTACGAAAAGATATCATTCTACACAGTACTGTTTTTCACTAAAATTGTTTCATATAATTAACTGCCATCTGGTTTATAAATGATGCTTAAGCCATAGGGAATCTTGACCTCTGTGATCGCTTTGGACCTCATTTGATTTAATATTGTTGGAAAAGAAACAACAGGCTCAAATTGGAGTCATTCACTCCCCGTGACAGTAAACCAAGACTTAATTACAGTCTTAACCTCTTTCGGGAATGTGACTTTAAGCAGTCAATGTGAAATTTCCTGATTCACACTGGTGAGGTACTGTGCCTGAGGAAAACCCTGCAGTTCCCTTCTTGCGAAAAGGTGACCTGGCCTGACACAATCTTTTCTTTTGATTATTAAAAAAGGATCTACAATGAAAAATTTTAAACCTCCATATAAGTAGATAGAATAACACAATAAGTCCTTATACTCCATTCACTCAGGTTAAACAGTTACCAAGATTTGCCATACTCTACCTTGCTGTTTTTTGGTTTTGCCATTATTGAAGTTGTTTAAAATAAATCCCAGATACGCATCTCTAAAAATTAGGGACATTTTCTTAAATGACCACAATGTCACTATCATACCCACAAAATTAACAGTATGCATTCCTGCCTCAGCCAGGAATATGCTTGCCCCAACCACAACTGATCCATTGCCAGGGCTGGGTCTTGTGGTTATTTAAAATTTGGATATTTTGTTCATCGTGGAATTTTTTGCGTTATTTTTGATTTTTAAAAAATACTTTATTAAAATATTTATCTTGGTTGATACATTTTTTGGCACCTCCTTAAATTTTGTGCCCAAGGTTAGGGCCTCACTTGCCTTATACTGGTCTCCGCCCTGATGTGGATCCCAGAGATCAGTTCCCTTGATAACACTGATGGGCATGAGCATCACCCATCACTCCAGATTGAATGAGGCCACTTCACCTGCAGCAGAGAAGGTGACAGAACTTCTCTGCTAACTGAGACGAGGAAGTGACATACATGGCTGGCATTGGGGGATGTTCATGGGAACACCCATAGGTAAGAACTATAGACTTCAATAGGTCTTCCTAAAATTTAACACTTTTTCCAGAATATGTTGGGCAGGAGAAATTTTCCTCTACCCTTCAAGATTCTTTTGGGTGGTCTAAGAATGAAATTGACATGAGACAAATTAACAAGAGAAAATCAAATCTAATTATTACATACAATGGCTCCAAAGAATTTGAAGCCTGTAGGTAGTGAAGCAATTGAGGTTTGTACGTCATTTAAAGTTAAGGAGATGGGAGGTAGGAGTTTGGGTCCTCAAAGGGAAGGAAAACCCTTTACAGGAAAATGATAAAAATATATTTTGTAAACAAATTTTTACTGGGCCACACACAGAGAATAATTTTAACGGACTTAGCTGCCTGTTCTTCCCTGTCTACCACACTTAGTTCATGTTATATTGTAGTTATAAATTGTGATAGACAAATCCATAGATCGATCGATTCCTTCTTTTGGAGCAGGTCCTCTATCTAAATTCTTTTATTCAGTTAGCGAAAAGGGCAAAGTTTCTTTTTGGGCCTTAAGTTTCTTAAAAACAATCCGCCTAAAATAATCCACATGTCAAACAAGCACATTTTGTGGCGCTAAATTTTGCCCCCCCCACACATATAAATGCCCCTCAGATTATTATATGCCTTTGGTCAATTTACAGAGCACTGACATGGTTGTTTTGTCAATTTCATATAGCTTTTTAGTTCCTGTTTGGGGAGAAGATTTGCTTATGTTCTCACTTGGCCATAGTCAGAAGTCTAGCCTCAGTCAACATTTTTATTATTTTCATGTCAATAATTAAAGAATTTTAAAGAAGTAAAGGAAATTTATAGCCAGTAAAAACAAGTCAGATCGGCAGGCTATTTGCAGTATTTTTAAGAGGACTAACCAAAATAACCCATTCATTTCGATAAAGATGTCCAGAATAATTAAAAAGATGCCTTATCTTGCTTTTGTTGTAATCACATCATTTCAGGGTGGGATCACAGTTACTTACTGCTGTTCAGAAGCTGTGCTTGGTAGTTATAGATATTTCTGATTAATGAAAAACAGAAAAGCAAATTATGACTTAATAAATGAAGTTTATTTTCTAGACACTGTCTCTCAGAGCATGAACTCCATGGGGGAAGGAAGTAATAAATAGGTGGTGTTTGGTGATTGAAAGGTTGAGTCAGTACTTTAAAGAAAATTTAGAGCAGCCATTTCTCTTAAGCCCAGAGAATCTTGAAAAATGGAAGTGAGAGAAACATTTGCTTCAAAAGCTTTGTAGAAATGGCCTTGGGATTAGGAACGTGGCTCTCTTTTGGTTTAAAAAAAAAAAAATACACAGATTAAAAATATTCTCCGAACTTCTTTTTTTGGGAATGGTAACAAAGTCCACAATTCCAACTGTGAAATTGTCATATTTTATATCCATGTTCTTTAAACACAACACATCCTTGTTCAAAAATGTTTCCCCCGTTGATGTCTGTTAACCAAAACCTAGCGAGTTCTTACATTAAGATGTCACCTATGATGGCAGATAGTTTTTACAAGTGCAAATACTACTGGCTGAGGTCTCAGACTCAGTCACAAAAAGATGTTAGGGAATGTGAATTACAGAGTTCTCTGAGAGAGCAAGAATAAGGTAGAAGAACAAGGCACAGCAATGCATGATCAGCCCTCTAAAGAGGATTATTCCTTGTCCAAAATGTTCCTAGGTACAAGTGCTAAAAATTGTTCGAGGCTGTTGTAAGGACACTAGGTCTTTTTAACTGGGGCACCCTTTGTTTCTTTGAGGTCCATGTACGATAGGTCTGAATAGTCGAGAGTTACAAATCAAGCTAACAAATGGTGAACCTACAATATACATTGACAGATGCTATTCTTCTGTCTTGGGAAACATACCTTTATAATAACAAAATTTAAAACTTTGTATGTTTAAAAGCTAAACCCCTAAAATTAATTATTATTGTGTATGTCTAGTCTGTTAATGGGTTGATGATGTTTAGGTAAGTAATAAAAAAAGGGAAATATAACATTAATTATTAGCTATTTATTTCATGAAATTCTTATCATGTCTTCATTTCAGCAAAATCCCTAATTGTAGTCAATCGTTTCATATAATTTCTTTTTTTTTTTAAGATTTTATTTATTTATTTGACAGAGAGAAATCACAAGTAGGCAGAGAGGCAGGCAGAGAGGCAGGCGGAAGCAGGCTCCCTACCGAGCAGAGAGCCCGACGCGGGGCTCGACCCCAGGACCCTGAGATCATGACCTGAGCCGAAGGCAGAGGCTTTAACCCACTGAGCTACTCAGGCGCCCCTAATTTCTGAACATTTAATTCCATTGCTTACACTAATCTAAACCAAAATTAAGGTTAAAAGCCAAAGATAAATTTATAATTAATAAATAACATTTTTAGTAAAATGATTTCCTAAAAAAATTTATTTATTTATTTATTTATTTTCTTTGAGAGAGAGAGAGAGAGAGAGTGAGCGAGCAGGGGGAGGAGCAGAGGGAGCGCGAAAAGCAGACTCCGCACTGAGTACTTAGGCTGACATGGGGCTCAGTCCCATGACCCTGAGCTCATGACCTGAGCTGAAATCAAGAATCAGACGCTCAACCGATTGAGCCACCCAGCCATCCCTTAGTAAAAGGTTTTTAAGTAGCTGAAAAATTTTTAATTTGTAAAAAGCTAATCTTACCAAATATTTTTAACAAATTTAAAACTAGTAATTTTGGCATTCAATGTTCATTTAGCTGACAATTGGAAGAACTGGTACCATACTGCACCTCTTATGTCTGGGCCTATACATAATCAAATTTAAGAGTTCTATAAATGGTTTAGTTATGCAGAATTTCCTTCAGATGCCACATTGCAAACCGCATGCTAATTTGTAATAATTTCCAAAGAAAATCAAGGAAAATGGACCCTCAGCATTTTGGGGAAATATTGTAATAGGCAGAAATCTATTGTGTTCCTGATTATCTGACACAGATTTGAAAAGTGAGCCTTTTTCTCTTACTTTAGAACCTCTGCCATTCTAATTCTCTTAGAAATCAAAAGAAGATTCTGTTTCCAGTGTTGGCAAGGGCGTACATCACAAAGCTTCTGAGTACTGAGACGCACTTTAGTTTTGTGGACGTCCTTCCAGGGGCTCTGAAATGGCATCAGGTTTAAGAGTGAATGCTTAGCAGAGTGGATTATGTTGGGTTAGCACTGAGCACCAGAGAGTGAGTTCAAGGGGTGCCCATATGTTCTTTCCTGCATTTTTATGTATGTATATTTGTGACATCGGAGTCCTCTAAAACATGAGCACCAGGGCAGGTGCTCTTTCCCTGGGTCTGAGAATGGTAGTAGCAAAAGTAAGCACTAAGTATGGGAAATACCAAAGAGAAAAACCCCAAGGAGAGACTTTGTAAGATAAAAATTTCTTCCATATATTTTAAGTTTGCTGGGGGGGGGGGATATGTGATGTAAACACCTGAGTCTACCTTCTTTTAAAAATATCTAAGTAACTCCACATTGCTTATGAATAATTCTGCAAATTGATTTTTTTCCTCCAGTCAATATTGTTCTTTCAAAATTTATCCAGGTTGATACATATGGATTAGCCCAGTTCACTCATTTTAATGATGCATAGTTGTCTGTGGTTTGAATATACTACCATTTATTTACCTGTTCTTGTGTTGATGGCCATTTACGTTGTTTCCAGTGTTTCAGTATTACAGGTGAATGTTGCAGAATATTCATGCATGCCTCTTGGTGCAAATGTGTGACTTTCTCTAAGATATAGCCCAAAAAGGATGTATAGGTAAAAGGGTATGTGTGTCATCTGCTTCTTAGACATTGACAGATTGCATCAATTTACATTCTACCACCAGCATATGAGAATCCTCATTTCTTTGTATCCTAGCCAAATCGAGGTAATGTCACACCAATGATAGGTATAAAACTGTATTTTATGGGGTGTCTGGGTGGTGCAGTCAATTCAGTGACTCACTCTTGGTTTCAACTCAGGTCCTGATCTTAGGGTCCTGAGATTTGAGTCCCACGTTGGGCTCCCCGCTCAGCATGGAGTCTGCTTGAGATTCCTTTTTTTTTTTTTAAGGTTTTATTTCTTCTATTTTTTTAAGGTTTTATTTCTTCTATTCTATTTATTTCTAGAGAGAGAGAAAGAGTGCACGAGCGTGCGTGCACAAGTGGGGGAGGGGTAGAAGGAGAGGGAGAAGCAGACTTGCCGCTGAGCAGGGAGCCCAATGTGGGGCTTGATCCCAGGATCATGACCTGAACTGAAGGCAGATGCCTAACCCACTGACCCACCCAGGTGCCCCTCTGCTTGAGATTCTATCTCCTTCTCCCTTTGCCTCTCCCACTTATGTTCTCTCTCTCTCTCTTAAGTAAAGAAATCTGTCAAAAAAATAGAAAGCTGCGTTTTATTATTATTTCAATTGGTACTTCCATGATTAATAGAGTGATAATTTTTTTCAAATGTTTATTGACCTTTCAAGGTTCCCTTTCTATGAAGTGCTTATTTAAATTCTTCATCCATTTTGGAGATATTATGCTTTCATGAAAATTTAGCTTTGATGAATTATTCAGTTTCTCTTTACCCTTAGGATACTTTGTTTCTCTTTTCAATTTTTAATTTAAAATTTTGACAATATATTTACTTGATTCAAGATTATATGAAAAGTCACACATGAGAAATCTTACCCAGTTGAGTCCTCTTAACCCTACTGCCATTCACCCTCTCCATTGATAGTCATTTTTCAATTTATCATTTTGGTGTTTATTGTTTATTTCATTCCTTCTTATTATATTTTGTATTCTATATTCTTAATGGATAATAATGAAATTATTATTCTTATTGAAGAATAAAATAGACTGCCCAGGTTAAGACATGAGTATTACCACACCTTTAGAATTCCCTTCTATGTTCTTCCTAGATTGACTGCATCTTCTATATCGTGGGAGATGACTACTATCATGGCTTTGCTTTTTCTTACTGTTTACCTCATCTATGACTTAGAATTCTACCTTCTCATTTCATTGATAGTTGGGTTGAGTATGGGATTCAAGGTTGGAAGCCTTTTTCCTTCAACATTTTGTAAATACCAATTCATTCTTCTAGATTTCAGTGTTGCGAATGAAACAGTACTACTAATGAAATATCTGTTGTTAATATTGAGAATTTTTCATGGTTCTCCAATGTTATCTGTCTGCCACCCCTGGTAGCTTGAAGAATCTTTCCATCCCCAACATTCTTGAATTTCACAATAATGAATCCATACCAAGGTAGAGTTTCACCTATTGTGATGGACACTTGGTAGGGCTTTTCAATATGGAACATTAGGTTGATCCACTTTCTTGAATTATTTCATGGATGATTTCCTCCCTTCCATTTTTCTGTCTCCTGTCTTTCCATGACTCTTATTATTTAGGTATTATAATTCTACACTGTTTGCCCATTTTTTTCTTTACACTTCAATTTTCGTGTTTTTTCTTTCTGATTTCTGGGAGATTACCTCAAGAGACTCGAGTTCTAGACCCAATATTCAAATGAACTAACTTTGTCTAATTTCTGGGAGATTACCTCAAGAGACTTGAATTCTAGACCCAATATTCAAATGAACTCCTTTGTCTTCTCCTAACTCTCAGCTTCATCATGTTTCGAAAGAATAAGCTAAATCATAAAATGTTTAATTGGCCTTCTAGGTCTAATTTGCTATGATTTTCAAGTTGAACCATCAAGTAGGAAGACACGTATATCTATTCGCTTTGCGTACAGATGAAAGAATTAAGTCTCAGAGAGTTTAAGATTAGAATTAGAACATATCCTTCTGACTTCTGGCCTAGTCTACCTTCCATTAGGCAATGTCACATAACACAATAATAACAGTCATGAAGGGAAAGTAGTTTGATTAAAATTATAAGTTGCTTTTAATGTTGTCTTTCTGTACTATACACATATGCTGATAATTATCTACTCTAATTTTATCTCTCTCTACCTGTATCTCTACCTCTATTCTAAATGTATCTATAATGGTAATTCTTATTCAATAAGGTAGTCACAGCAGTAGGTATAATAAACTGCTAACAGATGATAATTAGTTTTCACACTAACAAATTAAATTGACACTCTTAACACTCAACTTTCTCCTTGAATAAAATGCATTTTAAGCTTTGAGGGAATTGGACTCTTAAAGTTAGTTTTAATGCTGTGATCCTGAATCTAAAGTATATCTTTCTCTTAATTATATAATATAGATATTTGTTCAAATGTCTCTCATTATTTTTTTCCTTTACTCAAATGCTGATCTTCACATCTTTCTTTTTCTCCATATTTAAATGATAAACATACTATACATATAAGACAACATGTAAAATATATTCGTAGTTAAATAATAATACTAAAATTCCACATACCCGTCATCCACCCACATTAGCATTATAGAATATTATCATTACTTTAGAAGATAATGAAATCTATGGTCTTCCCTGATTTCATCCTTCTGCCCGACCCTCAGGTAAATCCATAATCCTGACTGTATTAGTCAGCTTGGGCTTCGGTAACAAAACGCCAAAGCCTGGGTGACTTAAACAAGAGAAATTTTATTCTCTTGTAGTTCTGGAGGCCTAGAAGTGCAAGATCAAGGTGACAGCAGGTTTGGTTTCTTCATAGACTTTGCTTCTTGGCTAGCACATAGTCACTTATCACTATATATGCACATAGCCATCTCTCTGTGCCAACATGTCTGGTGTCTTTCTCTGTGCCTTAATCTTATAAGGACACCAGTCACATTGGATTAGGTCCCACCCTAATGATCCTCTTTTAACTTAATTACCACTTTAATGGCCCTGTCTCCAAATACAGTCACATCATTCTGAGGTACTGAGGGTTAGAGTTTCAACATATGAATTTTGAGTGGACAAGATTGAGCCCATCTGTAACACTGACTTTTGTGTCAATTATACTTGTTTTGGTGTGAAAGTTTGTGTCCCTCCCCAAATTCATACGTTGAAACTTAATCTCTAAGGTGATGGTGTTAGGAGGTGGGACCTCTGAGAGGTGATTAGCAGGTGGGACCTCTGGAAAGTGGATTAGTGCCTTTATAGAAGTGGCCCAAGAAAGCTTCTTTGATCCTTTCTACCATGTAAAGATGGAGGCAGACTTTCACCAGATGCCTCGTTTGCCAGTACCATAACTGGGACTTCCATCCTCTAAAGCTGTGAGAAACACATTTCTGTGGTTCATAAGGCCCCCTTCTTTGGTATTTTGTTACAACAAACACATTAGCCGCTTTGGGTTCCTCATCGCTTTTGAATCAATGAGCAAAGAGTGATCATGACTATCAAGGGGGATAATTGGACTCCTGTTCATCAGCAGGGATAAGGAAGAGTATGTCTAAAATATAGGCAATCCAAGGGTGCCTGCTTGGCTCAGTCAATTAAGTGGCCAACTCTTGATTTTGGCTCAAGTCATGATCTCAGGGTCGTGGGATCAAGCCCTGAGTTGGGCTCCGTGCTCAGCATGGAATCTCCTTGAGATTCTCTCTGTCTCCCTCTCTCTGCCCCTCCCACTTATGCCTGTTTCTCTCTCTCTCTCTCTCTCTCTTAAAAAAAAAAAAAGAAAAAGAAAATCTTAAAAAAATACAGGCAATCCCTTAGGGCATCTCTTAGCGTTACCGTACCTTGTGATTGAGTGAATGGAAAGCTGTAACAACCCAATCGAGGGAAGACTGCCAATGGCCTAGACCCTTTAGGAATGAAGGTTTAGGTCGCTCCACCAGCTAAAGCAGCATGGTTAGTTGAGATGTTTGCCAAAGGCAAAAGGTATATGTAATGGCTAGTGGAAGAAGATAGTTATAAATGCCAGCTATGACCACTTGATCAGTTACAGAAACAGGGATTATAATTGTCATAAGTACTTCTTCATTTTGTTACAGATCTGTGTGTGTGTGTCTATATATATAACAAGATGCTATAACAAGATGCCATAAACTGGGTGGCTTATAAACACTATTCCCTTATCATATAACATTAGACGTAACATTAGACGTATCGACTTTGTATCAGCATTTAACTAATTTTACATCATAGTATTTAAGTTGCGGGATGTCGAGAGAAGATTAGACATCATTCAAGACGTTTACTTCCTCTTATGGGGAAGGGGTTAATGTATTTTTGGTTTCCCCTGGGGTAGTTGTATTGTGTTGGGGAGAATTATGACCTGGTTATTGTCTTTATTCGGAGATTAAGCATGGTTTAAAGAGATGTGTCTTGATATGAAGTTGATAAGGGATGGAATTATGATGGTTAATTTATGTGTTCATTTTACTGGGCTACGGATGCCCAGATAGCTGGTCAAACATATTTTCTAAATGTATCTTTGTGGGTATTTCTTGAAGAAATTAGCATTTGAATTGATGAAATGTCTGAGCAAAGCAGATGACCCTCCCCAATGTGAATGGGCATCATCTAATTTAAGGGCCCGAACAGAAGAAAAAGATAGAGAAAGAGCAGATTCACTCTCTTTCTCTGCTGGAGCTGATACCTCCATCTTCACTTGTCCTGGGACATTGGTACAACTGGTTCCCAGCCTTTTGGACTCTGATGGGGCTGTGATTGGACCAAGAGGCCTTTGGTGTTGGACTGAGTTGTGCCATTAGCCTTCCTTGTTCTTCAACTTGTAGATTGCAGATTGTGGGATGCCTCAACTTATATAACCTTGTGAGCCAATTCTTGTAATAAATTTCCTCTCGTATAGCTATATATATTGTATTGGTTCTGTTTCTCCGGAAAACCCAGACTAATACAATGACCTTGTTTTACTGTACATATATTTATCGTTTGTCTTAAATGTAGGCCGCTATAACAAGATGCCATAAACTGGGTGGCTTATAAGCAGCAGAAATTTATTTCTCACAGTCCTGGAGGCTAGAAGTCTGAGATCAGGGTTCCAACATGGTTGGGTTCTGCTAAGAGTTCTCTTCTGGCTTGTAAACTGCCAATTTCTTATTATATCCCCACATGGTGGAAAGCTGAGCAAAGGAAGGATGCTCTCTTGTGACTCCAGTGAAGGAATTAATCCCAGTCATGAGGGCTCCACGCTTATGACCTCTTCTAATCTCATTTCTCTCCCAAAGGCTCCACTTCCTAATACCATCACATTGTAGGGTAGGGTATCAACATATGAATGGGGGGACACACTCAGTCTAGAAAACCACCTATATGTACCTACATGAACAGAACTTAGTTTTGCCAATTTTTGAACTTTCTATCAATGGAAACTTGACCGCATTTCACTGGGACTTGATGTTATTATTCCTTTGAGATACATGATTGATTTCCACTGTAGTTTTGGATTTTATTGCATGAATATACCCCAATTTATGTATTTACTCGACTATTAATGACACCTGGTTGTTTCTAGGTTTTTTTGGTATTATGAACATTGCTGTTAGGAACCTTCTTGGACATGCTTTCTAGTGTATATCTGCAAGAATTTTTCTATGCTTTTATACAATAGAAGATAGAACTTCCGGCTTAGGGGATTTGTGTACAGTCAGTTTTACTCAAAATGCCTTTTATTTCTAGGCCCATTTTAATTTTTTTTTTTTTTTTACCCAATGACAGATGCTTCTAGTTGCTTCCCAAGTGACATTCCTCCTTATTTTCTTTAGGAGAACCCTCATTTTTAGATGAGTATATTACCACTAAGAATAGAGAACTTATTCTCAGCCTCCTGGCTAACGTGAAAGTATAAATGTTGGTTGGAGCTTTGTGGAAGGCTGCTTAAAGAATGCAGTTTTCTTGAGGACACCATGGACTTCCATACCAGCTCTGGATTTCCAAACTGTGGACTTATTCAATATGAGAGAATAAACCTTGATGTGTTTAAAAGCACTATCTTGCAATCTGGGGACTTGCAGTGAAACACAGTTCCTAACTGAACACACTTTCAAATTTAATTGGATAATCTTGTTTCTGATATTTCAGCATGCAAAAAATATTTTGAATTTTCAGTTTGTTATCTCTCATGTTGGATGATTTCGTGATACGTCTTAGAGAAAAATCTTTATTTCAAAACATCAGGTGTTGCCCCAAGGAATAGGAGACCTTTGATAGGAATACTTGTTAGTCCCTAGGAAACCATAGTGGTTTTCTATGTAGCAGGAAGCCTCTCACTGTAACAAGCCTTTTCATGCAAAGGATTACAGAGGACGATCTAATTATTACCTAAGAAGTTACGATTAATCTTACTGCACGCTTTTCCCATCTCCCTTCATAATTAACCAATAGTGCTATTTTTTAATCATTTTATGGTTCTGAAATATGATTCATAAGCAATATATTATTAGATTTACTTGTTTTGAGTCCATAAAATGGTAGCTCACTGTATTTTGTCTTTTGGGATCTGCATTTTTCTCTCAAAATTAGATTTCCAAGATTCATCCATGATTTAATGAGTCACTAAAAGCATGATTTAAAGTATAATTAGCTGTCATAATAGACAAACCCTGAAATCTCAATTTTGTAACACACCTAGAAGTTCATTTCTCACCTGAAGAAAGTCTGAAAAGCACATGTTTTAATAGTGGATGGCTCTCATCCAGCTGGTGAATCAGGAGCTTAGAATTCCTCCATCTTATCCTGTGCTATCCTCCGCATACAGCTTCCTGGGTCACCATACTAATCTTTCCCCAAGCTGTTGAGGGAGGAAAGACATGTAGGACGTTCTTCTTACTCACAATCCCATGTTCCTCTCTCCTTTTTTTGTCAGTCTGGTCTGCATCATGAATTAAGGACTGTCCCTGCCTACTCTTGCTCCATCCGTCCTTTCTTGTTCATAAGGCTCACCCTCAATAAAACTCTTGTATGCCAATTTCTACCATTGTATTGTCTTCCCAGAGGATTCTAAGTGACACACATGATCACACATAAGCATAAGTGAGACTGGAAAATGTAGTTGAGCTGTATGCCCAGAAAGAAGAGGAAAGAGGTGCAATGATCAGTTAATCAGTATCTGCCATAATTTAGCTCATTTTTATTGATATATGATAATCCTTTTATAAATATACTACAATCTATTTTATTCATTTTCCTATAAATAGACAATTGGTTTTTCTGAGTTTTGGTGTCTTTTGATTTTTACAATTATGAATATTGCTGTCATGAAGAATCTTACATGTATCCTGGAGCATAGTTTTGAGGGTTTCCTTTAGTAATAGGTACTTACAGGTGGGATTATTAAAATGCAAGATGTACGCATGTTCAACTTTGTAAGGTGATGCCCAATTACTTTCCAAGAGGTTGTATCAATTTATATGCATGGTAGCAACGTATAAGGGTTCCCTTTGATCTACTTTCCCTCCTTCATTCATTTGTTACACTCTCAATTTTTGCCATTATTTTGAAAAATAAGATAATATTGGAAATGTATAACATGATTCCTCTGTCCTCCATATGTTCCAGGGTCTGGTACAGAAACTTTATAAACATTTGTCCCAGGGGGGCACCTGGGTGACTCCATCAGTTAAGTGTTCCACTCTTGATTTTGGCTCAGGCAGGTCATGATCTCAGAGTTGTGAGATCGAGCCCGATGTTAGGCTCTGCACTGGGCATGGAACCTGCTTAAGTTTCTCTCCCTCAGCTTCCCCCTCCACCACACACATGTGAGATCTCTCTCTCTCTCTCTCAGAAAAAAATTACCCTTATATATAGTCAGTTCCTCTCTCTTAGCTCATTCTGTTTTTTAAAAATATTTTATTTATTTATTTGACAGAGAGAGAGAGAGAGCATAAGCAGGGGGAGTAGCAGGCAGGAGAGGGAGAAGCAGGCTCCCCACTGAGCGAGGAGCTCAATGCGGGACCCTAGAATCATGACCTGAGCCGAAAGCAGACACGTAACCTACTGAGCCACCCAGGTGCCCCTCTCTTAGCTCATTCTTTTTTTTTTAAAGATTTTATTTATTCATTTAACAGAGTGAGAACACAAGCAGGCAGAGAGGCAGGCAGAGGCAGAGAGAGGAGCAGGCTCCCTGCGGAGCAAGGAGCCCTATGCGGGACTTGATCCCAAGTGTCCGGGATTATGACCCGAGCCAAAGGCAGCTGCTCAACCAACTGAGCCACCCAGGCGTCCCTCTCTTAGCTCATTCTTAACATCGATCCCACTCAGGTCTATCTGTGGTAGTTTTTTTTTTTTTTTCATTGCTACCATTCATCATTTTTTGCTTCCACATTAATCGTTCTTCGCTCTGTCTCTTTTAATACTCCTTAATTCTTTTATTATTAAAAACAAGATTTTATCTGACATTTTCTTTTGATTAAGATTAATCTCAGAACTCTCTTACTTAAAGAAAATTAAGATTACATTAAATAAATAGAGGAAGGGGCGCCTGGGTGGCTCAATTGGTTAAGCAACTACCTTCGGCTCAGGTCATGATCCCGGAGTCCCGGGATCAAGTCCTGTATCAGACTCCCAGCTGCATGGGGAGTCTGCTTCTCCCTCTGACCTTCTCCCCTCTCATGTTCTCTCTTACTCTATCTCTCTCAAATAAACAAATACAATCTTAAAAAAAAATAAATGGAGGAAACTGGAGAGAAGGGAGCCACATAATGCACATAAACCAGCAAAATTCCGTGGTTCTCCCATTCTCATACCCAACTCACTGAACATATACATATATAAATATACACATGTGTGTGTATGTGATGCATGTGTCTAGATATGATTGGGTGAATATATACATATGTGTGTATATACTTACATATGTTATACACATAATACTATAACATTGATAAACATGGCTTATTTATTTGTGTATTATGTTTATGAATGCTATATATAAAGCATACATATTTATTTGTGTATTATATTTATGAATGCTATATATATGCTATATATAGCATATATATTTATGTATTATATAAACAAATATATTTATGTATTATATATATTTATATATTATATAAACATATATAAACATTATATAAACATGTATTATATAAACATATTTGTGTATTATATAAATATACAAATAAATAAGCCATATATGTGTGTGTATATATATATATATATATATATATATACGTATTAAATAGATTGATTGATTCCAGGTCCCTAACACAATGCAAAGTTATATGCCAACTATGTTGGCATGTTGGATAATGTAGAAGAAATGGATTAATTCCTAGAAACCAACGACCTGCTAATACTGAATCATGAAGAAATAGAAAACCTAAACAGACCAACTACTTGTATGGAATTTGAATCAGTAGCCAAAAATCTCACAAGAAAGTAAAGTCCAGGCTCAGATGGCTTCACTGATGAATTTTACCTACTATTTAAATAAGAACTAGTACCAGTTCTTCTCAAACTGGGAACAATTCAAACTCATTTCATGAGGCCAGCATTACTCTGATGCCAAAGCTTGACAAGAATACTACCAGAAAAGGAAATTACAGGCCGATAATGCCAATGAGCATAGATACCAAAACCCTCAACAAAATATTAGCAACCCAAATTCAACACTACTTTTAAAAGATCATATACTATGATCAAGTGGGATTTATTCCAGGGATAGAGGGTGGGTTCAACATACACAAATCTATAAATATGAGGCATATCATTAATAAAAGGAAGGATAAAAATCATCTAATCATTTCACTTGATGCAGAAAAAGCGTTTGACAAAATGCAACATCGTTTCATGATAAAAACTCAATAAATTCAGGAGCACCTGCGTGGCTCATTGGGTTAAAGCCTCTGCCTTCAGCTCAGGTCATGATCTCAGGGTCCGGGGATCGAGCCCCGCATCGGGCTCTCTGCTCAGTAGGGAGCCTGCTTCCCCCACCCCCCACCGCCTGCCTCTCTGCCTGCTTGTGATTTCTCTCTCTGTGTGTCAAATAAGTTTAAAAAAAACCTCAATAAATTCAGAAGGAATGTACTTCAACAAAATAAAGGCCGTATATAAAAAGAAACAGCTAACATCATACTCAGTGGTAAAAATCTGAAGGCTTTTCCTCTAAGAGCAGGAAGACAAGGATTTCTACTCTCGATACTTTTATTCAACACAGTACTGGAAGTCCTATCCTGAGGAATATGCAAAAAAATAAATTAAAGGCAGCCAAATCAGAAAGGAAGAAGTGAAACTATCTCTGTTTGCAGATGACATAATATTTTATATAGGAAACCCTGAACATTGTGCCAAAAATCTGTTGGAACTAATAAACAAATTCAGTTAAGTTACAAGATACAAAATCAATCTACAAAAATCATTTGCATATCTATACACTAATAAACTGTTGGAAAGAGAAATTAAGGAAATAATTCCATTTTTAATAGCACCATAAAGCATAAAATACTTAGAAATAAATTTAACACAGGAGGTGAAAGTTCTGTACACTGAAAACTACAAAATAATGATGAAAGAAATGAAAGATGACACAAATAAATGAAAAGATATTCCATGCTCTTGGGTTGGAATAATTGATATTTTGTTAAAATGGCTATACTACCCAAAGCAATCTACAGATTCAGTGCGATTCCTATCAAGTTCCCATGGTATTTTTCACAGAAATAGAAAAAAATTCCTAAAATTCATACAGAACCAGAAAAGCCTCCAAGGAACCAGAGCAATCTTGAGAAAGAACAAAGCTAGAGGAGGCATCAACTTCCTGATTTCAATGTATATCACATAGCTTCAGTAATCAAAATAGTATGGTATTGGAATAGAAACAGGCACAGAAATAAATAGAGCAGAATAGCACCATGCATATATGGTTCATTAATTTTTGACAAAGAATCTAAAATATACAGCAGAGAAAGTATAGGCTCTTTAACGAATGATGTTAGGAAACCTAATACAGCTATATACGAAAGAATGAAACTGGCCCCCTATCTTACATTATACACAGAAATCAACTTAAAGTGAACTAAAGACCTGAATGTACGACCTGAAACCATAAACCTTCTAGAGGAAAGTAGAGGGAGTAAGGTCCTTGATACTGGTCTTGTCAGTGACTTTTTTCTCTTTTGGTGTGACACCGAAAGCAAAGATAACAAAGGGGACTATATCAAAGTAAAAAGCTCTGCACAGCAAAGGAAACCAACTCTCAACAAAATGAGAAGGCGTATATGGAATGGGACAAAATATATGCAAACCACATATCTGGAAAAGTGTTAATATCCAAAATACACGAGGAACTCCTATAACTCAATAGCAAAAGAACCCCACAAATAACCCAAAGAAAAAATGGGGAAAGGATTTATTTGAATAGATATTTTTCCAATGAGGACACAAAAATGGCCATCAGGTAAAGGTGCTCAACATCACTAATCATCAGGGAAATGCAAATCAAAATCACAATGAGGTATCACCTCACACCTGTTAGAATGTCAGTTATCAAAAAGATAAGAGATAACAAGTGTTGGCGAGGATGTAGGGAAAAGCCCTTTGTACACTGTTGGTGGGAATATAAACTGGTGGAGCCACTCTGAAAAACAGTATGGAGGATCCTCAAGAAATTAAAAATAGATCTAGCAAAGGATCCAGCAATCCCACTTCTGGGTATATATCCCACAGAAGCAAATCATTATCACGTAGAGATAGCTGTATTCACATGTTTATAGTAACATTATTCACAGTAACCAAAAGGTGGAAGCAACCCAACGATGGATGAATGGACAAAGAAAATATTCTATATACACAACGGAATATTATTTAGCCTTAGAAAAGAAGGAAATCCTGCCATTTGCAACAACATGGGTGAATGTGAAAGTCATTGTGCTAAGTGAAATAAGCCAGATAGAGAAAGATAAACATTGCATGATATCAGTTATATGTGGAATCTTAAAAAAAAAAAAGTCTAACTCATAGAACAGAGTAGAATGGTATTTATCTGGTAGGTTTGCTAAGGGAGAGTGAGTAAAATATGGTGGAGTTGATAAAAGGGTATAAACTTTCAATTATAAGATTAATATGGTCTGTAGATCTGATATATAGCATGGTGACTACAGTTAATAATATTGTACTTTATAATTGAAATTTTCCAAGAGAGTAGAACTTGAGGGTTCTCACCCTAAAAGGGTGGGGGGAATATGTAAGGTAATTGATAGATGTGTTAAATAATTTGATGGTGGGGATCCCTTTACAGTGTATACACATATCAAATCTTCACATTATATATGTTATTTTTTACACACATTATACATTTTATTTTTTTTAAGATTCCATTTATTTATTTGAGAGAGAGCACAAAGAAGGTGAGGGGCAGAGGGAGAATCCTACTCCTTGATGAGCAGGGAGCCTGATGTGGGGCTCGATCCTGGGACTCAAGGATCACGACCTGAGCCGAAGGCAGATGCTTAACTGACTGAGCCACCCAGGTGCCCCACATATTATACATTTTAAATATTACAACTTCGTGAGTTATAGGTCAATAAATTCAAAGAAATGAAACTGCAAAAAAAAAAAAGACCTTTTTTATGTTTCTCTCAATGATTTTATACCCTTCAATATATGTTACAATTATTTGTGTGAGTTTCAAACACTGGTTCTGTGCTAACTTGCCAGATGAAGACATTTAAGGGCCACTTGGGTGTCTCAGTTGTTGTTAAGCATCTGCCTTCAGCTCAAGTCATGATCCCGGGGTCCTGGGATCGAGCTCCGCTTCGGGCTCCCTGCTCGGCGGGAAGCCTGCTTCTCCCTCTACTGCTTCCCCTGTTTGTGTTCCGTCTCTTGCTGTGTCTCTCTCTGTCAAATAAATAAGTAAAATCTTAAAAAAAAATCTTTGCTTTTCCACACACACCAGGGAGCAGATGTGAGATTCATTTACGGGCTGCTTATCAACCAAGTATCTTTCCGTCAGAGGCAGCTCTCCTTCCTGAACCTTCCTGGGTTTCTCTGGTTGGACTCATCCACTTCTGTGCTTCGGGCATGATAACCTGACACATCAGCTTTCTCTGGTCTGTGAGAGCAGCTTTCACCTGCCCAATGTGCTCTCCAGCTTGCATTTCTTTACTTCTGTTTCCTCTCCTAGTGTCTGAGTCTTTTTGCGAAATAACTCTTGTAACCCCTTTGTGGTCAGCTTAGTGGCTTTGGAAAAGAAAATGGCGGTAAGGCCGTTTGTTGGATTTTACCAGTTTCAGTTTGGGAAGATAAGAAAGTTCTGGAGATAGGTGGTGGTGATGGTTCCATAACAATGTGAATGTGCTTAATGCCACTGACCTGTATGCTTAAAAATGGCCAAAATGGGGGGCTCCTGGGTGGCTCAGTCAGTTAAGCATCTGCCTTCAGCTCAGGTCATCCCAGGAGTCCCACCCACATCGGGCTCTCTGCTTAGCAGGGAGCCTGCTTCTCCCTCTCCCTCTGCTGCTCCCTCTTCTTGCGCTCTCTCTTTCTCTCTGTCAAATAAATAAGTAAAAACTTAAAAAAAAAAAGACATTTACTGTGTCAACGGATCTTAGTTTCTTCAACTGTAAAATTCATGGGTTCATTCATTCAATCAACACTTACTTATTGAGTACCTTCTTTATGCCCATCATTCTTCCAAGCAATAGAGGTGCATTATAGTTATTATAAAAGATAACTTTTCTAATATACTGTGATCCTCTTATTATATTCATTCATGTCGCCTATGTAATTGAAAGACAAGCAGTTCTGTGGAAATTACTGTCAGAACTCATGAGCCGTCCCTGAGCGTAAGGAGGACAGCCTGAAGGTAAAGATGGCGAGAAGTTCAAAAGTGGTTCTGGCAGTGAATCAAACCCCTATTTGCTAGCTTTGGAAGAGAGAAAGGATGAGAGTATTTCGTTACTGGCGTGGGACTGACTCTGTGCCGCATGTGTGTTGAGGCAGGAAGGGTAAATCGTGGGGGCAGAGGTGCCGTTAGTCAGCTGCCACATGGTGAGCTCAGTCAAGAAGTTGATCAGATGGGAGGCAGTTGAGACAGAAAGAACCGGGGAAGGCAGTGAGAAGCCAAAGTCCAGCTGGGAAGGAGAAACGGTCCTCCAACAACAGTCGCGCCATCTAGTTCTAGAAGACTCTAAGTTGGCCAGGATTAGGAGGTAAAGCCTAGCCACCGAGGTCCTTTCTTCAGATTGTCGGGACTTTCGGTTCCTTTTGCCCACCCTTGACGTGGTAGATAATCTGGGAGTAGCCCCGCCGGTTAATAGAAAGTCAGGAAACACAAAAGACTTACTTTGCCCAAGGAGCTAAAGAAATAAACAGATTTTGTTTTGTGTTTTAGAGCAAAATAAAATGGTTTACACTCATTTTGTGTTTAAAGGATATGGGAGATGAACGTGGGAGGAGAAAATGACTTTCCTGGGCCCAGGGGAAACCCTGTAGGAAAATGGTGTTCTGCAGGCATCCAGCTGATCTGGAGAATTCCCGTGGAGCCTGGGAAAATCGTGGGCCTGTTCTAGTTCAAGCTCGGCCCATATGTGGAACCATGAAGAGACGGGAGGGTCCATTCAGACACTTTCAAGAGCATCCATTTTTTAAAATTTGAGTATCCCATGGATTCGGATTCCATCAGCAACTTAACCTTAGTTCTTAGGAGAGCAAGCAGCACGACTCACCACTTGGGCCTGGAGGCTCACTCCCATGCACAAAACGAGCTCCTTCCTTCAATTAAATGGCCCAGTACTTACACGGATGGGACTTAGGCTGCTCGGGCTGCCGTAAGAAAATACAATATACTGGGTGGCTTAAACAACAGAAATTTTTTTTCTTATGGTTTTGGAGGCTGGGAGTTCAAGATCAAGGGGCCAGCATGGTCGGTGTCTCTTGCCAGTTTGTGGGCATCATGTCTCTGTCTGCTCGCTTGGCCTCTTGGGAGAATTTGCAAGCTCTCTGGTGTCTCTTCTTATAAGGGTCCCTGTTCCCTTTTGTGGGCCCTGCTCTTATGGCCCCATCTAACCCAAATTACCTACCATCGGCCCCACCTCCAAATATCATCACACTGGGGGGGAGTGCATAAGACTTCAACATATGAATTTGGGGGGACACAATTCCGTTCATAGTAGGATATACTTGATTCTTGTCAACTTTACCTGCAGATAAATGCAAAGGGGCACACGACTTTTTGGCTGTCGTCTTGGTCCTTTTTTTTTTTTTTTAACTTTTATTTTTTAAGTGATCTCTGCCCTCAACACAGGGCTCAAACTCAGGACCCCGAGATCAAGAGTCACATGTTCCACTGACTCAGCCGGTCAGGCGCCCTTGCCTTGGTCTTTATTAAGGAATAGAGATTTCTAGAAAGTCTAGAAATACCTAAAGCCATGTAGAAGCTACTTAGGCTTAGGGCTTAGTGTCAGGAACCACATTTGTTTTCATTCTTTTATATCTGAACTCAGTTACAATTACCAACTTGAGACCAACTTTGCTCTCAAGCTGTACCTCCTAATGACTTGGAAGGAACAAAGTGCCCAGTTACATCCAGAACTGATGGGACGTTCACAGCTAGTCCTTAATATTATTTAGGAGCCGGTCTCATGCTGGGCTCTTTTGTTCTGTTCTTGGACACAATCTTGCAGAATCCCAGCCATCAACAAGATTACTCTGAAAGCATGATAACATGATAATCATTTCATAGTTTTGTCTAAGCGCAGGGAGAATCAGGGTTACTGTGCCTTCCACAAAACCCCCAGTGGTAGGATTCTCCTCACTTTCTTTCAGCCTCCTATTTAAAGGGAACCCTGGCTAGGACGACTGGGTGCCTCAGTTGGTTAAGCATCTGACTCTTTATTAGGAAAGAGAGAGAGTGAGAGAGAGCATGAGAAGGGAGAAGGTCAGAGTGAGAAGCGGACTCCCCATGGAGCTGGGAGCCCGAAGTGGGACTCGATCTCGGGACTCCAGGATCATGACCTGAGCCGAAGGCAGTTGCTTAACCAACTGAACCACCCAGGCGCCCAAGCATCTGACTCTTGATCTTGGCAAAGGCCTTGATCTCAGGGTTGTGAGTTTAAGCCCCATGTTGGGCTCCACACTGGGCGTGAAGCCTCCTTAAAAAGAAAAAAAAGTGAACCTTGGTTCCTCAGTCCCACCTTCAAAGAACTCAACCAAAACACCCCAATTCTATAATAAGCTCTTTCTCTCACCACCTTACTGAGCTATCTTATGGTTCCCCATGATGTGTGTTCTCTCTCACCACAAAGAGTAATGAAATCCAACTTGTTCAACTTTAGATGTGTTCCTGGTGGGTGTTTGTCTGAAGGATATTAACATTAGAGTGCCCTTGACTCTTGAACAACATGGGTTTGAACTTCATTGGTCTATTTATGTGCAGATTTTTGTTTACAGTACCGTACTGTGCATGTATTTTCTCTTTGTTTTGATTTTCTCAATAATATTTTCATTTCTCCAGCTTACTTTATTGTAAGAATACAGTATATACATATAACACACAGAATATATGTTAATTGATTATGTTATTGGGAAGGCTTCCAGTCAATAGTCGGCTAGGCAATAGTTAAGTTTTGGGGGTGTCAGAAGTTATACAGGCGATTTTCTTTTTTTAAAAAAATATTTTTTTAATGGGCCCCGGGGTGGCTCAGTTGGTTATGCGTCTGGCTTTAGCTCAGGTCATGATCTCAGGGTGCTGGGATCAAGACCCACATCAGGCTCCCCACTCAGCGGGGAGTTGGCTTCTTCTTCTCCCTCTGCCTGCCACCCCACTCATGTGCCTGCGCATGCACACCCTCTCTTTCTGTCTCTCAAATAAAATTTTTTTTATAGTTTATGTATTTATTTCTTTAGTAATCTCTACATCCAATGTGGGGCTTGAGCTCATGACCCTAAGATCAAGAGTCACATACTCTCCCGACTGACCCGGCCAGGCGCCCCTATACAGGAATTTTCTTTCTTTCTTTCTTTCTTTCTTTCTTTCTTTCTTTCTTTCTTTCTTTCTTTCTTTCTTTCTTTCTTTCTTTCTTTTCTTTCTTTCTTCTCTTTCTTTCTTTCTTCTTTTTTCTTTTCTTTTCTTTTCTTTCTAAAGATTTTATTTATTTGGCAGAAAGAGAGAGAGAGATCACAAGTAGGCAGAGGCAGGCAGAGAGAGAAGAGGAAGCAGGCTCCCTGCTGAGCAGAGAGCCCGATGCGGGGCTCGATCCCAGGACCCCGAGATCATGACCTGAGCTGAAGGCAGAGGCTTTAACCCACTGAGCCACCCAGGTGCCCCTATACAGGAATTTTCAACTGCACATGGGATTGTCCCTCCTGACCCGCCACATTGTTCAAAGGTCAACTGTATTTCTGGTCTCAGAGAGAAAGCAGGATAGAAATCCTACCTTCAGTTGACAGCAGTTTATGTACTAAGAGGTCTTACTCTTCCTGGGTCCATCTATTATTCATCCTGCCCTCTATTTCATGTACCATACTCTCCCTGTGCTGACTTCTGCCAACTCTGTAGAATTCCTTGCCTGATGTTCTTGCCTCAGGGCTGGTACCTGACAGGTAGGAACCCGGTCTCAGTCCTTGAAGTCTAGGCAGTGCAGGTGCCCCATTGGGTTGTGCAGAGTTAAACTGTTTTACTCACAAAAAGACTGCCTTTACCCCATTCTGTTCGCCCTAACATGTGCTGGAGTCACATCAAAAGAGACAGAAATGTATTTGTTCAATTAGTGAAGTAAATTTGAATTAGGTGCCTAGGGTGGGTAGAGAGCACTGTATAAGGTTTGTTTAGAGCCCCAGCCAGAAAGATGAAACAATTTTTCTCTCCAAGAAGCTGTCTATTGGGAAAGATACACACAATCACATCAGGAAACAAAATGAAATGCTATAATATAGGAAAAAGAAAAGTGCAGATAATTTCAGTATAATTTCAAGGAGAATTGGTCCAAATATTTCCTTATTTCATTGGAATTTTATCCTCCCAAATAAATGGAAAATTATATTTAGTTCTGCTTGTTTCTCTGACTGTTGCAGTAAACAGAATATTATGGAAATGCGGGGTAAAATTGATTTCCATAATGTGTAAGAAGCTTCAAAATATGAGTGTGATTTCTCAGGATCTCCTATTGTATCTTTTTTTTTTTTTTTTAAAGATTTTATTTATTTATTTGACAGAGAGATTGAGAGATGACAAGTAGGCAGAGAAGCAGGCAGAGAGAGAGAGGGAAGCAGGCTCCCCGCCGAGGAGAGAGCCCGATGTGGGGCTCGATCCCAGGACCCTGAGATCATGACCTGAGCCGAAGGCAGAGGCTTCAACCCACTGAGCCACCCAGGCGCCCCGTCCTATTGTATCTTAATAAGTACTATAACCTAGTGATTCCCTGAGACATACCGACTTCTCAGTATTTTTTTTTAACCTCTTAGAGTAGACTGGAAAATAACTTCGGATAAAAAAATTAAAACCCAGAATTAGGGCAACAGTAGTTGGGTTCTAAATTTTATTTTTCCAAGCTGGGGTAGTGTGGTACGATGAGAGAAGGTTGTGGATCTACACTATCTGGATTTGAATTCAGACCCCACTCTTTACTAGCAATATGACCTTTAGAAATGATTTAATTTACCTCTGCCCCATCTATAAAACAGGGATGATGATAGCACCTACTTCATAAGATTGATGTAAGGATTAAATGAGTTAATTATGTAATGTATTTAGACCAGTGATGGGCACCTAGAAAGCATTGTATATGTGTGACTATATTATTAAAAGCTTTAAATAATAGTACATGGTGGTTACCACCAGCATTCTGTCACAAATAAAACGAGGTTTAACACACATAAAATGAGATCTGACAATAAAGATGGAATCATTACATTTCCCTTTTAATTTGATTTAATTTTTCAATTCTCTGGATCCTGATGAATGCCTTATCATGGACCAGCATTCAGGCACTTGAGAGACATTGACTTGTAAAAATAATGAAGTGGAAAAACAATGAAAAAATAACAAATCTAACTATCATATTTCAAACGGGAAGACACAGAGAGATTATCAAGCTAGTTATGAGTAGTAAAACTTGAAGCAGAAACCATACTTCCCAGTTACCAGGCCACTGCCGTTGAGATTAACTCTCTGTATTGTCAATGCAGTACAAGCTGTGATCATCATTAGTCTTGTTACCAAACACTTGCAGTTCTTGTGGACATAGAGTCGAAGCAAACTTCCCCAACCCTGTAAAATTAGGTGGAGACGTATGATTTGCTCTGACCGATGAAATGTGAGCAGAAGGAATGTGGCTCCCTCCGGGGTGGAAGCTTTAAGAACCAGTGTGTGATTCACTGCACTCTGGTTCACCTCAGCAAATGGGCAGGCACGGAGCTGGAGTCTCCCCGAGCCTGGATTACTGAGAACAACAGGGATCGGAACCCTCTGCCGATGTGGGAATAAGAGCCTTTGTTGTTTCAAGCCATCGCGATTGGAGGGCTGTTTGTTACCAGGGCACAGAACAGCTGCTCCTCTTTGATATATACGTGGTTGTGTTTATAGCTGCATATATACCCTCTCCTCTGTGACACACACACACAGGCACATGCACATGCGCGCGCGCGCGCCAGAGGGAAGTTGACTTCCACCTGAAATGCTACCCACTCCAACTGAAATAGCATTATCTCCGTGGCGCATCCTTCCTTCACGCTTCTATTCCCCATGCATTCCAACGTTACAGGCAGCTCTAATTCAAGCACAGAATTTGCTTGCAAAGTGATGATCGCCTTGGAATCATTCCCAATATATTAACTACTGGCAAATGTGTTCTTTGTATATGGATAGCTCCCTTGGTGCCCCCAAAAGCTCAGGAGAGAGGAAAATGCAAAGATAGTCTGCTGAAGAACAATCTCTTTGTCCACTTAAAAACTGATCTTGGAAAAACCAGGCTCTGCATAACGTGCTAGAGTTCATTTAGAAGCGGATGGGGGTGCCTGGGTGGCTCAGTCCTTAGACCTCTGCCTTTGGCTCAGATCATGATCCCAGGGGCCTGGGATCGAGCCCTGCATCAGGCTCCCTGCTCAGTGGGGAACCTGTTTCTCCCTCTGCCCCTCTGCTCATACTCGTTCTCTCTCTCAAATAAATAAAGAATAAAATCTGAACAAAAGTTTGGAGGCGGATATTCTGGCCTTGATGACGCTGAGATTTAAAGTCACATGGTCACTGCATCAGCGTCGCACTCACTCGCACCCACTGCTGCTCGTTCCCATTTACAGTGACAGATTATACAAACATAGAAGATTCTGTCCTGCTTTCTCCAGGAGAACCTCAGTCCCCCATCCTTCAGTGTGTTCTGAATAATTTTATTCTGTTATTTTGAGTTGGTCAGGGAAAGTCAGTGGAGACCCTTCTCACTTCTGCGGGTATCCTGTGTAATAGTGGAATTGGAATCACCTCGTAGTTTTAAAATTATATAGATGCCTAGGCCTCGCCCTCAGGTATTCTGGTTTAATTGGTCCGATGTGTGTCACAGACCTGACGATTTTGTTTAAATCTGTTATGATGATTTTAATGTATAGATGGCTTTGAGAAGACTGGTGGGTTTCCCGGAAGACAGGGTGATGGAGATGTGCACGCTGACAGTTTATTTTGGAATACTCTGGAGCTCAGCATTAGTTGAGCAATTAAGA
This sequence comes from Nasua narica, assembly GCA_028533885.1. Taxonomy (NCBI): domain Eukaryota; kingdom Metazoa; phylum Chordata; class Mammalia; order Carnivora; family Procyonidae; genus Nasua; species Nasua narica. The sequence continues at coordinate 33,245,562 of CM052801.1, read as the reverse complement.
AGTAGATTTGCCAACGGCAAGATTTCATTCCTTTTTGTGGCTGAGCAATATGCCTATTGAATTGTGGAATCACTATATTGCATACCTGAAACATAGTTATATCGTGCTATATGTTAATTATACTGGAAGTTAACTAATTAATTAATTAAAGAAGCAGGTCTGATAGAGGGAGAAGTTGAACTGTGATACAGTCACAACAAAGGCCTCGGTTGACTCCACACGAAGCTCCGGAGCTGGGACAGCCCTTTAGAGTTCTCCTGAGTTGAGGCAAATGGGCCACACTTGTTTTGCTGTCACTAGTCGTTGGATTGGTCATTGCTCTGAAAGAGGGGTATGATGTTGGGCAATGAACAAGACAGTTAAGGTCTGTGCCATCCTGGATTTTACTCCATGATGAGGGAAGTCAGAAATAAGTATATAACTACAGAAATAATATAATTAATGAGGACTGGTGATATTAATGAAAACATTTTAAAGAATGGTAGTGACTGGGAGAGGCAGCATCATGTGATGGTTAAGGACAAGGACTCTGCAGCCTGACAGGTTGAGGTTCAATCCTGGCACTGTCATTGCTTGCTAAGACCCGAGGCAAATTAAAATCTTTGTGATTCGTTTTATAGAGTTTCCTCATCTATAAAATCAGAATCACAGTAACTAATTTATGAAGTTGTAAGGACTAAATTAGTTAACTTGGGTTGTTTCTGGTGACTCGAGAGTGCTTGGCATATAGTTTCCAGAAGGCATTAGTAGGTAGGATTATCGTTACAGGGCAGAAAGCAGGGTATTTAGGGAGTACCTTGTTGAGAAAGTGACATTTGATCACCTTCTCATTATTCAAACTGAACGATGAGATAGAGACCACTCTGAAATTGTCACAGAATGTTGCGATAACAGACAAATAGAAAAGCAAATAAGAGGCTCTGAGTGGGGAAAGACGTTGGCTTGCTACAGGAACAGAAAGAAGGCTGATGTGTTCAGAGTGTGTGAGGAAGGTAGGTTTGAAGAGGAGGTGTGACATAATAAGAAATGCATATTTGGTATTTGTCCCCAGTTCCTGAACACAGAGCTCCACAGTCTTTAGAATTTCATGAGGCATAATTCACATATCTTGTTATTCCTCAAAGTCCCTCCCAACCATACTTGAGTTTATGGGGCTCTAGAGAGCTTTGGGATGGGAGCTGGTTGCCATAAGAACCAGCCATGTGATTAGAGTGTCTCAACTTTCAGGCACACCCCTAGACCTCTGAAGAGGGGAGAGGGACTGGGAGTGGAGTCAAGTCACCCAAGTCCAGTGATTTCATGAGTCATACCTATGAAATGAAGCCTCTGTAAAACCCCTAAATGATAGGGTTTGGAGAATTTCAGAGTTGGTGAACACATCCATGTGCTGGGAGGATAGTGCATCCCAACTCCATGGGAACGGATGCTCCTGTGGTCAGGACCCTTGTGGACCTCACCCTATGTACTTCCTCCTCTGGCTGTTTATGCATATCCTTTCTAATAATTCACTTGTATCCTTTCTAATAAACTGGTGATGTTTTTTAAAGATTTATTCATTTATTTGGGAGAGAGAGAGAGAGAGAGAGAGAGAGAGAGAGAGACTGTGTGAGAGTGGTGGGGAGGGACAGAGGGAGACAGAGAAAGAATCTCAGGTGGACTCCCCCCCTGAGTGTGGAGCCCAACACAAGACTTGATCTCATGATCCTGAAATCACAATCTGAGCCAAAACTAAGAGCAGGGCGCGCTTAACTGACTGCGGGACCCTGGCACTCCAATAGCCTGGTGATATTAAGCGAAGTATCTTCCTGAGTCCTGTGAGTCACTGTAGCAGATTATCAAACCTGCAGGGGGGTTTGTGGCAGCGCCATCTTTGTAGCCAAGTCAGACAGAACTGCGGTTACCCTGGGAATCCAGTACCGGCGACTGGTAACTAAACTGAGGGTTGGCTTGTGGGGCTGTGCCCTTAAAACTGTGGAGTGTGACACTAATTCTGGGTCCTTAGCATCAGAAATGAATCAAAGTGAAGGCCAAACAGTTTGTGGCTGGCGTTGGAGAACTGGTTGTTGATGTGGAAAACCTCCACACATTTGGTGTCAGAAGTGTGAGAAAAAAACAGTGGCGTGAGCTGTGAGATTGGGATGAGATTAGGCAGCAGTTATGACTTATTACCCATTTTTGTGTCCATATCACCATTGCCAGCCCCCCTTCCCAGATGGTGACTACTTTTGGAAAAGGCCTATTGTGGATGCTGGGATGTACTGCCTAGATGCCCCCTCCAGGACTGAAGTACCCATTCCCCCAGATGTTGGGAGCACAACTGGCACAGAATTCTCAGCTGTCAGCCCTCTTCCCCGGAATTGCCATTGGCATGAGAGAGATGCTTTACCCCAAATTATACTTTCCTTCTGGAGAAAGCCTGCATCCAATGGCTGCTTGATTTCAGAGTATAAAAGCCCAGCCCCCTTGCCCCAATGGGGGACAACTCAAATGAACCATTTCAGCTTCAGAGTTTCCCACTAATTGGGCTGAGGCCTTTCTTGTCACCACATCACAGCCTAACGTTGCCCGGTTCCCAATCTTGCTTCCTTCGTATCTTTCACAGGTGCCGATCCCAAGATTAGTCTCATAAAGTTACTGATGCTAATCTTCATCTCAGAGCCTCCTTTTTTGGGACCACAACTTGTGGTAAGTACCATGTCTAACATATATCCAGTGTTGTGCGCATATACCAGAACATCAACAAATATTTGTCACATTAGTAGATGTGACAATAGCAAAGGATAGTAGCGGATATCAGGATGGAATGGGAGGTGGTGTTGGTGGCGGACTGAGTGATACAAAGAAGGAAAGAGAATGGAGTATCATAAAAAGGAGGCCCAAACCCAGGAAGGGGAAGAAATCTTCCAGTCTTCTTTCTGAGAAGTTCAGCACAGGACTTAAGACAGCATATATTTGTTTGAGCTACCAGCGCAGCAGAACTTGAACGGATGAATATCAACTTGTGTGACCACCAAAATCTCAACCATTTACCTCTTGGGGCACTTTTGTCTGCATTACCCTAAGCCAAGAGGCAGAATGTGGTCATCTTATTGGTTATGGTGACCTCCTCCTCCTCAGCTCATCTAACAAACCCCAAATCCTGAGATACGGAAGTAAGATGGCCGCCAGAGGAGGGGTAGCAGATTTCAACAAGCTTGATGAGCACGTGGTAATGCAGAGTGTTTCCTGATGTGTATAAAGGTGACAGTGATCAAGAGTGGGGACACGGAGTGACCACAGAAACATTATCAGCTGACCAAGGTGGTCAGTCAATTTAGAGCCTTATCAGGCTAGACAGATTAGTCAGACAGACATGAAAGTGCTCCAGTCCCCATGCTTCAGCTATGAGTGGAATGTGGGGCCTCCCCAACAGGTGTTGTCACAGTTTAAGGGTAGCATCAGACTGCTGTCCACACTCTTGTGACAGCCCTGGGTGACTGAGTAGAAAAAAACAACATGCTTCTTATAGTTACTATGATAGTCACAGAAGACAAAGCCGGATAATACGTAGGATCATATGTATTTCCTGGACTGAGGTTCAACACAAGTGAAGACTAGTTAGATAGGAGTGACCCTCAGGAAAACTGATTACTAGTGCTCCACTCACCCACTCTGGGTGCCTTCCCAGCCCTTCTCTGTCTCCTTCCCCTCACGAACTATTTCCATGTACTTCCATTCCCTCTTTTGATTTCCTGCTAGGGAAGGTGTGTGTGTGTGTGTGTGTGTGTGTGTGTGTGTGTGTGTGTGTGTGTGTGTGTGTGTGTTGTTAAAATAGTGGGGCGCCTGGCTGGTGCAGTTGGTGGAGCATGGAATTCTTGATCTCAGGGTTGTAAGTTCAAGCCCCACATTGGGTGGAGAAATTACTTAAAAATAAAATCTTAAAAAGTATATAACTATATAAAGTGCATAAATCTTAAATGTACGGCTCAATGAAATTTTACATGTGTATATACCTATACAACCACCACCTCATTTTAAGATATAGAACATTTCCAGCCTCTCAGAGAGCTCTCTCATGTCCTGCAAAGGTGACTATTATTTAGACTTCTATTATTGTTGATTATGTTGTCTGTTTTTGAAGTTCTTGTAAGTTGACTTATACAGCATATGCTATTTTATGACGGTGAGGGGCGCCTGGATGGCTCAGTCGGTTAAGCGTCTACCTTCAGCTCAGGTCATGATTCCAGGGTCCTGGGATCGATCCCCACATCAGGTTCCTTGCTCAGTAGGGAGCCTGCTTCTCCCTCTCCCACTGCCTGCCACTCCCCCTGCTTGTGCTCTATCAAATAATAAATAAAATCTTAAAAAAAATTTGTGAGACCTGTGTACGTGCTGATGGCAGAGGTTTGAGCTTTTCCATTGTTGTGAATAGTTATTGTATGTGTATATATAGCAATTTATTGCTCAGTTCTATTTGACTGACATTTGGGTTTTTTCCTGTTTATGTTTACCTCTTACAAATAACCCTGTGTTGAACATTCTTGAACATGTCTTTTGGTGAACATAAGCACTCTTTCCTCTTCGGTATATACTTAGTTGTAGAACTGTTCATGTAAAAAGTATAGGATGTTTTTGGCTTTACTAGAAACTACCAGGCAGCTTTCAAAGTGGTTGTATAATTTTACACTCCCATCAGCAATGTATGAGATTTCTCATCACTGTCCATTCTCACCAAACTCAGTATTGCCAGTCCTTTTAAGTTTGAACATTCTAGTGGGGGCAGCTGGGCAATAGTTCATGATCCAGACTCTTACCTCCCACTTCAATTTCAAACTTACCCACACCTTCTCAAAATTATTTATTTATTTATTTATTTATTTATTTATTTATTTATTTATTTATTTTTTCCCACCCCATTTTTTTAAAACAAAATAGGAATTATAGGGAACAAACCAATGGTTTACCAGAGGGGAGGTGGGGATGGGATAGGTGAACTAAGGGGACTAAGGAGCACCCTTACCGTGATGAGCACAGGGTAATGTACCGAAGTGTTGAATCACTATATTCTATACCTGAAACTAATATCGCCACTGTATGTTAACTAACTGGAATTTAAATAAAAACTTCAACAACAGCAACAAAACAAAAATAATAAATGAGTAAAAAAGCAAGAAATAGTAAAGTAGGATATGCTCACTGACTATATATATGTAACAAGCAGTAGTGAATAGATAGCATTCAAACCTGGTAAAATAAATAGTATAAGCCTATGCAAAGTAAAAGAAGACTAACAGCAATATCAAAGGAAATAGTATCATGAAAACCAATGGAACAAAAGAATACAAATTCCATAAATGTCAAAAGAATTTGAAAGATAATAAAAGGAAAGACTGAATGGCGAAACATGGTAAATATGGGATCATACCACAGGAAAAACAAAATTACAGAGTTGAGATCACATGTATTAATCATATTAATGCATGTAAATGAGCTTAACTCCCCTTTTAAAAGGAAGTGATTTTCCAGTTGATATTCAAAATTATTTTGCTTGGGCTACATACACATATGTAATAAAGTGATTCATAAAGACTGAAACATGTGAGGTATAGCAGAAATATATAAACAAACAAACAAAAAGGTGTTTCAGTCCCCATACCAGACAAAGTATGCAAGGAGAAATAAAAACACAATAATAATAGATAAATTTAACACACCAGTCGCAGCCCAAGACAAGTCGCATGGACCAAAAAAATCAATAAAGATGTGGAAGGTCCAGAAAACATCCCTAGTCCATCATGTGGACTTTGAATTTTTCACTCAAATGTTGAAGAATATGCCTTTTTCAACTACACATGAAAATTCATAAAAATAAACCATAAATTATGTCACAGAAATCCCACAATATGTTTCATAAAGTAGAAAGAATATCACAGAATTTCCATAGTACCATAACAAAATCAGATAACAAATAGGCCCTTTCACTTGAGAGTTTTAAAACTCTATAAATCACCCTATTGTAAAATAAGAAATATAAATCAAAACTGTAAAATTTCTTAAATGTAATCATAATGAAAACATATATTAGAATATGTGGGAAACAAACTGGTGATCGGTTCAAAGATTACATTGCCTTAAATCTGAGCAATAAAAATAAAAGAATGCATATAAATGAACTCAAATCTATAAAACCAACAGCATCGTAATTCAGAAGAAATCAGACAAAACTAATCAATAGAGATAACAAGAGGTATGAATGAAGCACAAACCAGAAAAACAGCAGGAATAATAAGTAAATCAAAATGCTGCCCTGCAAAAGTCAACAAAATAGACAAACCGCTAACTATCCTAATGAAGAAAAAAGGGGAAAAAAATCACAAGTAAGCACAATAAAACTTGACAAGGACGGAGGAAACGTGGAGACAGAAGGATTTTTTTTAACCATGAGACTGCTATCTCTGCTGCCACCAGACACTAGATAGATGTAGGAGAGCCGACTGAAGTAGCTACTGCTCTCAGCACTAAAGTTAAACTTCTGCACCAGGAGCTTAACTCTCCTGCTCTGTCTCCCTTGACACCTAGATGCTTCTGCAAGGACCCTACCCCGGAGAGTGGATTAAGCAGGGAAGCTGCTCATTACCAAATCAAACTTTAACACTAGTATATCTAAGTGACGTGACGGTGCCCTTGCTGAAAGGAACCCGTGGAGGTGAGTGGCCTGGGTTCTAATGTAGAGAGATGAGATTTGAATTCTCCAGACATTTCAGGGGTGTCCAAAACGTTCTGGGCAACCATGGTCAAGGATTAACTGCTTCATGCCTGCCTCATGAGGAATTATAAATTGTTTGTATTCGTAAATAATTAGAAACAGCCTAAGTGGGGTGCTTGGGTGGCTCAGTGGGTTAAGGCCTCTGCCTTCGGCTCAGGTCATGATCCCAGTGTCCTGGAATCGAGCCCCGGATCGGGCTCTCTGCTCAGCGGGGAGCCTGCTTCCCCCTCTCTCTCTGCCTGCCTCTCTGCCTACTTGTGATCTCTCTCTCTGTCAAATAAATAAATAAAATCTTAAAAAAAAAAAGAAACAGCCTAAGTACCCGTCATTAGAGAGATGGTTAATTCAATGACGAAAAATTCTTTGTTAAAATAAAAGATGGCGAGAGTTCTGTGTGTGTCGTCAAGGAATAATATCTGGTAAGGCTTTATATAAACAAGTTCTACATAGGGAAATAGCTGCATCTATGTGCACATGTATGTTTGTGAACTTAATAGCATGGGCCTATTCATATTCATAAACATATGCAAATATATGTATATAATACTAGACAAACACATAGAAAAAGGACTGAACAGATATACATCCAGCTGTTAAGCTGATTACCTTTCGGTGCAAGAGACTATGTTGAGTGTATGGACAACTTTTTCGTGCATCTCTGAGTATGAGTATTGAGCAGCATAGATGTCCGTTTTCTGCAGATTCCGCCTACCTTAGATGCACAGTCCAGCCTGAGGAAGCAATCCTGTGAGGACCACAGTTCCTCCGCTTAGTACCTTCCTCTTGCTAAATAGCATCAGTGGCCATCAGGGAAAGGAAAACAGAGGAAGGACAGTCCCGGGCGTGCTGTCAGCCTGGATCGAGTTCTAACCACAAATACTGACCCAAATAGAACTCCATTGGTAAGGATAAAACACCGGTCAATTCGCCTTCAGCAACTTCTTCCAACATTAGTGCATTAGTGCTTCATACTAAGACCAGGGCTCATTTAATAACCACCAGCTTCTTTATGGTCAGGTTTTCTTTTTTTTTTTTTTTTTTTTAAGGTTTTACTTATTTATGACAGAGGGGAGCTATCACAGGTAGGCAGAGGCAGGCAGAGAGAGAGGGGGAACCAGGCTTCCCGCCAAGCAGAGAGTCCGATGCGGGGCTCGATCTCAGGACCCTGAGATCAAGACCTGAGCCCAAGGCAGAGGCTTTAACCCACTGATCCAGCCAGGCCACCCCTATGGTCGGGTTTAATGATCTGAAATAATACATATTTATGTTACCCCCTCTCACTGTCAACAACTTCTACTAGGCTTCTACTCTCCAGATGGAGAACTAAGTATGGAGCAGAAAATGTTGATAACCTGTCCCAAGTAGGTGGGGGTTCATGCCACCAGAGACAAACTCGACCAGTGAGGGATAGGGCCCGTGAAGAAATGCTCCTTCCTCTACTCACTCCCCATCCCCAGTCCTTGAGCAGTCTGTTCCACAAGGGTTTTCAGAGGTTCCCAGCAAGATCACGGTTCACTTGGCCGCAGTGGTACTTAGGAATGCACGTTTTGCAGGTTTTCCTCTCTTCTTTTGTTACTTCCTCGCTTCTGTTTCTTGTGCTCAGCTCCTAAGTAAAGTATTTGCACCCATATCCTCACCTCAGAGTCTACTTTTAAAGGGGGCCAAAGTAAGACCAAGCATATTTAGCACATACGTTGATTTCTTATTTGAAATAAATTAGAATAAGATAAAAGACCTCATGTCAAGTTCGTAGGCAGAAACTAGGAGCCTTCTAAGGATTGAGAATTTTTTTAAAAAAATATTTCTTTAAAAGCTTATAAATCAATATGCGGTGTTGTAAAGAATACACAAAAATCACACTTCTGGTAACCACTGTTATAGGCTGACCATGAAAGATTAGTTTTCCCTGTTAACATTTCTCAAATCCAAGTTAAAGATTAAACTCTTTGGAGATCCTTTTATTGAATGAATAAAGAGTCTGTCTCCATCATTTCCTTAAATCAATCTTCCTTCTGGAAGATGTGATAATCTTGCAAAAGCAAAAAGCAAAGCAAAGTGATTTATTTAAAAATGCCCACCAGGTGATCGCTGCCTTAGTTGTCTTTTCAGATGTGGTAGTAGCCCAGAGGGTTTTCTGTGCTTTAAGGCTGAAATAAGTTCTGGAGAATAAAGAGAAATTTGCATTACTGAGTTATGAGATCTTGAGTACTGTGTGGGTACACGGCCACTCTCCTAAGCTTGAGAAGCTTCTGAGAAATATATACACTGTTATTATAAAATCTGTGTTTACTGAGGTAAGGGAGGTTCAGAGAAGCAAATCAAATGAAAAATAATGGTCAACGTTTGCAAATGCTTTGTAGTAAATGTGATAAAATTACAAAAGCAATCATCCTCCCCTTGTTCAGCGAATCTCCACTATACAGAGCCTGATACTTGCTTCTTTTTTTTTTTTAAGATTTTATTTATTGAGAAAGAGAGAGAGAGCTTGGGAAAGAGAGAGCACAAGCTGGGAGGAAGAGCAGAGGGAGAGAGAAAAGCAGACTCAACACTGAGCGCAGAGCCCAATGCAAGGCTCGATCTCATGACCTTGAGATAATGACCTGAGCCCAAACCAAGAGTCCAATGCTTAACTGATTGAGCCACCTAGGCACCCCTGATACTTGATCCTAAATAAGGAACTTACCTCCAAGAGTCAGAAATACTTCATTTCACACAGGGCGATAAGGTTTTAAATTATGACTGGTTTGTTTTCATCTCTTAAGTTGCTTTTTCATTTTGAAAATGTCTTTCACATCGAATGTTTTCCAATATGCCCTATTCGACACCCAAGTTAGATGTTGCTCTTTGTGGACTGGGTATCTGTTTTGAAAGTAAATGCCAAGCTTGATCAAGATCTGTTGCAATTGGTTTCTCATAGCTGTTTTCTATTTCTTTCTGGGAAGGTAAGATTGCATTCAGAAATCATGCAAACTTTATTTCAAAGACCTTTTCATTTCCTGGTGCTGGCCCTCCCCTAAAACCAACTAGTGTCATGAAGCTACTGTGGTCTTGGGGTAATCAAAGCATATAGAGATGCTTTATTCTATCAGAATCTCTTACAGACTGGAAATTTGGATGTTGGTATTAGATTCAGATATGATAATGGTTCACTGTTTTATTAGAGATATAATTTCTTATTTGCTCTGTATCTCTTGTCACAGCCATAAAAGGGGGATAAAATGTATTTCCCTCTTCAGTTATATAAAGTCATCCTTATCAGCCATCAGAAGCATTTATTAAGTATTAATTTATGAATGGAGCCAAGGTTGGCCGGCAGAGGCAGATCATAACTTTCCCCAGAATCTGGTTAATTTCCTTCAATGCCCCACCGTGATTGACGGAATATATTTATGTCACACAGGTAATTGAATAATAAACATGGGAATGAATAAGCATAATGTTCAGGTGTTTGCATTGTGTAGAAGTAAGGAGTTCCTGAATTTATATGGGAACTAGTTGAGTGGAGCGTCAAGGTATGTTTTATGTTGAGCACGATAATGGGAAACTTGTTTACTCACACAATGAATCCGTGAGGGCTTTCTTGAGTATTTGGGGTTTTAAAAACAGTGATGACAGGCGGCAGTGATATGATGGTAGAATGGTATTGCAGGTGACAGTGACCCCGTGATTTCCTGAGCTCAGCAAAGTGGTCCTTGGGGTCCGGTGTGTGGCCCATACACACACAACAGGGCAGACGATTCCAGAGAGTCTCCTATTTCAAGGTTGAAGTGGGTAGAAGACTGAGGGGAGAGAAAATCTTTAATTCTGATGTGATTTTCAACAAGTTTTTCTGCTCCTGGTAATACTCCTAGATCCTTAACTCTTCCTGCTGTGCAGATTTATTTCAAAATGAATGTATAACATCAAACCACCTATAACAAGCAAATGGCTTGGAAATAAGGAGGAAACCACGACACTGGTGTTTTAATGAAATTAACTTAAATTATAGGTAAAAATAAAAAAGGTATTATTTTGTTTATGGGTTCAGACTCTAGGAAAAAGGGCTGGGTTTTTTTTTTTTTTTCTTTTTTCCCCAGCCGCCCTAAAATAAGACTTTAAATCACTACTTGTGACAATAAGATTTTTCTAATAGTAAAGCTTCTTTCGTTACAAACCTTCTGTGAAATTCAAGAGGCATAAAATTTCATTTAAAGAAGGCAAACTGGTTATATGAGAGAGGAAGTAAGGAGCAGTCAGTGGAAATGTACAATTTTCAGATAAGAAGAGAAGTCATGAGAAATGGGGCTTGCGCTGTGTAAAAGGAGGATCATATGATTTTGTTTGCACGTCATGTATAAAGAAAGGAACCAGAATTTTGAAAAGGCAACAGAAACCTCATCTCCAATTTCTCTGTTCTCAAACAGCCTGTACAGACAGAAAAGACTTGAGATTGAGACACAGTATATACCTAAGAAGTCACTGAGTTTAAGTCTTTCAATAACTACCCTGAGTCATCTAAAGTAAAATTGCTGGAAAGGTTTATTGATTATCAAAAGTTTCCTATCAATTCCTTTTTGCTCCCCACTACCCTTTTGGCATACATTGGTCATAGATTCATGTATCCACTACCCCAATCAGGATTTAGAACAGTCCTATTAGCCCCCCAAAATAACCTCATGCTATTCTTTTGTAGTCATACCCTTCTCTCTCTCCCAACTTTTGGCATCCACTGATCTTTTTTTGTTTGTCCAGAATGTCTTACAATTGGATTCACACAGTAGTAACCTTTATTGACTTCTTTTGTTCACTTAGCATAATGCCTTTGAGATTCATTACCGTTATTCCATTTATCAGTAGTTTCTCCTTTTTATTGCTGAATAGTATTCCATCATACGGGTGTATGGGTTTGTTTATCCATTCACCATTCAAAGAACACATGGACTATTTATAGTTTGGGGCAATTACAAATAGAGCTATCACATACATTCATATACTGGTTTTGGTGTAAACATAAGTTTTCATTTCTCTTGGGTAAAACCAAGGAGTAAGAGAGCTGGTTTACATTATGAGTGTGTGCTTAACTCTATAAGAAACTGCCAAACCATTTTCCAGAGTGACCGTACTGTACCATTTTGTATTCCCAGTAGCAATGTATGAGGGTTCCTGTTGCTCCACACCTTTGCCAGCAACTGATATTGTCCATATTTTTTAAGCCATTGTATTATGTAATGGTATCTCCTCATGGATTTAGTTGGCATTTTCCTAATGGTTAAAGATGTGAAACATCTTTCCATGTGTTTAGCATCCTTATTTGTTCGTTGGTGAAGTGTATGTTCTAGTACTTTGCAAAATGTTTTGAAATTTATATTGAAATAATTGCAACTTCACATGTAGTTGTAACAATGTGGAGAGATCTTTTTCTCCTTTTTTGTTCCTCTAAAAGTTTCATTGCTTTACATTTAAGTCTATTGTCCATATTAAGTAAATCATTGCATAAAGTATGAGGTTTAGGGAAAAGTTCATTTTTTGTTTATGAAGGGCAAATTGCTCCCACATTTACTTATTCCTTGCTTGCTTGCTTGCTTCCTTCCTTTTTTAATAAAGATTTATTTATTTTAGAGAGAGAGCCAGTGCACATGGATGGGGAGAGGGGCAGAGGGAGAGAATCTTCAAGCCAACTCCCCACTGAGTGTGGAGGCCGACCAGGGGTTTGATCCCATGACCCCATGAGATCATGGTCTAAGCTGAAACCAAGAATCAGATGCTTAACTGACTGAGCCACCCAGGTGCTCCTTATTTATTTACTTTTAATTTTATTTACGTAAACTCTAAGCCCAGCATGGGGCTCCAACTCATGACCCCAAGATCAAGAGTTACATACTCTACCCACTTAGCCAGCCAGTTGGTAACTCCCACATTTCTTGAAAAGGCTCTTTTTCCTCTGTTGAACTGCATCTGTATCTTTGTCAAAAAGTAGTTGATTGTACTTGTGTTGGAGCTATTATTTGTGTTCTCTATTATAACCCACTGATCCAGGTAGCTACCTCTCCCAACCCTACAGACTATCTTGATTACTGGTGCCATACAGTAAGCCTTAATATTTGCTAGAGTGAATCTTCCCACTTTGTTCTTTTTTATCATTTCAGCTATTCTAGGGAGTATGCCTTTCCCTGTGAATTTTAGAATAAGCTTAGAATAAGCTTGTCTATGTCTGTAAAAAAGCTTGTGGGACTTGATCCCGGACTCTGGGATCATGACCTGGGCCGAAGGCAGTCACTTAACCAACTGAGCCACCCAGGCGCCCAAAAACTTGCATGCATTTTGATAAGAATTTTCTTAACCCATTATATCAATGAAGAGAGAATTAACATTTTACTCTCTTGAGCCTTCGAATTCATGGATGCGGTGTGTCTCTCCATGTATTAGATCTTCTTTGATTCCTTTATCAGCATTTAAAAATTTTCAACATATAGATCCTGTACATGTTTTATTAACTGTATACTTAACTCTTTCATTGCTTTTTAGCAGTTTTTGTAGTATGGTGTTTTAAAGTTTGGTTTCTGCATGTTCCTCTTAATATAAAGTTATGTAATTTGTTTTTGTGTGTTCATCTTATATCCTGTGGCCTTAAAAAACTCACTTATTAGTTCTAGGAGGTTTTTTTAAAAAGGGTGTTTTCTTTTTCTTTTTTTCTTCTTTTCGATCTGTATGCTTTTTTGTTTTATCTTGCCTTAATGAATTGGCTAAAACTTCCATCACTATGTTGAATAATATCAGTAAGGCAGACATCCTTTATTTTGTTTCTGATCACATGGGAAAACATTCATTCTTTCATCATTAAGTATTATGTTAGCCATGGAATTTTTGCAGATGCTGTTTATCAAGTTAAGGAAGTTGTTCTGTTTCAATTTTACTGCCAATTTTGTAATGGATAGATGTTGAAAATCATTAAATGCCTTTTCTTGATAAGATCATGAAGTTTTTCAATCCTAAAATTTGTATGGAATCAGAAAAGACCCCGAATTGCTAAGGAAATGTTGAAAAAGAAAAACAAAGCTGGGGGCATCACATTGCCTGATTTCGAACTTTACTACAGAGCTGTGATCACTAAGACAACATGGTACTGGCACAAAAACAGACACATAGACCAGTGGAACAGAATAGAGAGCCCAGAGATGGACCCGCAACTCTATGGTCAAATCATCTTTGACAAAACAGGCAAAAATATCCAGTGGAAAAAAGACAGTCTCTTCAATAAATGGTGCTGGAAGAATTGGACAGCTCTATGTAGAAGAATGAAACTTGACCA
>CM052801.1:33205178-33230282 GCA_028533885.1 Nasua narica | reverse complement strand
TATCTTTACCATACTGACCAATGGATTAGTACGGAAAGGAAAAGAATGCTGCGGAAGGTGTGAATCTCATTTAGGTCTATGGAAAATTGCAAAGCATTTTATTAGAGATGGTAATTATTTTCCAGATTTTTGAAATATGTTATTCAAAAATATTCTTTCTCAGATTAGGCTTAGTTCAATTTCTCTTTTCCAGATTCTGCTTCTCACACCAACAATCTTTAAAGATCTGCTTTTGAGGGACACCTGGGTGGCTCAGTTGGTCAAGCGTCTGACTTGATTTTGGCTCATGTCACAATCTCAGGATAGTGGGATCCAGCCTGGCATCAGGCTCTGCATGCAGTAGAAGTCTGCTTGTAGATTCTCTCTCTCTCTCTCTCTTTCTTCCTCTTCCTCTCCTTCTGCTGCTCCCCTCCCCCGCCACTGCTCATGCTTTTTCTCTCTCTCTCTCTAAAATAAATAAGTAAACCTTTTTAAAAAGATCTGCTTTTGAAAAAAAAAAAAAGGTCTAATAGTATTTTTGTGCTTAGTTTGTTAATGGAATTGTTCAGCTTAGTCGAACATATTTTATATTTAATACAGACAGTAGAAATGAGAGATAGGATCACTTAAAACAATGGACAGATAGAAAATATATGTAGCTATACCAACCGAGGTATACACACACATCTACCTTTCTGTTTATATGTTTATTAAAGTAAACATGAGTTCATAGTGATGACTCCAACTCTAATCCAGCACCACAAGGTTGATTCTGGTCTTCCCCCTTTACTGATTTATAACTTCCTTCGCCAACAGTGAGAAGCCTGGACCTCATTATCTACCACAAGGGTCAACAAATGTTTACCATAAGGGGCCAGATATTAAATAGGTTAGGATTTGTGGGCCACACTGTCTCTGCCACAACTCCTCAGCTTTGAATTTCATATAATTTTAAGTAATCTCTAGGCCCAGTATGGCACTAGAACTCATGACCTGAGATTAAGAGTTACGTGTTCTACCAAATGAGCCAGCCAGATGCCCCTCATGTACCATGAGGTACTATTTTTCCTTTGATTTTTTTTCAGGCCTTTAAAACTGAAAAAAAAAAAAAAAAAGCTCTATGTTTGTAGGCCATCCAAAAATGAGCTAGATTTGGCCCAAGGGGCCCTAGTAAGCTGATCCCTGTTCTATAATATAATTATTTGTTCAATCCTAGTGGTCATATAGTTTCAGAATTGCTAACCTATACCTCTGAGATATACAAATTTACCAGTTAGAGAAATTTTGTATAGAATTCTTTTAGTCTTTGTCCTTTTTTTAGTATATGTGCTGCCGAAGTGAGCACTTAGTCTTTGTCCTTATGGTCAACATGTTATTTCCAAAGCATTTACATCACCTCCTTTCTTCTCCACTCCCATCAGTGTGATGTCATTCTTGGAAATGTGGTTATTTTCATTTGTCATGGTCTGCGTTTCAATCTGGAATTCCACAGCATCTTGTGTCTTTCTTTTTTAATTGCATACGTGAAAAATCACACTTTATGATGTAGACTTCAATATGTTTTGGCAAATGCATAGAGATGTATCCGTTACTGTGGTACCATGGAGAACAGTGTCATTGACTGAAAATATCTCTCTACCTATTAATAACCAGCCCCTTTCTCAACATCCATTCTTTAGAAATTGTTAATCAGTAACTTTTACTACAATTATTAATCAGTAACCAAACCCCTCAAACTCGCAAATACTTCTCTGTTTTGCTGTCCTACAGTTTTGCCTTTTCCAGAAGGTCATAATTGGAATTGTACAAGTAGGCTTTAAGATTAAATTTTTTTATTTAGGATCATTATGCCCGTATGAAAAATTGAACACTTCATCATTATAAAATGGTATCTCTATTACTGCTAATAGTATTTGCTGTGAAATCTGCTTTATCTGATATTAATAAAGGCTCATTGGCTCTCTTTTAACTGGTGTTGCCATTAATTTTTTTCTATCCTTTTACTTTAAACTTACTTACAGACAGAATATACTTGGGTCTTGTATTTTTATTTAATCTGACAATCTCATAGGCAGCATATACTTGAGTCTTGTATTTCTATCCAATCTTGCAATCTCTTCCTTTTAATCAGGATATTTAAACTATTTACATTTAATGATATATAGGCTTAAATCTAACATCTTGTTAACTCATTTCTATTTGCCCATCTGTTCTCTTTTCCCTTTCCAACTGTCTTTTGATTTAATTGATTTTGGAAGGAGTAGTATTTTTTCATTCACTCTGCCAATGTCTTTTAACTGGTAGATTTAGGCCTTAACATTTAATGTAAGTATGGATAGAGGAAGGCTTAAGTTTGATATTTTATTAATTTTTGTTTGCTTGTTCTCCTTCTTTTCTTTCTCTCTCCGTTTTTTTTCTTCTGGGCTTTGTATGGGTTACTTTAATATTTTTTTAAGTTTCACTTTGATTTATCTACGGTACATTTGGTGTATCTTTGCATAGCGTACTTGGTGGTTGCTGTAGGGATCACTATATATATATCTATATATATATTCAATATATATTGAATATATATATTGATATATATACATATATCAATATATATATTCAAATAATGTTTTATGTACCCGTATTTTTGGTCTTTCTGAGTTATTCCTTCCTTGATAATGTTCCAAGATTCTTTCTTGTATCATTTCCTTTCTGTTTAGAAAAATTTCTTTATCCATTCTTTTGGTGTAGGTCTGCTGGTGACAAATTTTCTTAGTTTTCCATCATCTGAGAATGTCTCGATTACCTCTTCATTCTGAAGGATATTTTCAATAGACACAGGATTCTGGGCTGACAATTCTTTTCTTCCAACACTGGAAAAGCATCATGCCAGTTCCTTCTGGCCTCCACAGTCTTTGATGAAAAATCTGCTTTCATTTGAATTGGGAAGGTATTATTTCTCTCTTACAGATTCCAAGCTGGTTTTTTTTTTTTTTTGTCTTCAGTTTTCAAAAGTTTGACTATTATGTGTCTTTATCCAGATTTCTCAGGGTTTCATTTAGCTTCTTGAATCCATATGTTTACATCTTTTGTATTAGGGAATCATCAGCCATTATTTCTTTGAATACTTTTTTAACCTCACCCTATTTCTCCTTTTATTTTGAGATTCCAGAGACATGAATGCCACATCATTTTTTATAGTTCTACCTGTCCCTTAGGATCTCTTTATATTTTTTATTCAACTTTCTCTCTATGGTTCAGATTTTGTAATTTCTATTGCTTTGTCATGAAGTTCTCTGATCCTTTCCCATATCCTCTTCATTCTGTTGGTGAGTGCATCCATTTGAGTTTTCTATTTTCGTTACTGTATGTTTTAGTTCTAAAATTTCTCTTGGGGTCCTCTTTGTATCTTCCATTTCATTTTTCTCTCAAGATTTTATTTATTTATTTGACAGAGATCGAGGGGGAGAAGGCAAGCACAAGAAGAAGGAGCAGCAGGCAGGGGAGAATCAGGCTCCCTGCTGAGCAAGGAGCTCCATGTGGGGCTTGATCCTGGGACCTGAGTCAAAGGCAGCTGCTTAACTGACTGAGCCACCTAGGTACCCCGTATATCTTCTATTTCTTTGTGAAGATTTTCTGGGGTTTTTTGGCTCTTCTATTTTTTCATTTGTTTTGAGTGTGTGATTGCTCATTAAAATACTTTTATGATGGCTGCTTCAATATTCTTGTCAGATTATTCTAACACCTAAGTCATCTCAATGTCCATATATGTTGATTATCTCTTCTTGTTCAGTTTGATGTCTTGGTTCTTGGTATGGCAAGAGATTTTCAGCTGAAGGCTGGATATTTAGATATTTTAAGATTCTGGGAGGCCTGGGTGGCTTAGTTGGTTAACTATCTGCCTTCAGCTTAGGTCATAGTCCCATTGTCCTGGGACTGAGCCCCACATCAGGCTCCTTGCTCAGCAGGGAGCCTGCTTCTCCCTCTCCCTGTGCCGATCCCGCTGCTCATGCTCTCTCTCTCTGTCTTTCTCCCTCTCTCTCTCTCTCTGTCAAATAAATAAATAAAATCTTTAAAAAAGAAAGATTCTGGATCTTTTTAAAAATCTTGGGTTTTTTAATAAAGATTTATTTATTCATTTTAGAGAGAAGGTGAGAGAGCACGAGCAGGGGGAGGGGCAGAAGAAGAGAAAAAGAGAGAAAATCCTCAAGGAGATTTCCCGATGAACACAGAGCCTGATGTGAGGCTAATCCCAAGACCTTGAAACAATAACCTGAGTCGAAATCAAGGGTTGGGTATTTAATCAACTGAGCCACCCAAGTACCCCTAAAATCTTGTGTTTTATCAGGCCTCTTGTGACACTGCTGAGGTGAGTGAACAAAGTACCATCTTGTTGCTGCCAGTTTCTCTACTCCACCTCTGCTCACACCTGGGGAGGAGGGCTCTTTATATCGTCAAGTACAGGTAGGATTTCAGGCTTCCCATTTTGGCTTCTCTGATACGACCATGGCTAGAAAGGGAAGGTTCACCACATGGCCTTCACTGACACCACAAGAGATTTACCTTGTTACCACGAAGTGGTGGTAAAAATCCTGACTCTCTGCTAGGTCTCCTTTGGCACCATCCCAAGATGGTGGGGGATGGCATGCTTTGGTACCACCAGGTGGAAGAAGAAGTCTAGGTTTTCTATGTCATTTCCACTCATGTCATGTGGTGAAGGAAGGGAGGACTGAGGAACCTCATTATTACTCTGTGGAGATAAGAGTACTGGCTCCCACTTCAGGCTTTTCGGATACCACCCAGCAGGGATGTTGGGATTTCTCATCATAGTCTGGCAACTGTTGTTTGGGCATATTTGTTCCATTTTTTTGGTTGTTTATGACAAGAGGATGAACCCTGTCCTTGTTGCTCCAATTTGGTTAGAAGAAGAACTTATTTTCATAATTTTTTTTCAGGTCAGTTTAAACAGTATGCCAATCACTATAAGATTAAAAATATTTTTAGGCAGGTATAGTTCAGTAGACATTTAATCATGAGTATTAAACTACAGGCTAAACTACAGTTTGAACAATGAAAGCCTGTGAAATTAAAATTTAGAGACAGAGGAAAAAAGGGAAGAAAAAAATTTCATTACATACCTAAGAAAAGTAGATTATTAAAAACAATTCTGCAATATTCCAAGAAAATAATCACTATCTGATTTTTGTTAAAGTTTTTACTCTATTGTACATAATTAAATCTTATTCCAATGATATTGATCAACAGTCCAGTTTCATAAAGTCATCTCCTTCTAGAAAAAAAAAATCTTGAAAAATCTACCTCTTGAGTTCCCTAGAGGCTGAGTCTTCCAGGTGTCCGACTATAGTGGTAACATACACATATATCCATGAGCTCATTCCCTCGAACCCAGCTATATTAAAACAATTCAGAGTGGGGCACCTGGGTGGTTCAGTGGGTTAAAGCCTCTGCCTTCACCTCAGGTCATGATCTCAGGGTCCTGGGATCGAGCTCCGCATCAAGCTCCCTGCTCAGCGGGGAGCCTGCTTCTCCCTCTCTCTCTACTTGCCTCTCTGCCTGCTTATGATCTCTCTCTTTCTGTCAAATAAATAAATAAAATCTTTAAAAGAAAACAATTCAGAGTGTCTGATAAAGGCTGTTTTTTTCCTTTGTTTTTTTGTTTTGTTTTGTTTTGTTTTAAAATAGGCTCCACGCCCCAGGAAGGGCTTGAACTCCTGAGCCCGAGACCAAGATTTGGATGCTCTACTGACTAAGCCAGCCAGGCACCCCTCTACTAAAGGCTGTTTCACCAAATCGCTTAGGTTATCTTTGATATTTCCTTCAGAAATATTTGCCAATCTGTAATTTATGGCTTTGGTGTTAGATAAATGGGAAGTGAGAGCAGAAATCTCTGATTGAGAAGAAGATTGTCACTTTATTCCAGGAACTCTACGTGAGAGTGAGGAAGAGTGACGTATCTTACTGAGATACGGTTCTGAAGCAGGTAAACCTCCTTATAACATTTCATACCAACCTAATTGAATATTATAAAGTTCCAGTCAGCAGAGGACCTACTGAATCTAAAGCACTTTAGGATCTCTCGTGTGAAATGTATGTCATAATCACTAACCACTAACATCCGCTAAGAAGTTTTCATACCTGGGCATAAATGTTTTTGAGAAGTCAGTCTATTGATTGTGTGTCACCTCTTGCATAGGAATAAAAGTGGGAATCCATACATATTATAAAGATTAACCAGTATTACAAATATCTTTGTGTTATAGCACTTGTCTTGCACAAAATTCACCTAGGAGAGATTAGGCTGCTTCTTTGATTCGACACTTTTCTTCCGATTTTTCACCCGAATAAAGAACAACTTTACCATTCTGTTGAGCCAATTAAGAAGATAATGAGCATACCAAGCAAAGTTTATTATTTCTAACATTTCTTCTTGCTTAAGAGTGCCAATTTATCAGTTATAAGATGAGGAAAAATCCTTTGGTGCTATCTAGCAGCTGTCTTGGGACCAATGAATATGGTTGGGGTGCCAATAAACCCTTTTCATTTGTATTACTCTGATTTTGAGGTCTGAGCTCAGTAGAAAGTAACATCATATGAGTTTTCACATGAGAATACAATTGTTTGTGGACAAGAAAGTTCCAGAGAGTAGCAATACCATGTAACAACTATAACAGAACTATTTGATAATAAACATTAGAAATTCAGTTCGTTATGTCAGTATTTTACAGTTGTCTATAGTTACGGAATTCCCCAAAGCATAAACTAACATAAAAATTAACAGACTTTTTTGAGAATGCACAGTCAAGTTGTATGAGGCAAAAATCACCTGCTATCTAGGTAGGTAGAATATACTGAAAATAAATGGCTTTTCATCATCTCACATTCAGAGCAGACAATACTCTAATGACATTTTATTTTGTTTTCTGAGCTACCAGTATTTCCTCTCACTTGAACATAAAATTCCTTTTTTTTAAGATTTTGTTTATTTCACACACACACACACACACACACACACACACACACACACACAGGGAGAGAGCACAAGCAGGGGGAGAATGAGAGGGAGAAGCACAGTCCCCGCTGAGTGAGGAGTCCAACGCGGGCTCGATCCCAGAACCCTGTGATTATGACCTCAGCCAAAGGCAGATGGTTAACTGACTGAGCCACCTAGGTGCCCCAAACATAAAATTTCTTAATAAATAAGTAAATAAAAGAAAGTTATACATATACAAGCATACTAAAAAATGAAAGATTATAATATTATTTGAAAATTTAAACTTTTTTTAACCTTTATGAAAATAAGTACTTCTTCTACATTGACAAAGATGTTTACATATAGCTGAGGATATATAAATTAAAGCTATTATTGGTGATCAATTGCTTTTCCTTTTATTTATCTCTATTCACTTTGATTTCTTTAAAAAAACTTCCAGGTAACTTATGATTATTAATTATGCCAATATTTTATAGAAGAACTTAAATTATAACTGCAAGATTCTGAATAAGTTGTATATTAATTAACAATGCAATCACAGTTGATATTAAAAAAGTAACTTCTCAGAATGAGATTTTACACAATGAAATTTTACTCACATAGCATAAATAGACTAAGGTTTACATATTTTAAAATATTGGCTGGCATTCACAAGAACAAAAAAAATAAATCAGAAGGATAATAGTTACTATAATTCAAGTGAGTTGAGCATCTGTTTACATTTACATATTCCTGAAAGTTTTGTGTCAATAATGATCACTTTCCTCGCCCATAAGACAGGTATAGAAGAGTCCCAATTACTTAGATTATTTTGTAAGAAAATAAAGTCACGTATTCTGTATACTTTATACAGAAAGAATGCATCTATCTTTTTTAATTAATTATTTTAAATTGGGATTTTTTTAGGGCACTTTAAGATTCACAGCAAAATGGAGAGGGAAATACTGAGATTTCCCTGCCCCTACAAATGTATAGCATCCCCCATCATGAACATTCCCCACTAAAGGTGCACTTTTCTTACAACTAGTGAACCTAAACTGGCACATCATTATCAAACAAAGTCCATAATTTACATTAAACTTCAATCTTGGTGTTGTACATTCTGTGGGTTTGGACAAACGTATGATGCGTATCTATCATTACGGTATCACAAAGAGTATCTTCGCTGACCTAAAAGTCCTTCGTATTTTGCCTATTTATCCCTTCCCAACCTCTAGCAACCACTGATCCTCTTATTCTGTCCATAGTTTTGCCTATTTCAGTATGTCATAAAGTTGGAGCATTACAATATGTAGCCTGTTAAGACCATCTTCTTTGACTTAGTAATACACATTTATGTAACCTCTGTGTCTTTTCATGGCTTAATAGCTCATTTCTTTCTAGTGCTGAATAAGATTCCATTGTCTGGATGGACCACAATTTATTTATCCCTTCATCTACTGAAGGGTGTTTTGGTTGCTTCCAAGTTTTGACAATTATGAAGAAAGCTACTATAAACATCCACGTACAGGTTTTGTGTGGACATAAGTTTTTGATTCCTTTGGGTAAATAGCAAGAAGCACAATTAGAGGATCCTATACTTAGAATATGCTAATTTTTTTAAGAAACCTCCAAGCTGTCTTTCAAAGTACCTGTACCACTTTGCATTCCTACCAGTAGTAAATGAGAATTCCACTGGCATTTAGTGTTGTCAATGCTCTGGATTTGGCCTTTCTTTGTTTTTTTTTTTTTTTTCTTTTCTTTTTTTAAAAGATTTTATTTATTTATTTGACAGACAGAGATCACAAGTAGGCAGAGAGGCAGGCAGAGAGAGGAGGAAGCAGGCTCCCTGCTGAGCAGAGAGCCCGATGTGGGGCTCGGTCCCAGGACCCTGAGATCATGACCTGAGCTGAAGGCAGATGCTTCACTGACTGAGCCACCCAGGTCCCTCATCGTTGTTTTAATTTGCATTTCCCTGACGGCATATGATGTGGAGCATCTTTGTATGCTTATTTTCCATTTACATATCTTTGATGAGGTGTATGTGAAGATCTTTGGCCCACGTTTCAATAAGGCTGTTTGTTTTCTGTTTGTTGAGTTTTAACAATTCTGTGTGTATATATATAGTCCAAATTTAACTCAGTTTATTTAAGTTTTTTTTTAAAAAAGTTTACCAACTCCTCTTATCCTCCACCCCTTGCCTCTTGCAATCACCAATCTGTTCTCTGTATCTGTGAGCATGTTTCTGTCATTGTTGTTAGGATTACATACACAACAGATCACACAGTATTTGCCTATCTCTGTCTGACTTATTTCACTTAGCATAATGCTCTCAAGGTCCATCCATGCTGTTGAAAATAAGATCTCATTCTTTTTAATACTTGAATAGTATTCCTGTGTGTGTGTGTGTGTGTGTGTGTCCCATCTTCTTTCTCCATTCATCCATTGATGGACATTTAGACTATTTCCATGTCTTGGTAATTATAAATAACGTTGCAATGAACATGGGGCTGCAAGTATCTTTTCCGATTAACATTTGTTTCCTTCAGATAAATACCAGAAATGGAATTGTTGAATCACAAGGTAGTTCTATTTTTAATATTTTTTTAATGACATCCATACTGTTTTCCATGGTGGTTGAATCAATATACATTCCCATCAGCAGTGCACAAGGGATTCTTTTTCTCCACATCCTTGCCAGCACTTGTTATTTCTTGCCTTTTTTTTTCAATAAAGCTACTCTAACAGTTGTAAAGTGATATCTCATTGTAGTTTTGATTTGTATTTCCCCAGTGATTAATAATGTTATTTTGGCTAACAGTCTTTTATCAGATGTGTCTTTTGCAAATATTTTCTCCCAGCCTCAGCTTATCTTCTCATTCTCTTGACATTGTTTTTAAAAGAGCAGAAGATTTTAATAAAGTATAGAATATCAATTATTTCTCTCACTGTGCCTTAAGTGCTATATCTAAAAAGTAATTGCCATACCCAACGTCACCTAGAATTTCTCCTATGTTACCTTCTATGAGCTTTAAAGTTTTGTGTTTTACATTTGGGTCTGTGATCAATTTTGAGCTAATTTTTGTGAAGGGCTCAAGGTGTGTGTCTAATTTCATTTTTTTACATGTTGATGTCCAATTGTTCTAGCACCATTTATAGACAAACTATCTTTATTCCATTGTATTGTCTTTGCTTCTTTGTCAAAGGTCAGTTGACTATACTGATGTGGGTCTATTTATGAGCTCTCTGCTCTGTTCCATTGATCTATTTGTCATTCATCAATACCACAATGTCCTGATTCCTGTAGCCTTATAGTAAGTCTTCAAGTAAGGTAGTGTCAGTTCTCCAACTTTGTTGTTCAATATTATGTTGGCTATTTTGGGTCTTTTGCCTCTTTATATAAACTTTAGAATCAGTTTGTCAATATCCATAAAATAATTTGCTGAAGTTTTGATTGAGATTACATTGCATGGATACATCAAGTTGGGAAGAACGAACACCTTGAAAATATAGAGTCTTCCTACCCATGAACACAGAATGTCTCTCCACTTATTTAGTTCTTTGATTTCATTCACCAGAGTTTTATAGTATTCCTCATATAGATCTTGTGCGTATATTGTTAGATTTATACCTAAGTATTTCATTTTGGGGTGTGTCACTGTAAATGGTATTGTGTTTTTAATTTCAAATCTCACTTGTTTTTTGCTGGTATTTAGGGAAGTGATTGACTTTTGTATATAGACTTTGTCTCCTGCAACCCTGCTAGGAGTTTGTTTGTGAATTCTTTTGAACTTACTACAGAAATATTAATATCATATACAAAGACAGTTTTATTTTTTAACTCTAACCTACTTTTTAATTTACTTTTCTTGCCGTATTGCATTAGATAGACCTTCTACTATGGTTTGGAAAAGGAGTAGTGACAGGGTATATTCTTGCCTTGTACATGATCTTAGTGGGAAAAATTTAAGTGTCTCACCATTAAGTATGATGTTAGTTGCAATTATTTTTGTAAATGTTCTCTATAAAGTTTAGGATGGCACAACTATCTTTCTAAACAAATTTAACAAAACAGTTTAATTTGTGTATGATTTATGATAACCAAGAGTAATAAAAAAATTTATAATTCTCTCATATTTGTTACATAATATTAAAACTGTTCTAATTTTGCTCAAAGATCTTCATTTAGAACTTTTTAAAATAGGCATTGATAACAATGTTCATTCCTATGTTTCTCATCTTAGTGACCCAAAGGTCAGCCATTACCTAAAACTTAATTGTTCCCTTTTGAGCAGTTTTTCCTTTTTTTATTTCTCCCTTTTAGCATATAAGTTCTTAAGACCATTTATCCCAAATACACATAAGCTAAGTCCCTAGACTAATTAAATATGTTCTCCATTAAATATGATAAATCTAACAAGCTTGTTAATTTCCCTCCAGATTAAGCAATTTACTTTCACAAAACTATCTGACTAAGGAGGTGGACCCCTTTATGTTCCACCGGGATTCCTTCTCATTGAAAGACATGCCCCAGCTGCTAGGAGTGACGTAAACAGGAAGCCTTCAGCTGTCCATGATATCTCAGCTGCAGGGAGCCACAAAGTTACCACTATCCTCATCCATGTGGAGATTTAATGTGTGGCCATCTTGCCCCAATAGGAAACAACTCTGAAGGGCTATTTTAACTCCAGAGTGCCCCCACTGGGTTGCCCAAGGCATCTGTAGGGTCTGCATTACAGTTTGGACTTCTCCCTCTGTGCAAACATGCTTTATCCCTCTCAGGTGTTGATCTCTTCATACCTGCCTGCCAAACCCAACCTCTGGATCTACTTCCGAGAGAACCCAACTTGCAACAGTAAGGCGGTAAGTAAAGAGTTCACACTGGATAATACTATTTATACCTACAGAGAGAGTTACACCTCTTAGTCGATTCCAGCTAATCCCTCTAGTCACTATGCCCAACACAAGAAACTAACCTTATCTTTAACATCACAGAATAAGATAGTATGTTTTTGCAGTATTAGTTGAAAAGATTTTCTATTCCTTCTTCATCTCAAGATGGGTATCTCTGCTTGGATGAGATGTTCTCATGGTGCATACAAATGACTCATTCCCACAATCAATTACCTATAATTTTTCAAAGGTATTTTACACAAACAGGTAGCTCTGTATCTAGAATCTCTCTGGTCACAAACATAAAGAATTAGAAATGACTACTTAGAGACATATACCAACATGTAAAAAAATTGCCAGGCAAATTATACAATTTTAGCTAAAAGAAAAAATGAGAATAAGACACAAAGTCCTTGCCAATGAAACAAAGAATAACTTCCTGCAACCAACTTAATAAATTAGTACTTTCACACCCTGTCTTTGCTAGGGCCTTTGGTCATCCCTTATTAGCATAATGTAATACACTGACCAAAAGCTTATGACATAAAACTCAACTCACCTTTTCTCCAGTCCTCTGACATCCTTCTGACCTCAAATGACTTTTCCAGGAACTTACAGGAGTGAGGATGGGTAACTTCAATGTCCCCAAACCAAGAGGACATCCAATATTGTGGCTCCAAACTCCCTCTCCAAGTTTTCAGTGTCATTCTTTGTGTGGTATTACTTGATTCAGGGCTGTTTTTTCTTCATGCTGGAACGTTCTCATGAGTTGAGCCATCCTGGTAGGATCTCCAAATTCTTAAGAAAAACAAATATGACAAATTCATTATGTTAAAGTTTTACTTAAGTTTCATTGAAGAGACGAGGCCTCTAAATCTGCCAAGTAAAAGATTTTACTTTTGGTAGAGACACAGGTAAAAAAAATTGATCGGGGGGGGGGGGCGGGGCGGGTGGCTCAGTGGGTTAAAGCCTCTGCCTTCGGCTAAGGTCATGATCTCAGGGTCCTGGGATCGAGCCCCGCATCGGGCTCTCTGCTCAGTAGGGAGCCTGCTTCCCCCTCTCTCTGCCTGCCTCTCTGCCTACTTGTGATCTCTCTGATCTCTCTGTCAAATAAATAAACAAAATCTTTTTAAAAATTGATTAGGAAATCATAGTTAGACCAGATAAAAGAAGAAAAAGAATGTGTAAAGACATTTAGACTGCGACATGATATGTAGATGGATAGGTTAGTATTTAACATCTCCAGTTTAAGAAATTTCGTTTAGGTCTATCAGAGCAGCCCCCAAGCATATTATCATATCATAACTTGTCTAAAAGAGTCTGGGAATGACATGACACCAGATTCAAGTCAGTTTTTCTCCCTTACTCCTATCTAATCCAAATTCTCCCATCCATCAAGATCCACCTCAATAGTTCCTTTGGAGAAGAAAATGGCACTCCAGGGGTAGGCGTGGGATGAGTGAAGAGCTGTGACTTTGAGAGTGGATAGGCAAATACGTCAAAGAAGGAGGTGGTATGGTAATGCAGAAGTCTGGATGAGATCTACCTATGTCAGGCGGCATTGCTGAGTAGGGACACCCAGAACAGGATTCCAAAGATAAAGAAAAGTTACAATGAACCTTCACGTGTTCTCAAATGGGCGAACTAATGCTCTTTTCTCTCCCACTCATATGAATTTGGCTATTGACTGGGAAGCAGCCCTTTGTTCATGTACCTTCCAGGCCAGGATAAGCCAGGAAACATTTCTGTTCTCAAGTTTTTGTACCTTTTTGGTATTTGGGGAACTGTGGATCTCTGGTATATTTGTGATTACAGCAAAGATTTTCCGATGTACCAAAATTGATGTACTAAAACTCCACTGAAGTGGAAAGTAAGTGGAGCTCTTTTATCCTTCACAGTTGAGCAGAGTGCAACTTCTGCATGAGCTCCTGTTCCAAAGGGAGAATGAATGGCAGAGTACTTTTAGAGGTTCCAATTGATTATAGAAAAAATAAGAATGACAGTGGACAAAAATCCAGACTAATGAGCCCACTACTAAATGTTATCTACCTTCTAGCTATAAACTGGTATTCTTTAGAGAACAATATGGTAGCCACAAGTCATGTGTGGCTACTTGAATTTAAATTTTTCCAATTTAAATTGTAGTTAGTTAGTGAATATAACTTGAATTTAAATTTTAACTAGCTAAAGTTGAAAAGAAATTTTTCACTGCTCAGTCACACTAGCCACATTTCAAGTGCTTGATACACACACATGGCTAGTGTCCCCCATACTGGGCAGCACAGATTTATAGAACATTTTCATCACTGCAGCAAGTTCTTTTGGAAAGTGCTGCTCTAAATGATAAGGAAGCATTTAAAAAAAATCCCAACCAATGTGTCCAATGCTAAATGTCTTATGTTTATACATAAATATACACATATGTGTATATGTGTACATGTATGTACATACACAAAATCTATATAACAGTATATTTTAATTAAAAACAAATGACTCACTCCAAATTATGTTCAATGTTTTAATATATTTCCTTTGACTTGCATATATAATTATATGCTCTCATACTTTTATATGCCATTTTGTATTCTTCAGGTTTTACATAACGTTATATCAAACATCTTGTTTATGTTTCTACATAATCTTAATTACCATTTTAATGCATGCATAATATTCCATCATTTTGATGTGTTATGATTTATTAAACCATTTCTCTAATGTTAGACATTCTCATAATGCTTTTTCTTTTCGTTATCCTGTTTAAGGTTACAAGGCATTTTCTGTGTGGAAATGTTTCTGCTTTCTCTCGTACTTCATACCTCCTTTATTCCCATTTGCTTAATAAGAGATACCTCATTTAGGGGAGACTAGGTGGCTCACTTGGTTAAGCGTCTACCTTTGGCTCAGGTCATGATCTCAGGGTCCTGGGATAGAGCCCCGCATCAGGCTCCTTGCTCCGTAGGGAGCCTGCTTCTCCCTTTCCCATTCTCTCTGTTTGTGTTCCCTCTCTCGTTGTATTCTCTTTCTGTCAAATAAATAAATAAAATAAAATCTTTAAGAGATATCCCATTTAGAGGGGATAGTGCCCAGAAACTAAAACTGTCTTTGACTAATGTAATACAGCACTCAAAACAAATAGTTTATGGAAAGCAGTGGATTTAATAGGTACTTCGAATGTGTGCCTTTGGCAGATGACCTTGATTTAATTGTCCAATTTTCATTATGTTGTAGCTTTTACTCCCTTATATTCTGTAATGCTTTTGGCCCTAGAGTCTCTAGAAGAACAGAAGGCATGTGAACCAGCAGAAATAATGGCAAAACCCATTCTAATTTCACCTGCAGTCTCGGCTACTCCCACCCTCCAACCAGAGTTATACTCTTGATAGAGGTAGGGAAACTGGGATCTGATGGTCCACGAATATATATTCTATGACAATGTTACTCCTTTACACTTAGAACTAAGGTCCAGCATTCCAGATATCTTTACAGTCTCTTATCGAGGCCTTGAGTCTGCTTAAAGCCCAACAAAGATTGGGGCCCCTACTGCCTTCCCATTTTAATTTGTGGTCTCTAGAACTAGCGCTTGCTTTACGTTTCAAGGTGAATTTTAGGAAGGGCTCAAGGTCTCAGCCTTGAATCTAGGGTTTGTGGGTATAACAATCACGCGGGGTCAAAAAATTGAAATGAAATGACTATAGCATTTCATACATAAGGCTTTAATCAAGGTAAGTACAGTAGCAGAAGAAAAGTGTAGTTGATCATTGAGGGGTTTGATCTGTCCAGGAGTCCCTCTAAGAGTCCTTTTTCGGTTGCAGAGGATGTGCTGTACACTCAGATTAGGAACCACTAGGATAAGTTCAGGCTACCTTGGTTTCAAGGGACCCAAGACACAAGTTTACTGAGGGGTCTTTAATACTCCACTGGTCACAACAAAAACCAGACCGTGTAAACTGTGAAACCGAGTGCAAACCATCAATCTATAGATCCTTAACCAATCTGGAAAAGTCAGAAAAGGATGTCTCCGAGGGAATTTTGAGGTTTAAGGAGCATCCTATAAATCATTAACCCATACATTTCATCCTTCTCTCAGCCAAAGGTCAGTACCGGACTTTCAGACATCCCTGGAGATGAGCACAGAACTATCCCAGTCCAGGTGCAAGTTAAGTCTAGCCTCATAGAGAGAGATAAGCTAAACATAGGTTTCTTCCTCTATCTCTATTCTTTAAGGCAACAAATATTCCTGGGTAATGCAAAGTTTGTTGAGGGACACACCTCAAGTCTCACAAAAGTTGCTTGAGCTTACTGCCTTTCTTTGGGTTGAGGGACTTCAGGTTGAAAAATACTTTGAAATTTCATTGATTAATTCATTGAATAGGTAGAAGAGGGCAGAATAAGAAAAACATCTGGGAGCTATATATCAAAGGGACTCTCAGTTGCCACTGAAAAAAAAGCTGTAGGGCATCCTCTTGCATGAGGGTAAGTAGTAATTCAGTTCACAGTCTCATCCAACTCTGAAAGGGAAAAATTATAGAGAAATCTTTCCAGCAGCTTCTTTTGTTTTTTTTCCCTCTGTCAAGTGACCACAGGAAAACAAAATGTGCTGAACTACATTCCCATAATGCTATTTGGCTGGAAACCTCCTGCTATGGCTTTTGTTCTTTTTGGCCCTGTATTAGTTTGCTAGGGCTGCTGGAACAAAGTACCACACATTGGGTGGCTTATAGAACAGAAATTTATTGTCTCACAGATCTGGAAGCTAAAAGTCCAAAATCAAAGTGTTGGCAGAGTTGGTTCCTTCTGAGGGCTATGAGGGAGAATCCGTTCTAGGCCTCTCTCCTGGCTTACAGGTAGCTGCCTTCTCCCTGTGTTTTCACATCATCTTCCTCCTATGTGTGTCTGTCTCTGTCCCAAATTTCTTCTTTTCATAAGGACACCAGTCATATTGGATTGAGGCCCACACTAATGACATCGTTTTAATTCGATCAGCTCTATCAAGATTCTATTTGCAAGTCAGGTCACATTCTGAGGAATTAGGGTTTGGACTTCAGTATATGAATTTGGGGGAGACACAGTCCAACCCATAAAAAGCACATATTGCAAATCAGGCTGCTTCTCAAAGTCTCTACAGTATCTTTTTCTTTGGATTCCTTTTCCTCTTGACAGTAGCTGTATTCAGGATAGGTCACGGCTGATGCTATCTTCAGTCATGAAAGAATTCATTTCTGATATAACAAGATACATATATAAGGAGGTAGACATAACAGAGAGCCTTCTGGACAGGAATCAACTGTGACATAATTAGAGACCCATGTGTGTTTTCAAAACATAGAAACCAAGATAGCTTGATTGCCACAAGTGACCACCATTCAATGCTAAAATGGCAATGAAGTCCTTTAGCTCCTAAAATGAACAAGAAGGTTACTTAACTGTACTTAGATGAGGACCATTAAACAATGGTTGGCTGCAGTTTGCTAAAACTTGTTTACTAACAATTATTTACTAATTGCTTACTAACAATTAACTAAAAATTGCTTTACAGTTTCTTGGCCTAATTGTCAAAAATAACACAGTAACAATAATTACTCTGGCAAATATACAGTTTTGTGAAACATATTGGAGCCCATAAAAAAGGTTTTAGTATCCTCTCTCATTGTACAACAAAAATATATTACATAAAATTAAGTTCCTTTCAGAAAAGGATACTTAAAGAGGGTACAATAGGGATGCCTACAATCATATTCAGTTTTCACTCAAAGACTGAACAGTATTTGTGCCCAGGAGATAGTGATATGCTCTGGTCAGGGGTCCTGGTCAGAAGCATAGGCTACAAGGCATGTTCTGCAGATAGGTTCTGGAGCTCATTATCTTGCCTCTATCGTTTAACTAGAAATGTTCTATTCTTTGGTTTCTAAGCAAAAGTTCTTTGTTTTCTTAAAAGATTTTATTTATTTATTTTTCAGAAAGAGAAATAGAGAGAGCGTGCACAAGCAGGGGGAGCGGCAGGCAAAGGGAGAAGCAGGCTCCCTGCTGAGCAAGGAGCCCAGTGCAGAACTCGATCCCAGGACCCTGGGATCATGACCTGAGCCGATGGCAGAGACTTAACCAACTGAACCACCCAGGTGCCCCTCAAAAAATACTTTTAACTGAATAAAAATACAACATATCAAAACTTGTGGAATGCAGCTAGAGCGTATCTTACAAGTTTTACAGCAATATATGCTTATGTTAGAAATTAAGTAAAGCCTGAAATCAATAATCTAAGTTCTTTTTTCAAGAAACTAGCTTAAAAAAGCAAAATAAACCCAAAGCAAGAAGGAAAAAAATAATAAAGAGCAGAAGTCAAAGAATTTGAAACAGAAAAAACTATATAGACCGAACAATGGACCACAGAGTTAGTTCTTGAAAAGATTTTTTTAAAAATTGATAAACTTCTAAAAAAACTGATAAACTTCATGTAAAACTTAAGAGAAAAAAAGAGGTCTTTCATCCATTTAGAGTTTATCTTTGTGTACAGTGTAAAAGAATGGTCCAGTTTCATTCTTCCGCATGTGGCTGTCCAATTTTCCTAGCACTATTTATTGAAGAGACTGTCTTTCTTCCATTGGATATTTTTTCCTGCTTTGTCAAAGATTAGTTGACCATAGAGTTGAGAGTCCATATCTGGGCTCTCTATTCTGTTCCATTGGTCTATGTGTCTGTTTTTGTGCCAGTACTATGCTGTCTTGGAGATCAGAACTTTTTAATATAGCTTGAAATCAGGCAACGTGATACCCCCAGCTTTGTTTTTCTTTTCAACATTTCCTTGGCAATTTGGGGTCTTTTCTGGTTCCACACAAATTTTAGGATTGTTTGTTACAGCATTTTGAAAAATGCCATTGGTATTTTCATCGGGATGGCATTGAAAGTATAGATTGCTCTAGGCAGCATAGTCATTTTAACGATATTTATTCCTCTGATCCATGAGCATGGAATGTTTTTCCAACTTTCTGTGTCCTCCTCAATTTCTTTCATGAGTGTTTTGTAGTTCCTTGAGTATAGTTAAACTCGAAATGGATGAAAGACTTCAATGTGAGACAGGAATCCATCAAAATCCCAGAGGAGAACATAGGCAGTAACGTCTTTGACATCGGCCACAGCAACTTCTTTCAAGACTCATCTCCAGGGACGCCTGGGTGGCTCAGTGGGTTAAAGCCTCTGTCTTCGGCTCAGATCATGATCTCAGGGTCCTGGGATCGAGCCCCGCATCGGGGTCTCTGCTCAGCGGGGAGCCTGCTTCCCCCTCTCTCTCTGCCTGCCTCTCTGCCTACTTGGGTTCTCTCTGTGAGTGTCAAATAAATAAACAAATCTTTAAAAAAAAAAAACTCATCTCCAAAGCAAAGGAAAACAAAAGTGAAAATGAACTTTTGGGACTCCATTAAGATAAAAGATTCTGCACAGCAAAGGAAACAGTCAACAAAACAAAGAGGCAACCCATGGAATAGGTGAAGATATTTGCAAATAACACTGACAAAGGGCAGGTATCCAAGATCTATCAAGAACTTCTCAAATTCAATACCTAAAAAAATAGATAATCCAGTCAAAAAATGGGCAGAAGACATGAACAGACACTTCTCCAAAGACATACAAATGGCTGGCAGACACATGAAGAAGTGTTCATCATCATTAGCCATCAGGGGAATTCAAATCAAAACCACATGGAGATACCACCTTAGGCCAGTTAGAATGGCAAAAATCAACGAGGCAAGAAACAAAAAATGTTGGAGAAGTTGTGGAGAAAGCGGAATCTTCTTACACTGTTGGTGGGAATGCAAGTTGGTGCAGTCACTGTGAAAACAGTGTGGAGGTTCCTTAAAAAATTAAAAATAGAGCTACCCTACAACCCAGCAATTGCACTACTGGGTATTTACCAAAAAGATACAGATGTAGTGAAAAGAAAGGCCATAGCACTCCAATGTTCATAGCAGCCATGTCCACAACAGCCAAAATGTGGAAAGAACCAAGATGCCCTTTGACAGAGGAATGGATAAAGAAGATGTGGTCCATATACATAATGGAATATTACTCAGCCATCAGAAAGGATGAATACCCAACTTTTGCATCAACATGGATGGGACCGGAGGAGATAATGCTAGGTGAAATAAATCAAGCAGAGAAAGTCAGTCATCATATGGTTTCACTTACTTGTGGAACATAAGGAATAGCATGGAGGACATTAGGAGAAGTGAAGAATGAAGGGGGAGAAATCAGAGTGGGAGACAAACCATGAGAGACTATGGACTCCAGGAAACAAACTGAAGATTATAGAAGGGAGGGGGTGGGGGAACGGGTGAGCCTGGTGATGGGTATTAAAGAGGGCGCGGACTGAGTGGAGCACTGCGTGTTATACGCAATGAATGATGGAACACTACGTCAAAAACTAATGACGTACTGTATGGTAACTAACATAACACAATAAAAAAATTTTAACATTAAAAAAATAAGAGAAAAAAGAGAGAAAGCATAAGTGGCCAATATCAAGAATGAAAGAGGGAATATAGCTAAAGACAACAGATATTAAAAGGATAATAGGGAATACTTTAATCAACTCTATTCATATAAATTCAACTAATTATTTATTTTTAAAGATTTTAATTATTTATTTGACACAGAGAGAGAGCTTACAAGTAGGCAGAGAGGCAGTCAGAGAGAGGAGGGGAAGCAGGCTCCCCACCGAGCAGAGAGCCCAATGCGGGGCTCGATCCCAGGACCCTGAGATCACGACCCGAGCCAAAGGCAGAGGCTTTAACCCACTGAGCCAACCAGGCACCCCAATTCGACAATTTAGATTAAATTGATTAATATCTTGAAAACTACAGACTACTCAAATTCACTCAAGATGAAATATGTATCCTGAACTGTCATATAACTATTAAAGAGATTTAATCCCTAGGTAAAATCTTCCAAAAATGAAAACTCCAGGCCTATGTGGTTTCACGGTGAATTTTGCCAAACATTGGAACAAAAAGTAATGCCAACACTACAAAATCTATTCCACAAAATAGAAGAGGAAACCTTTCATAATGAATTTTATGATATTTGCATTACTCTGAAACCAAAATCAGGTAAAGATAGTACAAAAAAACAAAACTATAGTCTAATGTCCCTCATGAACATAGGCATAAAAATGCTCAGAAAATTAGCAGAGCAATATATAAAAAGAGTATTATACCACAATCAAGTGGAATTCATCTTAAAAATGCAGGGTTAGTTCAATATTCAAAAATAAATCAATGCAATCCACCATTTGCACAGCTTAGAGTTGAAAGTCACATCATCACATCAATTGATGCAGAAGAGGACTGGGAAAAAGTATAAAACCCATTCATGACAAAAGTCCTCAGCTAACTAATAATAGGAGGGAACTTCTACAATGTGATTAAGGGCATATACAAAAAACATTTGGCTAACACCATACTTCATCATGAAAGCACTTTCACTTAAGATCAGAACAAGGCAATGATGGCCCCCTAACTGTTACTATCCAAAATCATACCTGACTTGTTAGCCAGTGTACAAAGGTGAGAAGATAGCAAAGGCCCACAAATTGGGAAGGAAGAAATGAAACTGCCCTTACTCACAAGCAACTTTATTGTCTACCTATATAATCCTAAAGATCTATAAAAATATCCCACTAGAACTAATAAATTAAGTTTAGCAGATTGCAAGATACAAGGTTAACACAGAAAAATCAATCACATTTACATACAGTGACAATGTACAATTGGAAATAGAAAGTTTTTCAACAATACAACTTACAATAGTTGTAAAACATAAAATAATTAGGTATAAATCTATAAAGTACACCATCTATATGTTAAGAACTACAAAATGCCAATGAGAGAAATTCAAGGAGACCTAAATAAAAAGAATGATAGTCTACGTTCATGGGATGGAAGACTCAACACAGGAAAGACGTCAATTCTCCCCAAATGGTCCAACCAATTCACTGCAATTCCAATAAAAATCCCAGAATATTTCTATCAATACAGACGTTAGTCCTAAAATCCATAAGGGCAAAAAACTAGAATAACAAATAGTTTGGGAAAAGATGAAAAGAGTGAGATGAATTATGCCACTTGATTTTAAGGTTTATAACACAGTTACAGTAATTAAGAAAGTGTAGCATTGGCATATGGACAGACATGTAGAGCAATGTAATAGGATAGAGTTCAAAATAGACCTACATGTGGGAATACGGAGTAGACATGCTTTTTCTATTCCTCCCACCAAGTACAACTAGAGACTGTGTATATTATGTATATAACAAACATGAGACTCTGCAAGGTGGAGAAAAAAATGCAGATCACTTAAAAACCTTAGGACCCAAAGAGAGACATCATGGTAAGTTCCCTGAGTTTTCTTTGTGCCTCATATACGTCAGACTGGGTGCTGGAGAAGCCAGCAACCAGGAAATGCCAATGGGCACAGTTACAAGAGAAAACAAAACAAAAAAAGGCATACTCTCACTAGCCTAAAAGTTAGGGAAGAGGCAGC
The DNA here is from genome assembly GCA_028533885.1 of Nasua narica. NCBI lineage: Eukaryota > Metazoa > Chordata > Mammalia > Carnivora > Procyonidae > Nasua > Nasua narica. The sequence continues at coordinate 33,207,901 of CM052801.1, read as the reverse complement.
TTAGTAAGAGATAAGACTTGTAGAAAATAACTTTTTTTTAAAAAGATTTTATTTATTTATTTGGCACAGAGCGAAAGCGAGAGAGGGAACATAGCAGGGGGAGTGGGAGAGGGAGAAGCAGGCTTCCTGCTGAGCAGGGAGCCCAATGGGGGCTCGATCCCAGGACCCTGGGATCATGACCTGAGCCGAAGGCAGATGCTTAACAACTGAGCCACCCAGACGCCCCGGAAAATAACTTTTCTAATACAGCCAGACATCACTGGAAAGAAACTGTGGGCCTGACCTCTACCCATGCCAACAATGCCTAAATAGGGAGCCTTGACTTCCAACTTCACCAGGTTCTGAGGCATTCCAGCTTCCGTGCAACTGTGGTATCAGAGAAGGTCAAAGACAAAGCTGGTACTTTCATCCACACCAAGAAGTACAAGTCCCACCCCACCCCACCCCAAGTCATAGAGTGAGTAGAACCCAGCAGGGAACTTGCTCCCCCCCTCTCTCTGCCTGCCTCTCTGCCTATTTGTGATCTCTCCCTCTGTGTCAAATAAATAAATAAAAATCTTTAAAAAAATAATAATTGCATTTAATGTAAATAGTCTAGAAATAATAAAGACAAAGACTAACAGAATACATTAAAGACTATGACCCACCTATACGTTCCCCACAAAAAAACTCTTCCAATATGATATAAACAGATTGCTAGATCATAGTCACATTAATCAAATGAAAGTGGAGTGGCTACACTTATTTTAGATAAAGTGAACTTCAGAGCAAAGAAACTTAGCAGAAACAAAATTATCATTATGTAATCATAATTCAATTAACTAAGAAGATATAGTAAAATGTATATGTATCAAACAACATGGCAGCAAAAAATAAAAGGACGTAACTTGATGAAACTGAAAGGAGTCTAACAGGCACAGGAAAATTAAGTTTGGAGATTACAACATTCTTCCCTCAACAACTCTTAGAACAATTAGACAGAAAATCAGCAAGGATATAGAAAAACTCAAAAGCACCATCAACTAAGAGATCTAATTAATATTGAATACTCCACCCAATAACAACAGAATCCACATTCTTTTCAAGTGCCAGTGGCACATAAAACAAGATAGGTCACTGAACAAACTTAAAAATATTGAAATCATACAGTATAGTCTCTGACTACAAAAATCAAACTATAAATCAATAACAGAGAGATATCAGAAAAATTCCAAACACTTGGAAACTAAAAACCCCACTCCTAAATAAGTCAATGTTCAATGATAGGTCTCAAGAGAAGTTTTAAGAAATACTTTGTACTATGGAATAAAAATGAAAATACAACGTATCAAAATTTGTGGAACATAGCAAAAACAGTGATAGGAGGCAAATTTACAGCACTAAATGTGTACATTAGACAAGAGAAAAAGCCTCCAATCAATAATCTAAGATCTTACCTAAAAAATGTAGAGAAAAATAAACCCAAAATGAGAAGGAAGGAAATAAGAAAGATCAAAGCAAGAACTTGGAAACAGAATAACAATAAAGAAAAACTAATTTAAACACAGAGCTGGTACCTTGAAAAGATCAATACAATTGACAATCCCCTAGCAAGACATGGCAAAGGAAAAATAAGAAAAGACATAAATAACCAAATTAGGAATAAAAGACTGAATAACATTACAGACACTGCAGACATCAAAATGATAATGACGTACGTGAAACAACTCTACACACATAAATTTGACAGTTTAGATGAAATGGATCAATTCTTAGAAAAATGGAAACTACCTGAACTCATCTAGTATTAAACACTTAATTTGAAGTGCCCTATAATTATTGGGGTACCTAGGTGACTCAGTCAGTTAAGCATCTGACTCTTGGTTTTGGTTCAGGTCATGATCTCAGGGTCCTGAGTTTGAGTCCTATGTCAGGCTCTGCACTCAGCATGGAGTCTGCTTGGGATTCTTCCCCTTGCCCTCGGCCCCTCCCCATGCTCTCTCTCTCTCTCAAAATAAATAAATAAAGTCTTGAATTGCCCTATAACTATTAAATGAAACTGAATTTGTAATTTTTGAAACTCTCAAACTAAAATATCTATGTCCAAAAAGGTTTCACTGCAAAATTCTCCCTAATACTTAAAAAGAATTACTTCCAATTTCACACAATCTCTTGCAGAAAATAGAAGAGGTGGGAACACTTCCCAATTCATCTTATGAAACTATTAGGACTCTGATACCAAAACTAGATGAAGAATGTACCAAAAAAATAAAACCATAAATCAATAGCTCTCATGAGCTTTGATTCAAAAATTCTCAACAAAATATTACAAGTTAAAATTTAACAATGTGTAGAAAGAATGAAACACCATGAATAACTGGAGATAATTCCAGGGATGCAAGTTTGGTTCAATATTCAGAAAAAAAACACATTGTATTCAACCATATTAACAGGCTAAAGAAGAAAAACTTCATGATCTTTTTATTTTTTTACTTTTTTTTCTCCCCAAATATGTTTATTTTAATTTTTCAGTGTTACAGGATTGATTGTTCATGCACCACACCCAGTGCTCCATGCAATACGTGCCCTTCTCAATACCCACCACCAGGCTCACCCACCCCCCACCCCCTCCCCTCCAAAACCCTCAGTTTGTTGCTCAGAGTCCACAGTCTCTCCTGGTTCATCACACCCTCCGATTTCCCCCCATTCACCCTTCCCTTCCTTCTCATGATGCCCTCCATGAT
>CM052801.1:33183352-33204678 GCA_028533885.1 Nasua narica | reverse complement strand
ACCAGCTTGCATTCCCACCAACAGTGTAGGAGGGTTCCCCTTTCTCCGCATCCTCGCCAACATCTGTCGTTCCCTGACTTGCTAATTTTAGCCGTTCTGACTGGTGTGAGGTGGTATCTCACTGTGGTTTTGATTTGTATTTCTCTGATTTAAGCCTGAATTCTAAGCCACATATGAGAGTTACTCATTTTTTCGGGGTTACTGAGGGAGGGAAACTGAAGGGACCCCATGAAAAAATACCTTTTTGTCCTTTGCTCCTTTTCCTGCTTTACCCCTGCCTTACACATGTCTTAATGTATATCCTCCTTGTAAAGGTCAAGGATTTAACGGTTTCTTTGGAGCCTTCCAGCACCATAGATAACATCTAAGGAGGAGCCAGACTAGGTCATCATGTATGTTTTCTAAGACCACGGACTCTAGGCACCATGATGCTAAGACCCCTGGCTCCAGGGCATAATTGACTTATGAAGGACACCTGAGCTCTCACTCCTTTGACCAGTATCTGGATGCCTGAGAGGACATGTAAACCAGGTCACCATCCTAAATAAAAACTCCAGACCCCACACAAAGATGAGATTCATTCTGCTTTTCCATTCTGAGTCTCCCAGACACTCCACTGCATCTGCTTTCTCTATATCTTCAATAAATTCTGCTCTCACTTTCTGCTGGCTTGTGTTTGATGTCCATCCTGTGCAAAGCTAAGGAACCTCTTGGCTGGTCCTACAGGACTACTCTGGGTCCTCAGACCCAGCCTGCCTGCATCAGTATCTTCCATGTATACAGGAGATATACATATTAAGCTTTTGTTTGTTTTTCTCTTGTTAAGCTGACTTCTTTTATAGGAGCCTCAATCAAGACAAGTATTACACACTTATGTAATCATGTACACAGGGTGACCTACATCCCATCACTTCTGCCATAGTGGACTGGTTAAAAGCAAGCCACAGATCCTCTGTGTAATCCTTTCCCAGTGAGTATATGAGCAGGATCTGTGGCTTCTTTTAACCAATCCAATGTGTCAGAGGTGATAGGATGTAGGTCATTCTGTGTATATGATCACATAAGTATGTAACACCAATCTTATTAGAATTGTGCACCCTCTCTCTCTCCCTCTTTCTCTACTTCTGGCTTTGAAAAATCAAGATGTTAATGGGAGTTCAGGACAATCTATGCCAAAATACGGCACTTGGCATACTGAGTAGTTTAAACTGAAGGAGTTTGGAAAAGCAGCATGAACAGGAAAGTCACCCTGGCCTTCCTCCTGTCCTTCTCCCCTAACGCAGGTCATACATCCCACATGTGAGAAGTGCCCTGCTTATACTCAGAGGAAAAGAGCATTCTTATCTCCAAAGATGAAGGGACCCTGAGAAAAATGTGAACCAACATGCCTTGCTAAGTTCACCCCAGGTCACAACACTTACCTCCTATTCCTTGACCAACCATACTCTTCCACACCTGTCTACTTTTCATCAAACCTTGCATAAAAATACTGAGGTCTACCTGTCTCTTTGGGTCCATTTCCTTATGAAGGCTCCTTGCCATGTAAAACTTACATTAAATAAATCTATAAGCTTTTCTCCTGTTCATCTGCCTTTGTCAGTTTAATTTTCAGACCTAGCCAGAGATCCTAAGAGTCAAAGAAAACTTTTCCTACCTACACTGCCATGAATCCCATAGCCTCAAGGAAAAGAATTCTTTCAACAAGCTGAGGGAGTTTGGGAACAAGTCCTTCCCCAGCTGAACCTCTGATGGGAACCCAGTCCTGCCCAATACATTCAATGCAGCTTTGAGAGACATGAAGCAGAGGATCCATCTAAGCTTTGCCTGGACTTGTGACCCACGGGAACTGGGAGATAATAAACATTGTAGTATTTTGTAATATGGCAGAGAAAATTAACACAAAAAAGAATTGTGATCCTGCTTTCAGATCACAGAGATAACTATCACTTATCAAAATAAAATACTTCAGTCATTTTTTGATAATTAGATTATTTCTTCTGTGAAGGAATATTTGCAAAAGTACTGCATCATTGGGTCAAAGAATTGTGTCAATGTTTTTGCACACAAGTCCTAGTGGCCTACACTAATCTGATAGAATGAGCTAACCACATAGGACTATGTGTCTTTCTGGAATGAACCCATTTATAAATAAACCCATGAAGGTCCCATTTCTGCTCCTCACCCAATGAACCAAGACAATGGGCCCATCTCAATAGTTTAAGTGTACTTGCATTTAATATGCATTTATCGATTTATCAAGAGCTCTTCCTAACTTCATCTGTCGTAGTCCTAAGTCAATGAGAGAAGAATGTTCCCCAGGTTTACAACAAGGAACCTTAGCCTGAAGGAAATGACAAACTAAAATCAGATCATTTAGTAAGTGGCAGAGGCGGGACTCAAGCCACCAAATGTCATCACAGAGAGTGGATTGCTTGTTTCCCTCTGTCACAGGAACTGTATAGGAAATTGACTGCTCTGTCCCTGCAGTCTGCCCTGAGCCAACAGAGCCTTTCAAAGCAGACTCTGAGCTGAGGCAGCTCCTCCCCACCACCACCCTCCTTCACAGGAAGCTTAAGCCAGAATCAATGCTCTCCTTTCAATTAGAAATAGCTACAAGCAACATGTGAACCAATGGAAAAGAAAAAAAGGGAATATCTTCTCTTTGGAGTAACTGATTTAGTCACAACCAGTCGCTATGTTCCAAGTACCGCACTGGGTACTGGGAATAGAAAAATGAGTTCAGAACCATTTTCCCCACCCTGCCCCCTACGCACAACTCCTGCCACCACTGGGGGCTTTTAGTTTGGGAGACAGAGACTTAACATTATTTCAATTTGGTACTATGAGACTATAATGAACCAATGACTCTACCCATGGCTTTCAGGGAAGTCTTCTGACAGGAGATGGAACCTTAGTGGAGGTCTACGAAGGCAATTAATATTCCAGTGAAATGTTCCAGGCAAATGAAATCAGTAGGCAAATTATGGAAGCAGAAAGCAACTTGAAGTGTACAGAAATATTCAGCAGTTGAGTGTTAATAATAAATGAAGCAGAGGACATGAAGTTGTCGGAGAGTCAGCTACAAAAATCATAGCCTAAATTGCATATGTGCCCGCCATATGCCAGACTCTGTGGCAAGAATGATACAGACAGCAACTGAATTCTAACAACAGCCGAGGTAAGCACCACTATTATGTCCATTTTTCAGATGAGAAAACCAAGGCTTAGAAAGGTTGAGTAACTTACCCAAGTTCCCACAGCTAATAACTGGCAGGGTTGGACATCTGAACCTATGTGATTCCAAACTCTTAGCCAAACCCCGCACTGCTTTTCTAAGTAGGAGACGGGTCCGAAGAACATTGTACTTCATCTAACCCATAGCAAAGGTGATAAAACTGTTTTTGTTTTTTTTAAGATTAATTTATTTTTAAAAAAGAGCTGGAAGAGGGACAGAGGGAGAGAGAGAGTCCTGAAGCAGACTCCCCTCTGAGTGCAGAGCCTGACACAGGGCTCAATCCCAGGACCCATGAGATCACGAGCTGAGACGAAACCAAGAGTGGGCCGCTTAACTGACCAAACCACCCAGGCACCGCATAAAACTGTTTTTATAGAGGATCATATCATAAATATTTTAGGCTTTGTGGGCCATATGGCCAGTTGCAACTACTCAACTCTGCTGTTGCAGCAGGAAAGTAGCCATAGACAATACATAAATGAATGAGCATGGCTCTGTTCCAATAAAACTTTATTTACAAAAGCAGGCACTGGAATGGATTTGGCCCATGGGTCATAGTTTGCCAACTCCTGATGAGTAGGAAACCATTCAAGGGATATAAGCAAGAAATGGACACGATCAGTTTTGGGCAGCATGACTCTAATTGTCTGGTTCATGCCAGAAACGTCCTCAGGGCATTCCAGTCTAGATGAAATGGCTGTTTCTACAAAGTGTCAGCAACTGAGACTCAGTCTCCTTACACTTTCACTTCTCATTCATTTTATCCCTTTATTTCAAAAATATTTATTGAGGTCTCACTATGATTCAGGCACTGTTTAAGCATTAGGGATATAAGAACAAATAAAGGGGCGCCTGGGTGGCTCAGTGGGTTAAAGCCTCTGTCTTCGGCTCAGGTCATGATCTCAGGGTCCTGGGGTCGAGCCCCACATCGGGCTCTCTGCTCAGCAGGGAGCCTGCTTCCCCTCTCTCTCTGCCTGCCTCTCTGCCTACTTGTGGTCTCTCTCTGTGTGTCAAATAAATAAAATCTTAAAAAAAAAAAAAGAACAAATAAAAATAAAGTTGCTTTTCTCATGATGCTTACATTCTGGTAGGAGGAAGACATACATGCACACACACAAACACACACACACACACACACAAATAGGTACAATATGTTAGGTTATGATAAGCATTCTGGAGGAAAGCAAACCAGGCCCAGCCAGCACTGGCAGGTAGGTTTTATATGAAGTAGTTAGGAAAATCACTCTGATAATGGGACATTTGAACAAAGACTTGAAGGAAGCAAGAGAATGAATCAAAGGATATTTGCAGGGAGGATCAAATTTAAAACTCAGTACTGGGAACATACCCCGACCATTTGAGAAGCAGCAAGGGCATTGAGGTAGCTGGCATTGAGTGAAGATGAGCAGGGTGTAATATAAGAAGAGGTCAGACAGGGGTCAAGGGTCAGATCAGAACAAGGAGGGCAAAAGAGGGGTAGTTCAAGAGTTTGGGGTCTAGTTTATTTGTTTATTTATTTATTATTTATTTATTCTTAAAGAGTTTATTCATTCATTCATTTATTTATTTAGAGAGCATGAGCGGAGGGAGGGCAGAGGGAGAGGAAAGAATTTCAAGCAGACTCCTAACTGAACACAGAGCCCGACACAGGGCTCTATATCATGATCTGAGCCAAAATCAAGAGTTGGACACGTTTTAACCAACCGAGCCAACTAGGCACCCCAGGGTCTAAAGTGTGACTTCCAGTGGTGGCCTAATTGGCCAAAGGTTTTAACATAACATCTTAGTATTTATTCATAGACACATGGTCTCAGAGCAACCCTTGGCAAGTACACTGATGTTTGGTAACTGAATTGCTTCCCAGGAAAGTAAACTTTTCTTACAGGAATTTCCTGAAGCAAAGAGGGTAACTATTTATTGTCTTATAGTCTTACCTTTCCTGGGTGAGATTTTCCTGGAACAAATAATTAAGTCATGCTGACACAGGTGATCTTAATTCTTAGTCCCATTTGCTGTATGATGTTGATGTAGGTGGACACATGTCTCACATGCTTAAAAACATATTGCACTGGGGCACCTGGGTGGCTAACTCATGATTTCAGCTCAGGTCACGATCTCACGGCTCGTGAGATCGAGCCCCGGGTCAAGTTCTGCCCTCCTCGTGGAGTTGTCTTGAGATTCGCTCTCTCCCTCTGCCCCTCCCCCCACCTGTGTGTGTTCTCTCTCCCTCCTTGTCTCCCTAAAATAAACAAATAAATCTTTACATAAATATATAAATGTCTCATTCTGAAATGTTAAAATAAATAAATAATTCACTTAAACAACTACACATAAAAAATACAATGAAATCAATTAAATTAAATTAAATTAATATCTCATGTAACCCTTACCTTCACCCAGTGAGGTACGAATTATTGTCCCTACTTCCCAGATGAAAAAGTTGAGGCACTGAGCTTTTAGGTAACTCATCTTGGTCACACAGCTACCAAAAACCTCAAATGGAGGCCTACCCAGGCTCAGGGCTGTGCCTTTCAACCATTAGGCCTGCTGTATCCTGACTCTAGACATGAGGTCTAGGTAAAATCATAAGAAATGGAGGCTCTTTCCACAGACAGTCCAAAAGCATCAGTTACCACAGGTACCACAGAAGACGTCTGCACCCTGCATTTCAAGTACAGTTGGAAGGTAATTTCAACAGGGTTTCTTTTTTTTTTTTTAAGATTTTATTTATTTGAGAGAGAGAGAAAGTGTGTGAGAGTGAGAGCACAAGTAGGGGGTGCAGGGGGAGAAGCAGACTCCCCACAAAGCAGGGAACTGGAAGCAAGGCTTGATTCCCAGGATCCCAGGATCAGGAGATGAGCCAAAGGCAGATGCTTAACCAACTGAGCTAGCCAGGGGGCCCTCACCAAGGGTTTTTAAATCTAAATCAAGTAAGAAAAAGAAGCTGGGATGAGCCACAACATTTAATTTAGAAAAAGGGCCCCAAAAGAAGGCCTTTGCAACCCTGTGGAGTTTCCTTGAAGGTGTCTGAAAATGGGGAAGGAAATCTGGAAAAGGGCTCTGCGTGCATTGAAAATGACCCCAGCTCCATGCTTAGGAAGATATTCTAATGGGATATATTTCCTCCTGCAGTGCCAGAGAGGCTAAGAAAAATAGCAAGCATTCATTGAGCGCTTACAGCATGCCAGGGGCCTTTGGGGCTCTCATTGCTTTACATACATTATCTGATTTGGACCACACAACACCTCCTGGAGGCACAAGTGGAGAAATACAACCCTACTTTAAAGAGTCAATGGCGAAACACAACATAATTTAAAGGGAAGTTCACAGAGAGCACAACTGCCGTATTTACACAAAATAAAATTAAGAAAATAAAAATAAATGCCTGTTGCTTACAGATTTCTGTAACTTTGTGTAATTGCTGGAGAAAAGGATTTTGAAATTTACCCAAACTGAATTGTACCTGTTCTTTCCTAGTTCTTTATTTAAAGACAATTGTATCACACCCTCACGCATCAAATGGGGTGGCATTTCTATCAGATAAATGGTTAGGGGTTTATTAAGATAACAAAACACAAGTGAAAACAACAACAACACTTCAGAGTTTCTGAATTCTTTCTGGATAGATGTATTCTTTACAATATCCAAGTAAATATTAAACACAATGGAAGCACAGAGAAAGAGAATTTGTATCTTCTTATTTTAACCACAAAAATGATCAGGGATACATTACAAATGTATAGAATGCTCTCTTTATCTTATATTGAAAAACCGTGAAGAGATACTTTTTCCCATATGAAATCAACCCCCACCATCACGCAAAGAAAATGTAAAATGGAAGGAAATGCAATGAAATTGCATTTCAAACAAAATCAAGATAGAGCCATAATAACAAACTATAACCTCAATGATTATCAGATAAATGCAGTGTAATGCCAACCTAAACAGAGGAAAATGCCACGATAGACCTAAAATTTTGCAGATACCGGAGAGTAATTGGCAATAACTCTAAAGGATGTACTATATGCCAAGAGATGTTTTAAGTATTAACTAATTTAATCCTAATGGCCCTGTGAGGTAGGTACTTTTATTGTCCCCGTTAACAAACAATGAAACAGAGGCACAAAGAAAGTAAGTGACGCTCAAGATCACTGTTAGGGAGCAAGAACTTCTGTCCCTTTCAAGGTCCCTCTAGCCAGAATATACAATGGAATATTATGCCTCCATCAGAAAGGATGAATACCCAACTTTTGTATCAACATGGACAGGACTGGAAGACATTATGCTGAGTGAAATAAGTCAGGTAGAGACAATTATCATATGGTTTCACTTACGTGTAGAGCATAAGGAAAAACATGGAGGGCATTGGGAGAAGGAAAGGAAGGGTGAATTGGGGGAAATCGGAGGGGGAGATGAACCATGAGAAACTGTGGTCTCTGAGCAACAAACTGAAGGTTTTAGAGGGGAGGGGTGGGGGGTTGGGTGAGCCTGGTGGTGGGTAAAGGCAGGGCACATATTGCATGGAGCACTGGGTGTGGTACATGAACAATGAATCTTGTAACACTGAAAAATAAAAGTATTTGGGGAAAAAATATAAATAAATAAATAAATAAATAAGAATCAAATTGATATGAGACAGATTAACAGGAGAAAAGCAAATTAAATATGGGGAATCCACACAGACATGGAAACTCCAAAGACAGTCAGGCAAAATGAGGTCTATAGGTCATCCTGAAGTAAGAAGGGGGTGGGGGCCTGGGACTCCAAAAGGAAGAAGTGCAATTCTAAAGAAGAATGAAAAAGAGTCCATTTGGTAAACAACTATCTGCCAGGTCACTCAAAAAATGGGACACAGAGAGGATTTTGATGGAACAGGCCTTGCTAGCCCTCTTCCCAGTCCATCCTGCATAATTTCCATTACAATGTAGTTACCTGTGGGGATTGCTCTCTTCCTGGGGCAGGTCTTCTACCTAAATTCTTTCACAAAATTTGGGGTGGGGGAAGGTAAAGAGCTGAAGGGAAAAAACAATTCTTCTCTACCCTCAAGGTCTTCCAGCAGGTCTAAGAATTCAATCGACATAAAACAGAGTAACAGGAGTTAAAAAAACAAAGTTGTATTACATGTGCATGGAGGCCCGATCATAGAATGGAGACCTAAAGAAATGATTGAGGCAGGCAGTTTTTATACTCTTTAGACAAAGAGATAATCAGTCTGCAAGGAATTGGCAGGACAAAAAAACTGAACTTTGGGAGCTTCAGTGAGTGATGAGCTCTAAACAGAATTTGGAATAGGGTAGTAAATTAGTAAAATATTACAAAGGTTGTGTATACAGCTTTCTGGGCTTTAAATTTCCTATCTCTGGTGGCAAGGATTTTTCTTTACATTCTGGTACAAGGAAGGTATCTTTCACATGGGAGGTTTATTTCTTGCTTTCAAAGGGACAGAGGAGGCTCTAAGTGTCCTTGCTACACGGGCTGTGTCTTAAGTAACTTTTATTTAAAATAATCAATATGCCAAAGTAGCACATTTTGAAGCAGCCTGCCCTTGGCCCCTACAGAGCTTTTTCTGGATTAGCTGGGTTGTGATTGCTTTTTAACTCAAAATAATCTTCATGCCAAAGTGGACCATCTTGGGGCAGCCTGGCCTTGGCCCCTAATTATCACATAGCTACTAATTACCAGAATTAGAGTGTGAACTCTGGAATTTGAGTAGAGCACAAAGCTTTTCAAAAAATAAGTAGCACAAGAATCCCTTGCTTAAAAGATCAAGTTCTAGTGCAGGGCCTGGCTGAGGTAAGGGATAATGGAGGATGGTTTGAAGAAGGTAGGCATGGGCAAGGGGCCCGCCTCCTAAGAGGAAACTACCCTTAAAAGGAGAAAGTCTCCATCCTGTAATTGTACACCACCCAGGAAGGAGCCCACCACCCATTCCCATGTAAGCAACTACCTGATAGGTAGATGAGCACATGGACAAAAACCTGATTGGGTGACAGGTGCAAGGAGGGTTAATCAGACTAAAACAGCCTGCCAACAATCTCATAAAACCCCTAGATTTAAACATCAAAATGGCAACCCTCTCAGGTCCCCTCCCTCTTCGGGAGCTCGGTACTATCACTCAATAAACTTTGCTTTGCTGCCCACCACTCTTCATCTGGTCTACCTCTTCATTTTTTGAAGCAGCGTGACCAAGAACCGAGGGTGCTAAAGGAAAAAGAAATCCTCAAACAGGGAGACTCCTTAGAGCTACTCTTCGACATACAGTGGCAGGGCAGGCAGCCCTGATCAAACCGTCTTCCAGAAATAGGCAGTCAGTGTGGCAGCAAGGTGGGGCAGCAGAGGGGGATTGTGGGGAGGGGAATGTAGCAGTGACAAGTTTTTTTTCCTCTTCCCTTCAAGGTTCTTTGGCTGGTCTAATAATTAAATTGATAGAAGATAGACACACAGGAGAAACATAAACAGATGCGTCCCGCATGCATGGGAGAGACCCAGGAAAATGGATTAACTCCCTGAAGATGCTGGGGGTAGGGTGTCCCTTATGAGAGGCTACCAGGCACAGTAAACAAGGGTACTGTAGTCATGGAGATTTAGGTCTTTGCCTTCCCCACTGCTAAGAGTTCCTAGAAATTTAGCCATCCTTCTCTTGCCAGTCCAGCAAGGGAGATACCCTTACAAATGGAGATTTCTCTTACAGGTACAAATGTTTTTTTTACAAAAGGGTAATCTCTCACTTTTCAGAATTTCACCTGTGTCTGCAGTTTCTTAAAAATAACAAGCTTCAAAAAATCAATATGCCAAAGAGTCATATTTCAGGATGGTATATTTTACCCTCCTTCAGGAAGCAACCAACTTGTATCTCATTCTTAGCCGGAGAAGACCAAATGCCAAGACATGGCTCAAGAGGCCTGTGGCATATGGGGGGGGGGGGGCGGCTTTACTGCAAGACCACCCAGCCAATCCTGTCAGCCTGAGCCACACAATCCACATAAACCCATTCTGACATTCTGGATTTAAATCCAAGCAGGCTGAAGCCTCATGTGTCCTTCACACGCAATTCTTCAGCCAACAGTCTATAACAAATATCCTGCAGCACATTTTGAAGATAGTTTTATTTGGGCCCCGGGCGGATTATTCACAGCACATGGTGTTGGTTGCTCATTGGAAAATAAGTTGATGGAGGAGAGGGGTGCCTGGGTGGCTTAGTTGTGAAGCATCTGCCTTCAGCTCAGGTCATGATCCCAGGGTCTTGGGATCGAGCCCTGCATCAGGCTCCCTGCTCGGTGGGGAGCCGGCTTCTCCCTCTCCCTCTGCCTATCCCCCCTACTTGTGCTTGTCCACTCTCTGTCAAATAAATAAATAAAATCTTTTTTTTAAAAAAAAGAAAATAAGTTGGGGGAAGCAATAGAGGGAACGTTCCCTCACTCCATTAGCCAAAATAAATGCCAAAGACATGAAATGTTTAAATATAATGAAGCATTTAAAACCCAAGAAGAGGGAACCCTGGCTGGCTCAGTTGGAAGAGCACGTGACTCTTGATCTCAGGGTAGTGAGTTTGAGCCATACGTTGGCTGTAGAGATTACTTATTTAAATAGATAACATTTTTTTAAAAAATAAAAATAAAACCCAAAAAGAAAGCAGAAAAGATTTTATTTTATTATTCTTTTTAAAGATTTTATTTATTTATTTGACAGAGAGAGATCACAAGTAGGCAGAGAGGCAGGCAGAGAGAGAGGGGGAAGCAGGCTCCCTGCTGAGTGGAGAGCCCGATGCAGGGCTCGATCCCAGGACCCTGAGATCATGACCTGAACCGAAGGCCGAGGCTCTAACCCACTGAGCCACCCAGGTGCCCCAGTACAAGAGATTTTAAACAACACATTTAGGGTGTTGGTCAAAAAAGTTTGAAGACCACTGCTATATCCATAAAAAAAAAGAGCATATAATCCCTGCTAATAGGTTTGTATCTTTAGGGAACACAGTATACATTATATATATAAAATATTATATATATGAGGCATGGATTTATACCTACTATTGGAAATAGTGGTTCACTGTATCTCCAATGTATTTCTGTATGCATATATTTAGAGATATAATTTTAATCCTTACAACAACTCCATGAGGCACATGTTCAAAAATCAACCCTATCTTTAAAAAGTCACTGTGTGATAATAATGGTAAGCTATAAAGAGTGGTTCACTTCATACTTTATAATACGTACATGAACTCCATTAATGTTTATATATATACATAAACTATATATATACATATATATGTATATAGATACATATGTATGCATATGCAATCTGACAAAGATTCTGTTTTAGCCCATACTCTAATCAGCCTCCTCTGATTTGTGTTTTCAGCTAGATCTTGACTTTTGGGCCTCCATGTTTCTCTTTGCACTGTCCACTTCCAGCAAGAACCCTACTAAGCCAGTTTAGCCTGAATCACCAGCCCTTGATACCTAATCACTTTCAAGCTCTAACCACATTCTTCATTCTCCATCATCCCCTAGGTGATGTCCAATCAACCTGGCCTGCCTTCAGGAAGAATTCTGTTAGGTCACTTTAGCCAGAAAATCCAGTCCCCCCTTTATCTCTGATGTTTCTTTTCACTAATTTTTCCATCAAACTGACCCTCACTCTGCTCCTTTGGTTAAAAATTCCCATTTTTCATTTATGTATTTGGAGTTGAGTCCTATCTCTCTCCCCCACTGCAAGATCCCATTGTAATGGTTCTCAATAAAATCTGCCTTCTCATTCTTTCACAACTGTTGTGAATAATCTTTTTCTTTAACAAATCCTAAGGTGAGGAAAACCCCCAAGGTGAGGTAAATCCATGTTTTGAATCAGTGGATATCACTGATGCTAGACGCCTGTAACATGGTCTCAGTAATGGGGAGGATACCCTAAATTTCCCCTGTGTTGCTGAGTTACTGTCTCTAGTCTCAAAGTCCTGGGTGTGGGTGTACAACCTCATGATGGAATCTGGGTTATGTGGTTATGCCTGACTCCCTTGGGGCAGAGACCAAAAGAACAATTTCATGTTTCCTGATGGGGAGGCAAAGCTCTGCGTGAAATATGGGATTCCCAATGAAGGGGAAGCAGAATATAGCAACCCAAAATATGCCTCTTTGGCATTAGGATTATCTTGAACCAGTTATTTTTAAGAAACAATAGACACAGGTGAAGCTCTGAAAACTGACTAGGAAGTATCCTTTCATAAAGAGAACTCCCTTTGTGAGGGTGTCTTTTTCTCTGTACCAAGAGGGAGAGGACTCTAAATCTCCAGAAACTCTTATCAATGGAAAAGGCAAAAATTTAAGTCTGCATAACAATCTTACCCTTGTTTAGTGTGCTTTGCTTGATAACCTTCTGTAACTGACCCCCAATACACACACACACACACACACACACACACATACACACACACACACACACACATTCTTTCTCTTTTGCTGGAGATAGTATAGAAGGTGGCGACTTGAGCCATTTCAGAAAGTTACGCAGTGCCTGGTCCCTCCCATGTATACAGAAGTATACATGTTATTAAACTTACATTTGTTTGCCTCCCATGAATCTTTTATTAGTTGGGACAGAGTCTCAGCCAAGAACCCAGGACAGAAGAAAAATTAGATCTCTTCCCCTTATACCAACAATAGGAAGAGGTTGCATATTGGATAGCTGTGACAAGGAAAACTGTCCATGAGAGCATATCTTAGCAATCCATACTGGCTGAGAGTCTGGGCAACTAGAGTCAACAGACTGAGATCCAATACTGGATCCAACATTTGTCAACCCTGTAACCTGACTTCTCGTTCATTTTCTTTTGCAACATTATATTAGTTTCCGGTGTACAACATAATGACCGATATTTGCGTATATTGCAAAATGATTATCACAATAGGACTTCGATTTTTAATGGGGTTCCACTAGAGAATTAGGCCCTAATTCCCCAAAGCAATTACTGGAGGCCACACATGAATTTCTCTCCTACGTACCTAGGATGGTGCTAGCTATGTGTTCTCTTCAGAAGAAAGGAGAAAACACTCACTCAGATCTTTTTCTCTAGCGCTTAACTCTCACACCGAACCCCTTATGAGGGTAGTTGCAGGCTAAATAAATCACTTCTCTTTTTCCGTGCCTGTTTTTTTCATTTTAACTTTTAAAGTGTGAGTGCAAATCGTACCTTGTTCATATTTTTTAACGAGAATTTAATGAGCTAAGACATGTAAAGCACTTAAAACAGTGCCAGGCACAATAATATATGTCACTGTTATCAATATCACATTCATATTTGTATTTTCTGCTTCTTCTTGAAATATGGGTGCTCAGTAAATAGTTGAGAAATGAACAGGTGTGTGCGTGCGTAAAGATAAACAGTAGTACTGTGCTGAATAAATCAGGACAGATGGGAGGCAGAGAAACTGGTTGAAACCTGCTGGAATAATAACAAATATATAGATATACATGTATATATATAACTGAAGAGGTCTTGAAACAGAGGGACAATAGTGAAAATGGAGAGGATGCAGGTTTCTGACATGTTGTAGAGATGATTCCACGGGACCTGCGATCTGACAGGATGTGGGCAGTAGTGATAACTCACAGCTGTTAGTTTGGGTAACTGAACAAATGAACAGCAGTGTCATCCAGAGAAAGGGAAAAAATTCCAAGGAGGAATGATGAGCTGAGTTTGGGACATTTGGTAATTAATCTTATAAGAAATCCTTTTAAAATATTTATTTATTTATTTATTTATTTATTTGAGAGAGAGAGAGAACACATACAAGTGGAAGGGGCAGGCGCAGAGGGAAAGAGAATCTCAAGCACACTCCATGCTGAGCACAGAGCTCGACAAGGGGCCCGATCCCAGGACCCTGAAATCATGAGCTGAGCCAAAACCAAGAATTGGAAGCTCAACTGACTGCACCACCCAGGTGCCCCTAATCTTATAAGAAATCTTATAATCAATCTTATAAGACCGGATATTTATTCAAAAAGACCTCTTATTAAACCCAAAGAATCCTCCAATCAGGATGGCATCCAAAGGACATCAAGAAGAGCACCATATTTGGTGGCTTGGTTGTATGCCTGCAAGTCACAGAAACAATTGTAACGATCTTGGGAAGAAGCAGAGAACAGGACGGAAATTTATCGCTGTAAAACAGGAGAATTACTTGGGAAGAATATAGCAGAGCCTCAGAAAGAGATTAAAGCTGGGAAGGAGAGACAGCAAGTACCGAGGAAGAGCTCTGTCTCTGGGTCTTCTTTCTTGGGCTGGCTTCCTTATTCTATCCCTGAAGACCGATCTTATGCTCAGGTCAATTCTGGGATGTGGCCGTGCCCCTGTAGCCAATGTCAGTGTTCCATCCAGACCTCCATCAATCCCTTTTTGTCCTTTTTGTGGATCCCCTAGCTTTGGTATACTTTCCCTTCCAACAGTTAGTACCTGCGACCTGTTTAGGGGACAACTGGGAAGGTCCTGGAGTCATTTGCAGGATGTAGCAGAAATGGAAGTGCCTGGAATTTACATTCCTCCACCTTTGGGGTAGTGTGTGTGTGTGTGTGTGTGTGTGTGTGTGTGTGTGTGTATTTAAGATTTTATCTGACAGAGAGAGACAGAACATAAGCAGGGGGGAGGGGGAGACGGAGAGGGAGAAGCAGACTCTCTGAGCAGGGAGCCCGATGTGGGGCTCAATCCCAGGATCATGACTTGAGCTGAGGGAAGATGCTTAACCAACTGAACCACCCAAGTGCCCCTAGGGTAGCCCTCAGACAATAATAATGTCTGAAGGCATTTGAATGCCCTGCTTCCTTGCCTCTAATCAGGAAAACCCCAAGGTATACTTTATATTCACAGGTTTTACTGTGGAATAAGACTGAGTTCCCCTACCTTCTGTGGGACTTTTGCTTTTCCCTTTTCCTACCCTATATCCTTTGGTCTCTGACTGATTTTTCCTGTGAACACTTACTTAATGATTTATTTGCAGATATATCTTCATCTCAGGATCCACTTCAGGGGGACCCAACTATTATACATTAAATGGTGTTCCCCCCAAAAAGATATGTTGGAAATAAGGTCACTGCAGATGTAAGTAGTTAAGATGACGTCATTAGGGTGGACTCTAATCCAATATGACCAGTCTCCATGGAAAAGGGGGGCATTTGGACACAGACAGACATACAGAGGGGAGACACAGGGAGAAGATGGCCATGTGACTTGAGTGAGGTACCTTCCAGCCAAAAAATGCTAAGGACTACAGCAAACACAAGAAGCTAGAAGAGGCAAAGAAGGATTGTCCCCTAGAGCCACCGAAGAAAACGGCCTTGATTTCAGACTTCTGGCTCCAGAACGTGAAAGAGTAAATTTATGGTGTTTCAAGCTACTTGGTTTGGGACAGTTTGTAATGGTGGCCCTAGGAAACTAACACCCTAATCACTAGTAACTCTAGTCCCAAGTTTTCCATCTCTTCTAAGAGATCAGCAGAGATGGACACCAGGTTGTCTTAGCTTCTATTCCAAGTACAGATTCTGATTGGAGAACACAGGTCCTTCAACTCTATGCAGGGGCGAGAGTAACACTGTATAAACATCAACCTTATTATTAAGAGGAAACAGTTTCCACAGCAAAGGGGAGCACCCTGGAGCCCATGGATGGAGAACCATCCCCAAAATAGCCACTGGAAAGAGATTTCTCAGCATGGAATTTTCCTGTCTTTTGTATAGTCCTAAGGATCCAACAAAAACCGATGAAGAAGTTTGGTTACTTTTTCAAATTCAGAAGATGTTCCAAATTTATAGAGATTCCAAAACATGAGATTTGAAAAAGCCTCCAAGTTGATTAGTGTTGCCATTTTGATTCCCTGATTTGGCTTCTCGATGGCAACAATGCATGCCACGGAATAACATTAATTCAGAACCAACAACAAATCCTGCTGTGCATTGAAACATGAAGTCAATTTATGTCAAATGTTGTTTCATCGAGTTTGAAACATAATAAACAGAAATGGTACCAGTAAATCTACGAATTTATTTAGCAGTGCAGTATTCTGGATTTTAAGCCAACTCTAAAAGGGAGGGGAAAAGAAATAAAGTTAGGGAAAGGCTTTTTTTTTTTTTTTTCGTTATGTCTCAAACTGAAAGCAGAACATTTTGCACACTGGCTCAGACATTGAATTTCATTCCCACCATCTCAGCAGCAGCCAATTTGAACCTGATTCAAAGCTGATTGTTTTCAAGCAGTTACTAGTATACATATATTTATTAATGGACAGGCACTGAGTGTCATTTCTCTTCTACTTCCTCTACTAATCAAGTTATGAAATGTGATTTTCAGTAACTCTGAACATATGTGCAATGCAATGAAATTTAATTTGTTTATTTCAACATCCATCCAACTTTTCTTTTTGAATACCACTTGTTTTCTCATTTAGAGCAGAGGAATTTCAAAGAAAGGAACCTGGCTCCTTGAAGTTTCTTCTTGAGGAGAAGTAGTGGCATTCTAATACATTGGCTAACTGTCCACTGTCACTACCAGTGACCCAAAAGCACACGCTGCAGTAAAGATTCTGATAGAAGTGTTTCATGACGGATGGGTTTTGAGGGGAGCCTAGCCAAAGGGGAAGAAACAGGGGAGAGGAAGAAAGCAAGCAAACATGTGTCTTAGGCCAGGTCTTGACCTCCATCTGATTCTGAGGAAGCTGCACCTCGGACACTGTGCTATTTCTAGGGCAATAGCTGGGCTTTCTTACTCCTGCGCCCATCAGTCATTGGATAAAGGTCATCCAGTGCTCTGCTCTCAATGTTTGTGTCCCCCAAACATTCACATGTTGAAAACCTAATCTCCAAGATGGTGGTATCAGGAAGTTGGGGCGGGGACGTCTTTGAATAGTGATTAGGTTGTGAGGGTAGAGCCCTCATGAATGGGATTAGTGCCCCGATAAAAGAAACCCCACAGAGCTCCCGGGCCTCTTCCACCAGGGAAAAACACAAGAAGTCTATGACTCAGAAGAGGGCCATCACTTGATCATGCCAACATCCCGGTCTCAGACTTCCAGTCTCTAGGAACGGTGACAAATACATTTCTGCTGGTATCAACCACCCAGTCTGTGGTGTTTTGCTATTTTGTTATAGCAGCCCAAACAGATAAAAATGGGTTGGGGGCGGGCGGAGGGCATGTGAACTCCCTGGCAATTCCAACTTTCTGCTGTTGTGATAGGAGCAAATCCAGCAGTCTAAGGGAAGGCCTCTAAAGACAGCACCAGGTGTGTGCTGTTGAAAGCAAAAACACACAGGACCAGAAGAACATTGCTTAGAAATTGCAAAAGGAAAACACATACACATACACAAACACACACACACACATGAAAACGAAAACGAAAACAAAACAAAACAAAAAAATGGAGGTGACAGAAATGTGTAGAATCTTGATTGTGGTGATGGCATCACAGGTGTCTGTATGTCCAAACTCACCAAAATGTATCCATTAAATACGTGTGTTCCGTTAAATACGTGTGTGTTTTATATATCAATTATACCCCAATAGAGATAAAAAAAAAGAAAAGTTCAAAGAAAGGGATCATTCGTATACTTGATGATTTCATTTAAACTGATCTCATTAGGATAGAAAGTATAGGTTTGGGTTCAGCTTCTCCACAAGCTTAGATGGCCTACTTTAGCCTTCCGAATTACAGCCCCCAAGCCCAACCCAGATTCCTGGGTCACAATACGTCAGCTTGGACATGAGTGTCCTCGTTCTCCACTAACCTCACAAGATGGATCTAACACAGACTCATTCTTTTGCCTTCTCCTTTTTTTTCCTTTCTCCAAATTTTTATTTAAATTCCAGTTATTAACATACAGTGAAATATTAATTTCGGGTATAGAATTTAGTGGCTCATCAATTACATACAACACCCAGTATTCATCACAAGTGCCCTCCATAATTTCCATCATCAATTTAACCCATCTCCCCCCACACCACCCCGCCCCGCCACCAACCTCCTTTCCACTAACCCTCAGTTTGATTTCTAATAGTTAAGAGTCTGTTTCTTGGTTTGCCTCTCTCTTCCCCCACCCCCATGTTCATCTGTTTTGTTTCTTAAATTCCACATATGAGTGAAATCATACGGTATTTATCTTCCTCTGGCTGACTGATTTCCCTTAATGGAATACTCTCTAGCTCCATTCATGTCATTGAGAATGGCAAGATCTCATTCTTTTTTTGATGGCCGCGTTACTCAGCCATCTATTGGGACATTTGAGCTCTTTGCATAGTTTTGGCTATTGTTGATAATGCTGCTATAAATATCAGGGTGCATATATCCCTTCAGATCAGTATTTTTGTATCCTTTGGTTAAATATCTAATAGTGCAAACTCCCGGATCCTAAGGTAGTTCTGTTTTTAACTTTTGGAGGGGCCTCCATACTGTTTTCCAGAGTGACTGCACCAGTTTACATTCCCACTAACAGTGTAAGAGGGTTCTCCTTTCTCTGTACCCTCACCCACACCTGTTGTTGCCTTCTTTAATTTGAAATCTGACTGGCTTGTAACATAGGCTTCATTGAAGGCAAAACTGTATCTTTCATAAGACGATAAAACTGAAATTGCTAAAATCATGAGTTGAGACAACATACTATTTTAAACACCAGGAGAAATTTTAAGTCTATTTATTAAGCCTTTCAATATGTATTCAGGAATTCTGATTAATAATACCGTATTTATCCATGTCTCCCTGCCATGACCATCATATACTGAGTCATACCTGACAAAATCAGAAGAAGAAATAGGACTCTTTCTCCACAGCAACCTTCCCGTGGGATGCTACAATTGGGAAGAATAAGCCAGAAGGGCAAGAAAGACTGTAACTGATCATTGCAATGTCCAGGTAAAACTGCTGTAAGTCTTGGCAACATGAGCCCAGGCTTCTCCTTTCCTTGGAGGATTTCTCCATGCTCTACATTTCTACATGCTGACTGAAATCCTGAGGAGGCAGTTAGAGAAATCTACTTATGTGAGAGGCTGATTTGCCTCCTGAGAAAGACTTTCCATGTAGAAGAAGAATCATAAGGGCAGTTTGGTGAAAGGCAGTGGCCAGTATCTGAGGTATCATTCTTCCAGTCCAGCTCCAACAAATTCATGCCTAAGCCCCAGCATGAGGAGGCTCTAATAAAAGAATGAATTAAGAGTTCATGTCTAAGGCCATCGGTATGATAAGACATCCACTGTGTTAGTTTCAGTACCTTGGCTGTTAATGGCAAATGGCATGCAATTAGGGGCTCATTTCTTCCGTGCATCCTAGATGCACTTTCCTTCTGTTTTCATGTAGATTCTGATTATCTAAAACTATCTTACTCATCCTGGGAGGTCAAATTTGTGTTCAGAAAACACCCTCCCAATCACAATCCAAGAACAAGGGCCCTGAGGCAGGGTGACCTCAGAAGGATACCACTAGAGCAGGGCTCAGTGATACTAGAAGTGAGGGCTGGCCTTGACTACCTCTGCACAGACTCTGCGGGCAGAGCAGTGGCAGGAGAAACAGCAGGCCTATTGGTAGGCATTACCATAAGATACCACCTTGGGAAGAGGCGGTAAAGGGAAGAAATGATTACCTAATTTAACCGTTTGAAAGAAAAATGGCTGGTGACGGAATTAAGGGTGTATAAAAGCCATACACAGAGTCTAGCCTTTCACCATGTGTGGATGCAACAGGAAAACTGTGAACCAGAAAGATAGCCTCACTGGACACCGAATCAGCAGGCGCCTTGATCTTGGACTCTCCACACTCTAGAATTGGAGGAAAAGGGAAAAAACAAAAACAACAATAACAAAACAAACAAAAAAGCAGATAAAAATCTCTTCAAAAACAGCTACTTAATTTAGAAACGCCTGGGTGGTTCAGTGGATTAAAGCCTCTGCCTTCGGCTCAGGTTATGACCTCAGGGTCCTGGGATCGAGCCCCGCATCGGGCTATCTGCTCAGCGGGGAGCCTGCTTCCTCCTCTCTCTCTGCTTGTCTCTCTTCCTACTTGTGATCACTCTCTCTCTGTCAAGTAAATAAATAAAATCTTAAAAAAAAAAAAAACCCAGCTGGGGTGCCTGGGTGGCTCAGTTGTTAAGCAACTGCCTTCGGCTCAGGTCATGATCCTGGAGTCCCGGGATCGAGTCCTGCATTGGGCTCCCTCCTCAGTGGGGAGTCTGCTTCTCCATCTGACCTCTTCCTCTCTCTCATTCTCTCTCTCTCTCTCAAATAAATAAATAAAATATTTTTAAAAAACCAGCTACTTAATATTAAAAAAAAAAAGGCGACTTGAAGTACAGAGTCAGAATGAAGGTACTGCTCACCTCAAGGACCAGATGCAAGAGATAAAGGCCAAAAGCAGCCCAGAGAACTGCTGCCTGAAGAGAAACACTGAGCCGCATAGTTCTCAGGCCCAAAACAAATGTAACAACACAGAGGAACTCTTGTAGGACTGAGACTGAGAAAGTAAGGTTGAAAACCAAAGACAAGAACCGGATTCATATGGAGATTGAAATGTTCCTTAGAAAGGAGCTGCGGAAACTCGTGGAGAAGCTAAGGTGCTGGAAGGAGAAATTCAATACGGACACAGAAATCAAACTCTCAAAGAGCAGCTTTAGATGCTCTCAAAGCTGCAAAGATCTTTCACTTAGCACACCTTCAAGACCTTGCAAAGATGTTAGGAGAGTATAAACAGGTCATGATTAAAGATCATATACAACAGGAAAAGACCAGGAAGGAAGTAGAATGGGATGACTTGGAATTACACAGCATTATAAAGCTCCAGGCCTGGTGGCAACAGGCTGTGGTACAAGATGAAATGGGTGGCTTCAAAATGCCTAAGCAGGACAAAGATGATATCAAGGATTCAAGAGGAAAAAGCAAAATCAAGTGGAGACACAAGAAAAAGTAACGGAGTCATCTGTGTTTTTCTCCAGTATTCTGGAAAGGACAAGGAAAACTTGAAAGCATAAGAAACATCTTTTACCATCACAGATAACTCATCTATGGTTGATTCTTAGCTGGACATTCTCCCCCACCTTTTTAAAGATTTATTTATTTATTTATTTATTT